>CM036944.2:4275811-4788297 GCA_020352615.2 Yoshiicerus persimilis | reverse complement strand
CAACTTACGATACTTAAGTTGACTTTTTCGCACGAACTCTTCACTCTGAACAGGTATAGAATACCTCCAGAGATTTATTGTTGACTGCTGATGAGTCCTAAGAGATGAGGTTTCACTTCCTCCTTGATATGACGATGACTTGACGGTGGGCCTTTAGCTTCTCACTCGTTCTAACGTCCAACGTCTATTTTCTGAATTCTTCGTCGACTAATCTCGGTATTAGTGACAAGATCTTGCCTCGCTGAATCCTCCAATGGGTCACCAACGGGTCTCCGAATCACTGCTCAAAACTTATCACTGCCGATTAACTATTATGCTGGAATATCCAGGCTCGAATGGACCATGTCGTGGCGTGAGTCTTTGAGTCAGTGGTTATTGGGTGGTTCAGGTCAGTGTTCAAATTCTCAGCACCTCCTTTTTACCGGGTAATCCTGGAGACTACAGCGACTAAAAGTTTGATGTTGAAAAACTGACGGAATCCGTTATTTTTATGCTTTACTTACTTATCTGTGCGTGTACTATTGACAACTACAATGTACCTAACAGACTAAGTAGTAACTTCTATTCCACGACAAATGAACTAACTATTTTTAGGCAAACTGATGAAATGCACTAATGAAATATTGATCTAATTGACGTGGAAGGTTATATTTTTATATAATTTTAAATATAATTTTATTTTAACTTAATTGCACCAAGAAAAACTAACTGTGTGCAGGAGCAGAAAGTCAACGGTCTACCTTCTAGATCTCGAACATTCCAACTGCCAACTCTGGCTAAATATAATACACAATACATAGAAAGCAAACGTTTCTTCAAATGCTCCCACACAAAATCAAGTATACATACACAAAACAAATGTTATCCAAATAATTATCAAATTGACATAAGTCACAAATACATAAGAAATTCAATAAAATGAAATAAAGAGGGTCGTCTGAACACACCCCGCCTTGGAGCATCTCTCCAACACAAATTAAATGAAAAGAAAACAATTCAAAATTCAATTGATTAAATGAATGATTAAAATATAATAATGAGTAAATAGTTATAACACTTCTTAACTATTCCTTTGGCAAAGGACACAATTTCACTATGGGCCTTTCCAAGTCACCATTTTCGGTCTTGAGGCGAACTGAGCGAACCTTTCCATCGTTCCCAGGAAAGGTTTCCACAATTCTGCCTGTTTTCCACATCAGGGGAGGGGTATTGTCATCCTTGATCAATACCAGTCGTCCAACTTCAAGGTTTTCCTTTTCCGACCACCATTTGGGCTTTCCCTGTAGTCCCACAAGGTACTCATCGCTCCAGCGTTTCCAAAAATGCTGGAACATCTGCTCTCTCATCTGCCAACGACTCAATCTGTTCACGTTGAGTTCTGTAATGTCAGGTTCAGGGGTTGCAGTCATCGCATCTCCAATCAAAAAATGTCCTGGAGTCAAAGCTGCTAAATCGTTAGGATCTGTAGATAAAACTGACAAAGGCCTCGAATTAAGGCATGCCTCAATCTGTTTTAACACTGTAAGCATCTCCTCAAAGGTAAGGATCTGCAAACCAATTATTCTTTTTAGGTGAAATTTCATAGATTTCACTCCAGCCTCCCACAATCCGCCATGATGGGGCGCAGAAGGTTTATTAAAGTGCCACTCCACTGCTTGAGAGGCACAATAGTCTTTTATGTCATCTTGAGTTGTCTGCTCCTGCAGGAAGGTCAAACACTCCTTCAGTTCTCGGTCTGCTCCAACGAAATTCGTACCGCAGTCACTGTACATGTGACTCGGTTTTCCTCTCGTAGCAACAAATCTCTTCAAAGTTGTCAGGAATGCTTCCGATGTCAAGTCACTCGAAAGTTCCAACGTCACTGCTTTAGTCACAAAACACACAAACACAACTACATATCCTTTGTAGTTTATCGGATTTCTTCCTCTTGCATTTTTTAATGTAAAAGGTCCCGCATAATCCACTCCACATTTTTCAAATGCTCTAGCTGGATTAACTCTCGATTCTGGTAAGTTTCCCATTAGTTGCTGGCTTGTCTTGGCTCTTAAAGTCACACAAGTCTTGCAATTCTTGATTATTTCTCTCACAAAATCCCTTCCTCCTACAATCCAAAACTTCTCTTGGAGTCTTGCAAGTAAGAGTTGAGATCCTGCATGTCCATACTCTAAGTGGTAATGTTCCACTATAAGTTTCGTCACTTGATGTCTCTTTGATATCAAAATTGGATACTTCTTATCATGTTTGATATCTGCATTGTCCAGTCTTCCTCCCACTCGGAGTAGTCCGTCTCCATCCACAAACGGAGTTAAAGGTCGTAAATATTTTGAAACATATTTACGTTGATTTAACTTTCTAATTTCATCAGCAAATCCTGCTTCAGAATCTGCTTGCACTATCTTTATAATGTACTTAAATGCTGCATGCAATTCACTCACTGTTGGTGGGCTACTATCCTTCTTATTTTCTCTGAGTGCATGAGCAATCGATTTCTGGAATTCATTCCATGTCTTTAATTTTTTCAAATTGTCGTGGAAAGGTTGATCCTCAGCTGGTACAGTCACTGTGGTAGTAACAGCCTTGATTTTACCTTCACGGTATTCCTTCATCATTTCTACTTCGTCTTCTGGAGATACAGCATTCTCCTCTAACAAAATATCCATAGGTGGTCCAGTCCACCATAACTCATGAGTCTCTAACTCAGCTGGAAATATTCCCCTGGAAGCGCAGTCAGCAGGATTGTCTTTTCCTTTGATGTGACACCATTTGTCGGGGGGTAGAAATTCTTGAATTTCTGCTACTCGGTTCCCCACAAACATTTTCAATGTTGAAGGGTGCTTCGTCAACCAACCCAACACAATAGTTGAATCAGTCCACGCCGTAATTTCCTTTATTTCAATGCTTAGAGCATCCTTCACACATTCCATGAGTCTTCTAAGTAGAAGAGCTCCACATAATTCCAACCGTGGAATTGTCATTTGCTTCTTCACTGGAGCAACTTTAGTTTTGGATGCAATTAATCTTCGGATTCCTGTTCCACTTTCGTCCTCTGATCGCAAGTAGACAACAGCCGCGTATGCCTGTTCTGATGCATCGCAGAATCCATCCAGATAATATGTTATATTTCTTGAAACAAGAGTACAAATCCTCGGAATTTTGATACTCTCTATTTGCTTCAGTTCTTCTGTGTACCTTTTCCACAGAGCTTGCTGATCTTCATTCAGCACGTCATCCCAGTCCATGTCTCCTATCCACAGCTGTTGGAAGAAGATTTTCGCTTTCATCGTAACTGGTGAAAGCCATCCTAATGGATCAAACACTTTTGCCATTTCTGACAACACTTTTCTTTTAGTTAAGGCTGGCTCCTCTGACACTTTCACTGAGAAGGAGAAGTAGTCTTCAGCAGGATGCCACAAGAGTCCCAATGTTTTCAAGGAACTATCAAGTTCGATTTGTAAGGTAACTTTAGTCTCTCTCATCGCAGGGGGTAGAGACTCTAGTAATTTCACATCATTTGACGACCATTTCCGTAACTGGAACTTTCCTTTTTCCAGCAAGTCTATCAAATCTTGCTGCAACTTTAAGGCTTCTTCTTGATTTGATGCTCCTGTCATCAAATCATCAACATAAAAATCCCGTAAAATTATCTTGGATGCCTCCGGATAATTTTCTTTCTCTGTTTGTGCTAACTGCTGCACACACTTAACTGCCTGGTAAGGGGCTGACGATGTCCCGAACGTAGCAGTAAGTAAGCGATAGTCATGTTCTTGTAAGTCTCCAGGTTTCTTCCACACTATCCGCTGATAGTCTGTTTCCTCTGGAATTATTTTAACTTGACGGTACATCTTTGCTATGTCCGCGGTCAATGCAATCTTGTGTACTCGAAACCTCATAAGTATGCTTATTAAGTCATCTTGGAGTTTCGGTCCCACCATCAAAGTCTCGTTGAGTGACACTCCAGTCTTGGAAGTAGCTGACGCATCAAACACTACACGCAAACTAGTAGTTGTACTCTCCTTCAACACACAATGATGTGGCATGTAATAGATTTCTTTATTGGGTGAAAGCTGCTCCTCTGGCACTTTCTCCATATGTCCCATGTCTTCATACTCTTGAAGAACAGAATGATACTTCTCTCCAAGTTCAGGATCTCTTTTGAATCGTCGTTCCATTTGCTGGGAACGCATGATTGCAGCAGTCCTGGACTCTCCAATTTGTTTTCTATTTTCTTTAAATGGTAGTCGTACCACATATCTTCCATTTTCTTCACGAAAATGATTGTTAGCAAAGTGTTCTTCACAGGCCCTTTCTTCTACTGTGAGACTTCTCTTGCTTGGAACTTCTTCCAATTCCCAGAACTTCTGTATACCGGAATCCATGATATTGTTACAATTGGCGTGGAAAACTTTGATTCCACTTTGAACAGGAGTTGGGTTATATTTTCCCAATAGAACCCATCCTAATACAGTCTGCACTGCTCTTGGGGTGCCTTCTTCTCCTATTCTCGATTTGTTGAACTTTATTAGTTCAGCATAAATATCTCCTCCGAGAAGTATTTCGATATTTCCCGGTTCATAGAAAGTTGGATCAGCTAACTGTAAGTTTTCTATGTGTTTCCACTTTGCTATGTCTATTTTCTCACTTGGCAAATCTCCAGTGATATTCGTCATGATGTGAGCTTCAATGAGAAAAGTCTTCTGCGATTTGTAGATCGACCCAAACTCAAACTCCACTCCCATCTGCGATGTTCCAACGTGTGTTTCTCCTAGCCCTGAGATGGGCAAATTAACTTCATGGATCTTCAATCCTATCTTATTCACACAAGCTCTGGTAATGAAGCTGCACTGAGATCCATTATCCAGTAAGGCTCTGCATGTAAATGTTTCATTCTTGCTATTCTTCACTTTTATCAAAGCTGTAGACAACAAGGTTTTTGCATTGCTCCGAATTCCCATACTGCATGAAAAGAAAGATCCTGAGCCTGATGGCTTCTCCTCTTCCTTAACCGTTTCTGAACTTGACTTTTCAGGTTCAGGAGTATTTTTCTTATTTGAATTGGCGTTGAAATGTAGTAAAGTACTATGGCGTTCCTTACAATTTCTACATATATACTTAGATGTACACTCAGAAGCCCGATGGCCTTGACATAAGCAAATCAAACATCGTTTAGTTTTGTTTACATATTCTCTTCTATCTTGGACTGACATTTTCTTAAAGTCATCACACCTGAACAGTAAATGTTGTCCCTTTTTACACAACAAGCAATCTTCAGTGTTGCTTATTCCAAGATGAACAGTGCTCTTGAATTTCTTTTCAAGTGGTGCTCCTTGGTTATTGTTTCTTTTTATTCCTGCTGAGGCAGTAATTCTTGCATGATTGATAATGAATTCTGTAAATTCCTTAATGGTAGGTATTGAATCAGGCTTCAAAGTCCTTTCCCATTCCTTTCTTGCTTCTATATCAAATTTCTTCACTACTAAATGGATTAGTAGCAAGTCCCTTGTCTGTTCTGGAGTAATCTTGAGTATCTCCAGTGTCTGCACACATTGATTGGTAGCATCTCCAATTTTTCTAAGTGTGTCAGGATTTTCTTGGTTCAGGTTCGGCAACGTTAGTAACTTGTCGAAATGAGCCCTTATTATCTCTCTTTTGTTATCGTACCTGGACTTCAGGGTGTCCCAGGCGATTTTGTAATTAGTATCCGTTGCAGCAAAATTCTGCAATAAAGCTTCTGCTTCACCCTTAAGTGACCGCTTAAGGTATTGTAATTTCTGGACATCTGCCATCGTCGTTTGAGCGTGTACAGATGCCGTAAATGCATCTTGAAATGCAATCCAATCTTTGATGTCTCCACTAAAACTTGGCAACTCCAATTGTGGTAACTTGACATCCATTGGTTTTATTGGTGCTGCTGCAGCCAAAGTATTCTTTATTTTTACTAATGTTACTTCCAGTTCCATTATTCTGTCGTCTTCATCATCGAAGACCTGCTGATGCACTGCAATTTCTGTATCATCAGCACACAAGGGAAGAATTTCGTCGAAAACATCTGAATTATAGTTTTTCAAGTACCTAACGTCTTCCAACCCCAAATTTACTTTTACTTCATCGTATGGGGCGACGAAAGTGTTCACAAGTTTTTTCAGCTTGTTGATTCGGCCTGACATGCCTTTTCTCTTTTTCACAAGAACATCCATTGGGTATGTCTTACTTTTTGAAGTAGATGACATTTAGTTTATTTAAATTCGACGTGGAAATAATTTGCAAGGCTTCTTTCTTGAACTTGCAATCAATCCTCTTCAGTGTAAATTGCAATTTCTTGCACTTTGCAATTTACACAAATATTTTCAATAATATTTATTTGAATAGATATGTTATGTCAACTTACGATACTTAAGTTGACTTTTTCGCACGAACTCTTCACTCTGAACAGGTATAGAATACCTCCAGAGATTTATTGTTGACTGCTGATGAGTCCTAAGAGATGAGGTTTCACTTCCTCCTTGATATGACGATGACTTGACGGTGGGCCTTTAGCTTCTCACTCGTTCTAACGTCCAACGTCTATTTTCTGAATTCTTCGTCGACTAATCTCGGTATTAGTGACAAGATCTTGCCTCGCTGAATCCTCCAATGGGTCACCAACGGGTCTCCGAATCACTGCTCAAAACTTATCACTGCCGATTAACTATTATGCTGGAATATCCAGGCTCGAATGGACCATGTCGTGGCGTGAGTCTTTGAGTCAGTGGTTATTGGGTGGTTCAGGTCAGTGTTCAAATTCTCAGCACCTCCTTTTTACCGGGTAATCCTGGAGACTACAGCGACTAAAAGTTTGATGTTGAAAAACTGACGGAATCCGTTATTTTTATGCTTTACTTACTTATCTGTGCGTGTACTATTGACAACTACAATGTACCTAACAGACTAAGTAGTAACTTCTATTCCACGACAATTGAACTAACTATTTTAGGCAAACTGATGAAATGCACTAATGAATACTGATCTAATTGACGTGGAGGGTTATATTTTTATATAATTTTAAATATAATTTTATTTTAACTTAATTGCACCAAGAAAAACTAACTGTGTGCAGGAGCAGAAAGTCAACGGTCTTTCTTCTAGATCTCGAACATTCCAACTGCCAACTCTGGCTAAATACAATACATAATACACATAGAAAAGCAAACGTTTCTTCAAATGCTCCCACACAAAATCAAGTATACATATACAAAACAAATGTTTTCCAAATAATTATCAATTGACACAAGTCACAAAAGAAAATATCATAAGAAATTCAATGAAAGTACAAAATAAAGAGGGTCGTCTGAACACACCCCGCCTTGGAGCATCTCTCCAACACAAATTAAATGAAAAAGAAAACAATTCAAAACTCAATTGATTAAATGAATGATTATAAATATAATAAATGAGTAAAAATAGTTATAACACTTCTTAACTATTCCTTTGGCAAAGGACACAATTTCACTATGGGCCTTTCCAAATCACCATTTTCCGTTTTGAGGCGAACTGAGCGAACCCTTCCATCGTTCCCAGGAAAGGTTTCCACAACTCTGCCTGTTTTCCACATCAGGGGAGGAGTATTGTCATCCTTGATCAATACCATTCGTCCAACTTCTAAGTTTTCCTTTTCCGACCACCATTTGGGCTTTCCCTGTAGTCCAACAAGGTATTCATCGCTCCAGCGTTTCCAAAAGTGCTGGAACATCTGCTCTCTCATCTGCCAACGACTCAATCTGTTTACGTTGAGTTCCGTAATGTCAGGTTCTGGGGTTGCAGTCATAGCATCTCCAATCAAAAAGTGCCCTGGAGTCAAAGCTGCTAAATCGTTAGGATCTGTAGACAAAACTGACAAAGGTCTCGAATTAAGACATGCCTCAATCTGTTTTAACACTGTCAGCATCTCCTCAAAGGTTAGGATCTGCAAACCAATAATTCTTTTTAGGTGAAACTTCATAGATTTCACTCCAGCCTCCCACAATCCGCCATGATGGGGCGCAGAAGGTTTATTAAAGTGCCATTCCATTGCTTGAGAGGTACAATAGTTCTTTATTTCATCTTGAGTTGTTTGCTCCTGTAGGAAGGTCAAACACTCCTTCAGTTCTCGGTCAGCTCCAACGAAATTTGTACCGCAGTCACTAAACATGTGGCTCGGTTTTCCTCTCGTGGCAACAAATCTCTTCAATGTCGTTAGGAAAGCTTCGGACGTCAAGTCACTCGCAAGTTCCAAAGTCACTGCTTTAGTCACAAAGCACACAAACACAACAACATATCCTTTGTATTGTATTGGATTTCTTCCTCTTGCATTCTTTAATGTAAAAGGTCCAGCATAGTCTACTCCACACTTTTGAAATGCTCTAGCTGGATTAACTCTAGATTCTGGTAAATTCCCCATTAATTGCTGGCTTGTCTTGGCTCTTAAAGTCACACAAGTCTTGCAATTCTTGATTATTTCTCTCACAAAATCCCTTCCTCCTACAATCCAAAACTTCTCTTGGAGTCTTGCAAGTAAGAGTTGAGATCCTGCATGTCCATACTCTAAGTGGTAATGCTCCACTATAAGCTTAGTCACTTCATGTTTTTTAGATATCAAGATTGGATACTTCTTATCATGTTTAATATCTGCATTATCTAATCTTCCTCCTACTCGGAGTAGTCCATCTCCATCCACAAACGGAGTCAAAGGTCTCAAGTATTTTGAGACATATTTACGTTGATTTAACCTTCTAATTTCATCCGCAAATCCAGCTTCTGAATCTGCTTGCATTATCTTTATAATGTACTTGAATGCTGCATGCAATTCACTCACTGTTAGCTGGCTAATATCCTTCTTATTTTCTCTGAGTGCATGAGCAATCGATTTCTGGAACTCATTCCATGTCTTTACTTTTTTCAAATTGTCGTGGAAAGGTTGATCCTCAGCTGGTACAGTCACTGTGGTAGTAACAGACTTAAGTTTACTTTCACGGTATTCTTTCACCATTTCTATTTCGTCTTCCGGAGAAACAGTATTCTCCTCGAATGAAATATCCAAAGGTGGTCCAGTCCACCATAATCCATGAGTCTCCAACTCAGCTGGAAATATCCCCCTGGAGGCACAGTCAGCAGGGTTGTCTTTTCCTTTGATGTGAGACCACTTATCCGGGGGTAGAAATTCTTGAATTTCTGCTACTCGATTCCCAACAAATATTTTTAATGTGGAAGGGTGCTTCGTTAACCAACCCAAAACAATGGTTGAATCAGTCCACGCCGTAATTTCCTTTATTTCAATGCTTAGAGCATCCTTCACACATTCCATGAGTCTTCTAAGTAGAAGAGCTCCACATAATTCCAATCTTGGAATTGTTATTTGCTTCTTTACTGGAGCAACTTTAGTTTTGGATGCGATTAATCTTCTGATTCCTGGTCCACTTCCGTCCTCTGATCGCAAGTAGACCACAGCTGCGTATGCCTGTTCTGATGCATCGCAGAATCCATCCAGGTAATATGTTATATTTCTTGAAACAAGAGTACAAATTCTGGGAATCTTGATACTCTCTATTTCCTTTAACTCTTCTGTGTACCTTTTCCAGAGAGCTTGCTGATCTTCATTCAGCACGTCATCCCAATCCATATCTCCCATCCATAATTGTTGGAAGAAGATTTTTGCTTTCATCGTCACTGGTGAAAGCCATCCTAATGGATCAAACACTTTTGCCATTTCTGACAACACTTTTCTTTTAGTTAGGGCTGGCTCCTCTGAAACTTTCACTGAGAAGGAGAAGTAGTCTTCAGCAGGATGCCACAACAGTCCCAATGTCTTCAATGAACTATCCAGTTCAATTTGTAGAGTAACTTTTGTCTCTCGCATCTCTGGGGGAAGAGACTCTAGTAATTTCACGTCATTTGATGACCATTTCCGTAACTGGAACTTTCCTTTATTTAGCAAGTCAATCAAATCTTGCTGCAACTTAATAGCTTCTTCTTGATTTGATGCTCCTGTCATCAAATCATCAACATAAAAATCACGTAAAATTATCTTGGATGTTTCCGGATAATTTTCTTTCTCTGTTTGTGCTAACTGCTGCACACACTTGACTGCCTGGTATGGGGCTGACGATGTCCCGAACGTAGCAGTAAGTAAACGATAGTCATGTTCTTGTAAGTCTCCAGGTTTCTTCCACACTATTCGTTGATAGTCTGTTTCCTCTGGAACTATTTTAACTTGGCGGTACATCTTTGCTATGTCCGCTGTCAATGCAATCTTGTGTAGTCGAAACCTCATAAGTATACTTATTAAGTCATCTTGGAGTTTCGGTCCTACCATCAAAGTCTCGTTGAGTGATACTCCAGTCTTCGAAGTAGCTGACGCATCAAACACTACCCGCAAACTAGTAGTTGTACTTTCCTTCACCACACAATGATGTGGCATGTAGTAGATTTCTTTTGTAGGTGAAAGTTGCTCCGCTGGCACTTTCTCCATATGTCCCATGTCTTCATACTCTTGAAGAACAGCATGATATTTCTCTCCAAGTTCAGGATCTCTTTTGAATCGTCGTTCCATTTGCTGTGAACGCATGATTGCAGCAGTCCTGGACTCTCCTATTTGTTTTTTATTTTCTTTAAATGGTAATCTTACCACATATCTTCCATTTTCTTCACGAAAATGATTATTAGCAAAATGTTCTTCACAGGCCTTTTCTTCCACTGTGAGACTTCTCTTGCTTGGAACTTCTTCCAATTCCCAGAACTTCTGTATACCGGAATCCATGATATTGTTACAATTGGCGTGGAAAACTTTGATTCCACTTTGAACAGGAGTTGGATTATACTTTCCAAGAAGAACCCATCCTAATACAGTCTGTACTGCTCTTGGGGTGCCTTCATCTCCTATCCTCGACTTGTTGAACTTTATTAGTTCAGCGTAAATGTCTCCTCCGAGAAGTATTTCGATATTTCCCGGTTCATAGAAAGTTGGATCAGCTAACTGTAAGTTTTCTATGTGCTTCCACTTTGCTATGTCTATTTTCTCACTTGGCAAATCTCCAGTGATATTCGTCATGATGTGAGCTTCAATGAGGAACGTTTTCTGCGATTTGTAGATCGACCCGAACTCAAACTCCACTCCCATCTGCGATGTTCCTACGTGTGTTTCTCCTAGCCCGGAGATGGGCAAATTCACTTCATGGATCTTCAATCCTATTTTATTCACACAAGCTCTGGTAATGAAGCTGCACTGAGATCCATTATCCAGTAAAGCTCTGCATGTAAACGTTTCATTCTTGCTATTCTTCACTTTTATCAAAGCTGTAGACAACAAGGTTTTTGCATTGCTTCGAATTCCCATACTGCATGAGAAGAAAGATCCTGAGCCTGATGGCTTCTGCTCTTCCTTAACTGTTTCTGAACTTGACTTTTCAGGTTCAGGAGTATTTTTCTTATTAGAATTGGCGTCGAAATGAAGGTAAGCACTGTGGCGTTCATTACAACTTTTACATGTGTACTTAGATGTACACTCAGAAACTCTGTGGCCTTGGCGAAAGCAAATCAAACATCGTTTGGTTTTGTTTACGTATTCTCTTCTATCTTGGACTGACATCTTCTTAAAGTTCTCGCACCTGAACAGTAAATGTTGTCCCTTTTTGCATAACAAACAATCTTCAGTGTTGCTTGTTCCAAGATGAACAGTACTCTTGAATTTCTTTTCAAGTGGTGCTCCTTGGTTATTGTTTCTTTTTATTCCTGCTGAGGCAGTAATTCTTGCATGATTGATAATGAATTCTGTAAATTCCTTAATGGTAGGTATTGAATCTGGCTTCAAAGTCCTTTCCTATTCCTTTCTTGCTTCTACATCAAATTTTTTCACTACTAAATGGATTAGTAGCAAGTCTCTTGTTTGCTCTGGAGTAATCTTCAATATCTCCAGTGTCTGCACACATTGATTGGTAGCATCGTCAATTTTTCTAAGTGTGTCAGGGTTTTCTTGGTTCAAGTTCGGCAACGTAAGTAACTTGTCGAAATGAGCCCTTATTATCTCTCTTTTGTTATCATACCTGGACTTCAAAGTGTCCCAGGCGATTAGGTAATTTGTGTCTGTTGCAGCAAAATTCTGCAATAAAGCTTCTGCTTCACCCTTAAGTGACCGCTTAAGGTATTGTAATTTCTGGACATCTGCCATCGTCGTCTGAGCGTGTACAGAAGCCGTAAATGCATCTTGAAATGCAATCCAATCTTTGATGTCTCCACTGAAGCTTGGCAACTCCAGTTGGGGTAACTTAACATCCATTGGTTTTATTGGTGCTGCTGCAGCCAAAGTATCCTTCATTGTTTTCAATGTCCACTCCAATTCATTCAATCTGTCGTCTTCATCATCGAAGACCTGCTGATGCACTGCAATTTCGGTGTCATCAGCACATAGCGGAAGAATTTCATCAAAAACTTCATGATTATAGCTTTTCAAGTACGTAACGTCTTCCAACCCCAATTTACTTTTACTTCATCGTATGGGGCGACGAAAGTGTTCACAAGTTTTTTCAGTTTATTGATTCGGCCTGACATGCCTTTTCGCTTATTCACAAGAACATCCATTGGGTCTGTCTTATTTTTCGAAGTTGACGACATTTATTTATTTTTCAATCGTCGTGGAAATTGCAGATGTTCCTTCTTGAACTTGCAAACAATTCTCTTCGGTGTAAATTGCAATTTCTTGCACTTTGCAATTTACACTAATATTTTCAATAATATTGTTTTCAATAAATATGCTTTAGTCACTTACGATACTGACGTAGACTTTTTCGCACGAACTCTTCACTCTGAACAGGTATAAAATACCTCCAGAGATTTACTGGTGACTTCCGATGAGTCCTGTTAGATGAGGTTTCACTTCCTCCTTAATATGACGATGACTTGACGGTGGGCCTTTAGCGTCGCACTCGTTCTGATGTCCAACGTCTATTTTCTGTTCTTCGTCGACTAATCTCGGTATTAGTGACAAGATCTTGCCTCGCTGAATCCTCCAACGGTCTCCAACGGGTATACGTATCACTGCTCAAAACTTATCACTGCCGATTAATTATATGCTGGAATATCCAGGCTCGAATGGACCATGTCGTGGCGTGAGTCTTTGAGTCAGTGGTTATTGGGTGGTTCACGTCAGTGTTCAAATTCTCACACCTCCTTTTACCGGGTAATACTGGAGACTACAGCGAATAAAAGCTTGATGATGAAAAACTGACGGAATCCGTTATTTTTATGCTTTACTAACTTCTCTGTGCGTGTACTATTGACAATTACAATGTACCTAACAGACTAAGTAGTAACTTCTATTCCACGACAACTGAACTAGCTATTTTAGGCAAACTGATGAAATGCACTAATGAATACTGCTCTAATTGACGTGGAGGGTTATATTTTTATATAATTTTAAATATAATTTTATTTTAACTGAATTGCACCAAGAAAAATCAACTGTGTGCAGGAGCTGAGAATTAACGGTCTGTCTTCTAGATCTCGAACATTCCAACTGCCAACTCTGGCTAAATATAATACATAATACACATAGAAAGCAAACGTTTCTTCAAATGCTCCCACACAAAATCAAGTATATATACATAAAACAAATGTTATCCGAATAATTATCAAATAGACACAAGTCACAAATAAAAATACCATAAGAATTCAATAAACATACAAAATAAAGAGGGTCGTCTGAACACACCCCGCCTTGGAGCATCTCTCCAACACAAATTAAATGAAAAAGAAAACAATTCAAAATTCAATTGATTAAATAAATGATTAAAGAAAGTAAAAACACTTCTTAACTATTCCTTTGGCAAAGGACACAATTTCACTATGGGCCTTTCCAAATCACCATTTTCCGTTTTGAGGCGAACTGAGCGAACCCTTCCATCGTTCCCAGGAAAGGTTTCCACAACTCTGCCTGTTTTCCACATCAGGGGAGGAGTATTGTCATCCTTGATCAATACCATTCGTCCAACTTCTAAGTTTTCCTTTTCCGACCACCATTTGGGCTTTCCCTGTAGTCCAACAAGGTACTCATCGCTCCAGCGTTTCCAAAAATGCTGGAACATCTGTTCTCTCATCTGCCATCGACTCAATCTGTTCACGTTGAGTTCCATTATGTCCGGTTCAGGGGTTGCAGTCATCGCATCTCCAATTAAAAAGTGTCCTGGAGTCAAAGCTGCTAAATCGTTGGGATCTGTGGATAAAACTGACAAAGGCCTCGAATTAAGACATGCCTCAATCTGTTTTAACACCGTAAGCATTTCCTCAAAGGTTAGGATCTGCAAACCAATAATTCTTTTTAGGTGAAATTTCATAGATTTCACTCCAGCCTCCCACAATCCGCCATGATGGGGCGCGGAAGGTTTATTAAAGTGCCACTCCATTGCTTGAGAGGTACAATAGTCTTTCACTTCATCTTGAGTAGTTTGCTCCTGCAGGAAGGTCAAACACTCCTTCAGTTCTCGGTCGGCTCCAACGAAATTCGTACCGCAGTCACTATACATGTGGCTCGGTTTTCCTCTCGTAGCAACAAATCTTTTCAATGTTGTCAAGAAAGCTTCCGATGTCAAGTCACTCGCAAGTTCTAAAGTCACTGCTTTGGTCACAAAGCACACAAACACTACTACATATCCCTTGTAGTTTATTGGATTTCTTCCTCTTGCATTCTTCAATGTAAAAGGTCCAGCGTAATCCACTCCACATTTCTCAAATGCTCTAGCTGGATTCACTCTTGATTCTGGTAAGTTACCCATTAGTTGCTGGCTTGTCTTGGCTCTTAAAGTCACACAAGTCTTGCAATTCTTAATTATTTCTCTGACAAAATCCCTTCCCCCAACAATCCAAAACTTCTCTTGGAGTCTTGCAAGTAAGAGTTGAGATCCTGCATGTCCATACTCTAAATGGTAATGCTCCACTATAAGCTTAGTCACTTCATGTCTCTTTGATATCAAAATAGGATACTTCTTATCATGCTTGATATCTGCATTGTCTAATCTTCCTCCTACTCGGAGTAGTCCATCTCCATCCACAAACGGAGTTAAAGGTCGCAAATACTTTGAAACATATTTACGTTGTTTTAATTTTCGTATTTCATCAGCAAATCCAGCTTCTGAATCTGCTTGCATATTCTTGATTATGTACTTAAATGCTGCATGCAATTCACTCACTGTTAGTGGGCTAATATCCTTCTTATTTTCTCTGCGGGCATGAGCAATTGCATTCTGGAATTCTTTCCAAGTATTAGATTTTTTCAAATTGTCGTGTAAGATTTGATCCTTGGCTGTGTCAGTCACTGTGGTAGTAACAGCCTTGATTCTACTTTCACGGTATTCTTTCATCATTTCTACTTCGTCTTCTGGAAATACAGTATTCTCCTCGAACGAAATATCGAAAGGTGGTCCAGTCCACCATAATCCATGAGTCTCTAACTCAGCTGGAAATATTCCCCTGGAGGCACAGTCAGCAGGGTTGTCTTTTCCTTTGATGTGAGACCACTTATCCGGGGGTAGAAATTCTTGAATTTCTGCTACTCGGTTCCCCACGAATATTTTTAGCGTTGAAGGGTGCTTCGTCAACCAACCCAACACTATAGTTGAATCAGTCCACGCCGTAATTTCCTTTATTTCAATGCTCAGAGCATCCTTCACACATTCCATGAGTCTTCTCAGTAGAAGAGCTCCACATAATTCCAATCTTGGAATAGTTATTTGTTTCTTTACTGGAGCAACTTTAGTTTTGGACGCAATTAGTCTTCTGATTCCTGTTCCACTTCCGTCCTCTGATCGTAAGTAGACTACAGCTGCGTATGCTTGTTCTGATGCATCGCAGAATCCATCCAAGTAATACGTTACATTTTTTGACACAAGAGTACAAATCCTCGGAATCTTGATACTCTCTATTTGCTTTAACTCTTCTGTGTACCTTTTCCACAGAGTCTGCTGATCTTCATTCAGCTTATCATCCCAATCCATGTCTCCTATCCACAGCTGTTGGAAGAAGATTTTCGCTTTCATCGTAACTGGTGAAAGCCATCCTAATGGATCAAACACTTTTGCCATTTCTGACAACACTTTTCTTTTAGTTAGGGCTGGCTCCTCTGAAACTTTCACTGAGAAGGAGAAGTAGTCTTCAGCAGGATGCCACAAGAGTCCCAATGTCTTCAATGAACTATCAAGTTCGATTTGTAAGGTAACTTTAGTCTCTCTCATCGCAGGGGGTAGAGACTCTAGTAATTTCACGTCATTTGACGACCATTTCCGTAACTGGAACTTTCCTTTTTTCAACAAGTCAAGCAAATCTTGCTGCAACTTTAGGGCTTCTTCTTGATTTGATGCTCCTGTCATCAAATCATCAACATAAAAATCTCGTAAAATTATCTTGGATGCCTCCGGATAATTTTCTTTCTCTGTTTGTGCTAACTGCTGCACACACTTAACTGCCTGGTAAGGGGCTGACGATGTCCCGAACGTAGCAGTAAGTAAGCGATAGTCATGTTCTTGTAAGTCTCCAGGTTTCTTCCACACTATCCGCTGATAGTCTGTTTCCTCTGGAATTATTTTAACTTGACGGTACATCTTTGCTATGTCCGCGGTCAATGCAATCTTGTGTACTCGAAACCTCATAAGTATGCTTATTAAGTCATCTTGGAGTTTCGGTCCCACCATCAAAGTCTCGTTGAGTGACACTCCATTCCTCGAAGTAGCCGACGCATCAAACACTACCCGTAGGCTAGTAGTTGTACTCTCCTTCAACACACAATGATGTGGCATGTAGTAGATTTCTTTCTTAGGTGAAAGCTGCTTCTCTGGCACTTTCTCCATATGTCCCATGTCTTCATACTCTTGAAGAACAGAATGATACTTCTCTCCAAGTTCAGGATCTCTTTTGAATCGTCGTTCCATTTGCTGGGAACGCATGATTGCAGCAGTCCTGGACTCTCCAATTTGTTTTCTATTTTCTTTAAATGGTAGTCGTACCACATATCTTCCATTTTCTTCACGAAAATGATTGTTAGCAAAGTGTTCTTCACAGGCCCTTTCTTCTACTGTGAGACTTCTCTTGCTTGGAACTTCTTCCAATTCCCAGAACTTCCGTATACTGGAATCCATGATATTGTTACAATTGGCGTGAAAAACTTTGATTCCACTTTGAGTAGGAGCTGGATTATACTTTCCAAGAAGAACCCATCCTAATACAGTCTGTACTGCTCTTGGGGTGCCTGCCTCTCCTATTCTCGATTTGTTGAACTTTATTAGTTCTGCATAAATGTCTCCTCCGAGAAGTATTTCGATATTTCCCGGTTCATAGAAAGTTGGATCAGCTAACTGCAAGTTTTCTATGTGCTTCCACTTATCTATGTCTATTTTCTCACTTGGCAAATCTCCAGTGATATTCTTCATGATGTGAGCTTCAACGAGAAAAGTCTTCTGCGATTTGTAGATCGACCCGAACTCAAACTCCACTCCCATCTGCGATGTTCCAACATGTGTTTCTCCTAGCCCGGAGATGGGCAAATTCACTTCATGGATCTTCAATCCTATTTTATTCACGCAAGCTCTGGTAATGAAGCTGCACTGAGATCCATTATCCAGTAAGGCTCTGCATGTAAATGTTTCATTCTTGCTATTCTTCACTTTTATTAAAGCTGTAGACAACAAGGTTTTTGCATTGCTTCGAATTCCCATACTGCATGAGAAGAAAGATCCTGAGGCTGATGGCTTCTGCTCTTCCTTAACTGTTTCTGAACTTGACTTTTCAGGTTCAGGAGTATTTTTCTTATTTGAATTGGCGTCGAAATGAAGGTAAGCACTATGGCGTTCATTGCAACTTTTGCATTTGTACTTAGACGTACATTCTGAAATCCTGTGGCCTTGGCGAAGGCAAATCAAACATCGTTTGGTTTTGTTTACATATTCTCTTCTTTCTTGTACTGACATTTTCTTAAAGTCCTCGCACATATAAAGTAAATGTTTTCCTTTCTTGCATAACAAACAATCTTCAGTGTTGCTTGTTCCAAGATGAACAGTACTCTTGAATTTCTTTTCAAGTGGTGCTCCTTGGTTATTGTTTCTTTTAATTCCAGCTGATGCACTAATTCTTGCATGATTTATAATGAATTCTGTGAATTCCTTAATGGTAGGTATTGAATCTGGCTTCAAAGTCCTTTCCCATTCCTTTCTAGCTTCTACATCAAATTTCTTCACTACTAAATGTATTAGTAGCAAGTCTCTTGTCTGTTCTGGAGTAATCTTGAGTATCTCCAGTGTCTGCACACATTGATTGGTAGCATCTCCAATTTTTCTAAGTGTGTCAGGGTTTTCTTGGTTCAAGTTCGGTAACGTAAGTAACTTGTCGAAATGAGCCCTTATTATCTCTCTTTTGTTATCGTACCTGGACTTCAAAGTGTCCCAGGCGATTTGGTAATTAGTATCTGTTGCAGCGAAATTCTGCAACAAAGCTTCTGCTTCACCCTTAAGTGACCGCTTAAGGTATTGCAATTTCTGGACATCTGCCATCGTTGTCTGAGCGTGTACAGAAGCCGTGAATGCATCTTGAAATGCAATCCAATCTTTGATGTCTCCACTAAAACTTGGCAACTCCAGTTGTGGTAATTTGACATCCATTGGCTTTATTGGTGCTGCTGCAGCCAAAGTATTCTTTATTTTTACTAATGTTACTTCCAGTTCCATTATTCTGTCGTCTTCATCATCGAAGACTTGCTGATGCACTGCAATTTCTGTATCATCAGCACACAAGGGAAGGATTTCGTCGAAAACATCTGAATTATAGTTTTTCAAGTACTTAACGTCTTCCAGACCCAGATTTACTTTTACTTCATCGTATGGTGCGACGAAAGTGTTCACAAGTTTCTTCAGCTTGTTGATTCGGCCTGACATGCCTTTTCTCTTTTTCACGAGAACATCCATTGGGTTTGTCTTACTTTTTGAAGTTGATGACATTTATTTGTTTAAATTCGACGTGGAAATGATTTGCAAGGGTTCCTCTTTGAACTTGCAATCAACCCTCTTCAATGTAAATTGCAATTTCTTGCACTTTGCAATTTACACCAATATTTTTTGAATAATATTGATTTTCAATAAATATGTTATGTCAACTTACGATACTTAAGTTGACTTTTTCGCACGAACTCTTCACTCTGAACAGGTATAGAATACCTCCAGAGATTTACTGGTGACTTCCGATGAGTCCTGTTAGATGAGGTTTCACTTCCTCCTTAATATGACGATGACTTGACGGTGGGCCTTTAGCGTCGCACTCGTTCTGATGTCCAACGTCTATTTTCTGTTCTTCGTCGACTAATCTAGGTATTAGTGACAAGATCTTGCCTCGCTGAATCCTCCAATGGGTCTCCAACGGGTCTCCGAATCACTGCTCAAAAACTTTTCACTGCCGATTAATTATATACTGGAATATCCAGGCTCGAATGGACCATGTCGTGGCGTGAGTCTTTGAGTCAGTGGGTATGGGGTGGTTCACGTCAGTGTTCAAATTCTCACACCTCCTTTTACCGGGTAATCCTGGAGACTACAGCGAATAAAAGCTTGATGATGAAAAACTGGCGGAATCCACTATATTTTTATGCTTTACTGACTTATCTGTGCGTGTACTACTGACAATTACAATGTACCTAACAGACTAAGTAGTAACGTCTATTCCACGACAACTGAACTAGCTATTTTAGGCAAACTAATGAAATGCACTAATGAATACTGCTCTAATTGACGTGGAGAATTATATTTTTATATAATTTTAAATATAATTTTATTTAAACTGAATTGCACCAAGAAAAACTAACTGTGTGCAGGAGCTGAGAATTAACGGTCTGTCTTCTAGATCTCGAACATTCCAACTGCCAACTCTGGCTAAATATAATACACAATACACATAGAAAGCAAACGTTTCTTCAAATGCTCCCACACAAAATCAAGTATACATATACAAAACAAATGTTATCCAAATAATTATCAAATTGATTCAAGTCACAAATGCAAATATTATAAGAAATTCAATAAACATACAAAATAAAGAGGGTCGTCTAAACAATACTTGACATTATAATTTCGTTTACAGAATTTTGGATATGTGAACAAATTTCTTGAAATTTTAAATCAATATAATGGTTTAATGGTTTTGTATGTTCTGTTTCCGGCGATAAAAGGAAATCAGTGAAGCCCTCTTCGAATAAGCGCCTGTTGAATGAACTTTTTGCTTCTAGCTTTGATATCTGCTCTACTTGGAACTTTGAAATCCGTGTAATCCTCCTCTACTCGAACCAAAACAATTTTACCATGATTAATTTTACCTGCACATCTTAAATAAATGATTTTATAAATGATATTTTAAAAATGATTATGATTACGAACCATCTGATCCTTCCGATACGACCGGACTGCCGACACGAATCAAGCGAGCTGGAAGTAGTGGAGGTTTAATGTACGCAGCATAATTCTTGTCTGTTTCTTCATTTTCAAAAAGTGCACGGAGACCTTCAATATTTTTCATTATTCTTTTGCATTTCACATTCAGAGCATGTAATTGCGTCCTCAAATTCTGCTTTGACTGTCTCGCCACAGCAGCTGTGGTCAACGTTTTGTTTTCGTCCAGCCGTTCTGTCAGTGCAATAATTCCGAGGCGAATTTCATTGGTAACATCACCTAGACGTTTCATTTTGGCACGTTTTTCACTTATGTCATTCTGCAAAGTGTCGTTTTTCGCTTGAAATTCTTCAATGGACTTTTCGTACCTAAAACATTAGCAAATTAAGGAATATTCTCCAAAATAATAATGGATCTGAAAAATTGTTAAGTTTCATTACTCAAATTGGCTAGTTTGGCCTGTGTATTTGAAATGGCACAAAATCAACATTAGTTGATTTCTTTGACGGATCATCAGATCTCGCAACTTTTCTTTAGCTGCTAACTCATCGGTCAGTCGGGTTCCCAGTTGCATAACAGTAATTAACCTAAGAAAAAATTTCAGTTCCACATTTTACTGTAGCACGAGAATATTTTATTACAAATAAAAAATTAAGATTCATATAAATAATGATAGTTAAGTCTAAATTACCGTTTGGGAATGAATGTAAGGTCAGGAACTCTCATTGTTTCAACAAGTCTTCTTGCCCGACCCTGGAATTTCTCAACTTCGGCGCGTTTAGCTTCAATTCTTTCAGTAATTTCATTTTGCAAATTTTTTTCGGTTGAATTAGGTTCAAAAGAAAGTTTCACAGAATTAACAGGGACATTCTTTTTCACTTGATTCGCTTCCATTACTTTCTGGACTGCTTTCTTCATTTTAGCCATTTGCTTCCGCCGTTTCTTTCTGTTCTGAGAAGCTTCTGTCTCTGTCAAAACGAAGTTCTTCGATGCTTCGTCACGAAACTACAACAAAATGCAAAATATCAATTTAAATATATTCTACCCCTTTGGAAATACTTCAAATACACTTATCGATCTAATTCAGGTTCACACCTTTGTCGCATCCTCTTGCATTTTCTCCAGATTTTTTATCTCTTGTTTATGAAAATTCAGTTGCGTTTCAAGATTTCTCAAATTCGGAGCATATTTTCCACGTTCTTCGGACAGAGTCATCTTAATATCTTTGTATTTTAAGTTCATGATTTGCGCAGTCTCTCTTTTAACTGTTAAACGAGAACAATACTGATAAAAACCTGAATATAATCATAATATCTTTAAAACTTTGTGAAAAATTATTTAAAGAGACCATCAACAGCTTCAACCATATTTTCAATTCGAACAAAATTAAGATTCGCTGCTAGCTCCCATGGAAGAGTACCCGGACGAGGCCACTTCTCAATTACCAGAACCATATTTTCAGCATCTTCCAATTTTCCTCGTTTTTCTTGAAGTCTGTCCATCAGGGAGTTGAGTCTCTTCGAGTTGTCGAATAATTTATCTTCCAACCAATCTATGGCGAACTGCACCGAATACATGCACCGCATTAAAATAATGCAAATTCATAGAAATATGTGACTATTTTTATGAATTCTTTACCGAAGGAGGTTTGTCCAGCAAAGCAAGTTGAAATTCTCTGTGGGTTCTCAGAGCATTTTGTACAGCGGCTTTTTCTGCGTCAACAGCTTCAATAAAACTGTGGCGGAGATCGTCTGTTTCTCTGTACAAATCCTGAAGAACGGTCGCTGCACCTTGTCGAGATTCTTCTAACTCATCCTTTAAAACTCTGTTATAACGTTCTAAAACGCAAATAAATTGAATATTTGATTAATTCCTAAAATTCCAAAAACAGTATATATCGGTTTTATTTCAGGTGTATTATGAGTTACCTCTCAAAATGATTTTTGACCGAAGATTTTCAATCTGGTCTTGTATAGGAATTGTTTCATCGCTAACTTCTTCGGTCTTCACCGCTTGTTCTGGCTTTTGAATCAACCTTCCATAAGTGGAAGCAGTCTTACCTAGTTTCATATTATTCAGTAATCTGATTAGTAGCGGTGTTAGTGGTTGTTTGTATTATACCGTGGGAAAATTAAGTGAGTTCTACAAAATAAAAATGTTCTACCACAGAAGATTACTTTTAGCACTTGGTAGAAAAGTTTATTGATGACAGGGTGTTCAGATTTCGACAAAATATAATATCTGATATCATGTCATGGATACGCACTTCAAAAATAAAGGGAAATTGAACAGGTGAAAAGGTTTCTTATTTTTTTCTTGTATAGCAATAATATTTTTATTCAAAAATTGAAAAATTCGATACATAAATGCATATATTTACTATAGTATATAAAATATCACCAAATGGTAGCTTTAATGTCACACAGTCAATGTTTCATCCTGATTTTTCCAAAATCATTTTGGATAACATTTATGAACTTGCGTCCGCTGAGATTTGTTCTGCATCCAATATTGTATCCTCCAAACCTAAAATTCTGCTAACCATTCTTAATACTACTTGGTTTTGACTCCCGTACCTTGTACCTTATAAAATGATCCTATTTAGTTTCTAATTTTTATAGAATTAAACCAAACATAAGAATCAAACTTTTATTTTTAGTTACCGAATAATTGTCCAGTGTACCCATGTATATCCCAACAGTGAAATAATGTTGTGGGGTCAATGGCGGATTGCTTCGTTTGGGGAAATAGTAAAACAAAATTATTTGTATCCGCTGATTCCAAATATCCCGAGCATTTTATATAATCCAATCCGTCATTTTGTCTAGAAATTCAAATGTATTTTATAATCATGTGTTTTGCAATTTGCATAAATCATGTACAAAAATATTGCACCACAAAAGGCGAAAGAAATATTTTACATAGAATGACGGCACCCGTGGAAGTGTACATGAAGATTGCAATTCGAAGGTTGAATTCTGCATTGAGGAGGTGTATACAGAATTGCATCGCCCAGCATTGAAACCCGAGAATTAAATGGTACTAGAAATTCCGATTGATCAACAAACTCAATTCCATCGTCACTATTCCGACATTCATTGTCTGAATTTGTGCCACATTATTATAATATCTTGTTAGTACACATCATGCTTTTACTTCGGCAGAAACTATTCAATTTTGATTACGCTATTATAAACCTACCTTGAGGTTCTTTTAATTTCTTGTTAAAAATGTAATTCAATCCTTCGTATACTCCACTGAAATTACATTTGGCACAGCCTACGCCAGCTCCATGAGTTGGAGAAAATGCTTGACATGGAATTCCACATGTTTTCGAAGGCTGAAAATAAAATGCACATATAAATAAAAAAAATCTACTCCTTATATATACATAAATTGCTAAAAACTATCTACAAAATAAAAAATTCTTGGTATGAAAGATAAAGTAGGTAATCTATTTGAAAAAATTTCCCTTACCAATTTCTTACCATTGAATGAATAGAATCAGATTGACGGAACTTAACGAAGTTACTAAATTCTTGAAAAAATTGTGCCACAAGTTGACCATTTTCTGGAAGAACATAAAAAAACAAAAGCTACCTATTATATGAATTAATATCACAATTAAATACATTCGAAGGTAATTAATTCGGTACCAAAATTAACAAAGTGGTCGTTTGTTCCGTGATAAATAAAGTGTCTCTTTTTTTCCAAATTCCGCAAAGGGTCAATTTTCCCTGCCTGGGAAAACTGTTGTGCGATGTCCATAGATAGTCCTACATCGCCTTTACCCATCAGACAAGGAATCAACTTGAAGATATTTCCACTGCCACATTGATACTGCACTAAAGCAAAGGACTGTTATGCAATTGCTTTCCAAACCTTACCACATCAAAGACAACCTCATAACATTATCTGTGAGTGGTTTTCTAAAATGCAATACATATTTATAAATGTATAACTTGAAGCATAAACAGCAAGTCCATGCATCATTCTTGAATTGGATAAATAAAACTGGGTTGCGGCTACAGCTCCTGAAGAAATTCCAGAAACGGACAACATTTTGCTTTCTAGTGGTACAAATTCTGCAAAATGGAATTAAATGTCCCTATCGATAAGTGAAAAATGCTAATTAATTATTTGTTGTGAAATAAAATTGTAAAATGTGATCTACTTAAGCTAGTACTTAATATTACTTACAACATAAAATATATTTATTACGGTGGAATTATTATAATGTTCAATGAAACCAATTTAATTTACATACCAAGTCGTTTAGATTTCTTTGAAATTACGTCTTCGATTCCTGGCGTAATTTTTTTCTCATTTTTTCCTTTTATAAAGAAAATACTCAAACAAAACCACAGAAATTTCAGTAAATTCGATTTCATTCTACTGAAAAAGAATTATATAATACCTACGTGAAATTAGCAATTTGTAAATTATTACTATTCGTATGCAAATCAGCAATAATTAGTACTTAATGGTAGAGTTGTACCGCACTCATCTCTCCAATAGAGATAAAATGAACAAATTAGTAGTGTGATAGTGAAGGTATATCACATTTTCATTGAAACCAAGAAATTTAGGTTAATTGCTTGTCACTCTATGTATATGGGTTAATAAAAGCCTTATTATCCTTCAGAAGGTTACCAGGATTGTCACCAATGTTATCTGTGATGTAGATTCTGTATAGATAGCTTGCCTTTGCCTCCTACAGTGTAAACTTGCACTGTCTTTATAGCTGTGTATCAATTATTTTGCTCGTTCAATTCGTCGGCATTCTCTGTATTTATACGCATGAAATTAGTAATTCATTTCTCATACTGCTTTGTGTACACCATTAATTAATTCATTGTTCGACTAAATGACACTCGTGTCGTGATATGTAGACTCTTTAGGTATCGCAGCATTACTAATCAAATCGCTTATTGTCAATACAAATAAAGCTAATGCTTTAATGTTTGTATATTCTTTAGTAAATATTAAATTTGTAACTACCATTTGCTACAATTGTGCTTACCATGCTGATAATATGTCAATACCATATTTACCATTTACTCATAAAATCATGTAAGACAAAATAGTGTGTGGTCTCCTGTTTGTGAGGTAGAGCACAACAGTAGAAGTAATAGTGATGCAATGGCTCTTTTATACCTTTACTGGAAATACTGGAATATATTATATTATTGTCATATAAGAAAAACATTATAAGAAAAATTGTACATATAAGAAGAAATTAAGGTGTATATTTGTATTGATTACAGCAATTATTAATGCAGTTGTGTAATTTATCTAGTTAATTAAATATTATTGTTAACCTTAATGAAATAATATGGATATGAATTTTATGGTTACTAATTCATGAATATGCATCGCTAAAAATTTAATTTTCCATTGCCGGAAATACAGTGTGACCTCGGAGTACAATACTACATCTATTGAGTTACAAGTACTACAAGCATCTAGGTATCTAATAAGTGTTAAATGCTTACACAGTGATTGGGATCGTGCTTCGTATTTACTCATATGTGTTTCATAAGGTTCAATAATAAATATTTTACTTGTAAATCAGAGTTAGACCTTGGTTTTAGCATACCTCCTTACTATAAACTACAAATTATTATTAGACCTTGTACTTGTGTTGTTGACTCAACGAAGGCATAGTCATAATACCTATAGTATTGCTGCTAACAATGAAAACAACCGTGATTCATGATGCGAGTCGATTTTATGCAGACTCCATGTGCAAATTACTTTTACAATGTTAAAAATGCAGTCATAAATTGTCATTTACGCTTGGGCTGAAATGTAAATATATATGTGAATGCAGCATATTTTGTTTTAATTCAAATTAGAATTAAAATTTTAGGAATGCAGTGCCGCAATGCTCATTATTAATGCCTAAAATATAATAGTTATAATTTTAGTTTCTCAGGCTCAGGTTTACGAGTACTTTTTATTACATTGCGTGTTACACTACAGTTGATGAGACACTATTTGAATTTCAATTGAGTCAGGAGCATAGAATAATTTATAAAAAATATTAATTAGATGGTATAATACACTAAGCTTAAAGTTATGCATTGCCGGGATGCAAAAGTGTCGAAATACAAGTTTATTCGCCATTAAACGGTACGTACCAAATGAATGACTGATTTAACTGGAATAATAATAGAGTGAAAAGAACCATTATAACCAAGAGCCAGATTCCTTAACAAAAATTTTGCAATCCAACAAAAAGCGACACGCATGCGAAAATTAAACGTGTCGAAGCATAATGTAATAACATAATTGTTGATGTAAATAATTCATGGTCTTGTCTGATATAAATTTCTTACATCACCGAAATTCAGAGGGATCTTGGTCGGCTGTTCTCTGTCTTTGTAACTTTAAGAACACTCCACCATTGCAGGATAAAAATCTACCAAAGTGGAAACCGCAACTGTACAAGCAGAAATTTAAAGTACAAGAAAATTCCTAAATTCCATACTCAATTATTCTCCAACAGATTTCATATTTTCGTCCACAAGATAGTGTTATTTCAGTGCTGTAGTACTATTCGAATAGTGTGAAAATTGGTTTGGAAAAATTCTTGTTTTGTAGACCTATTGGGATTGAAAATGATTTTACAAAACATTATCATTGTGAATATTGCCAGCATATTGATCTATTCTTGTTCGGGGTACCAACCTGGAGAACTTCCTCAGATCAAGTTAGCGAAGTGGATGACCTTCGCTGACGAAGATGAAGACGAATGGAGAACAGATGTTGACTACTTGAACTCAGAGACATTGAATGTTCAGGGTGACGTTTACACTGTTTCGCAACATCTTTTAGCAATTACAGTTGTTTGTGAAGCATCTTATCCAGTTGAATGGGTTTTCCACCAAGCTCACGTGAGTTTACTAATTATAGACTTTCAAATACTCCCAACTAAAGTAAAGTGAAACTGAAAACAACTGTAGTGTGATCTGATGTACCAATTGCGGGAAGGACACGTACATTTATGAATCCTTTGTATTTACAGTACGCAGGTGATGATCTTCATGACATTGAATTGAGAACAAGACGTTCTGTGTCGGATATAACTAACAAGAAAACATACAAATATTTTGCGGATTTAGGAATCGCTGGAGAATATAATAAAGCTACTGGGAACTACACTTGCCAAAGCACAAAAGACAGAAGCGTACAGAAAAGCATTTATATCTTTTGGGAAGGTAATATTTATTGCTTTACGTTCGTTTTCACCAATTTTCAATGTGCATGCTGCATAAGTACGATTTCATTTTTTTTCCTTTCAATAATAAAATTCAATGAATGTTTGTGTTATATAGGAAGTTCTCCACCATATTTAGTTTTGTCTGGAAAATCAATTACTGTTCAAAGTAAAGATAGCACTTCTGTAGTTTTGCCTTGTTATCCATCTTTACCGGATGTCACAGTTTTACTCTACAAAGAGAAAAATGGGGTAATGTCACGATTCCATAAAGATATTTCTAAAATTAAATTTTCGCTAGACTTAAGAAATTCTAAACTGACACCTTTAGACATATGAACCAGTATCATTGGGAAGTTTTGCAACGTTTGATGCAAAAGTTGGATTTACTTTGCAATTAAGTTTACACAATGAGTCATATGGAAAATATAAATGCACGACAAAGGACGAAGAAGATTTTGTCATTATTGACGTAATCCCTGGTAAATCTTTTATCTCTTTCTTTGTTATAATATAATATTGTTAATACAGTAATATTATCAACTGTTTTACTAGGAATTGCAACTGAAAAGGCATTACCCGATGTCATTTCTCCTGGAGCAAGTTTTTACTACAATGAAAATTCGGAGGAATTAGTGTGTTGTTCAAACAGTGGAAAGCCTCCAAGCCTTCATAGCATCTTCTGCACAAATCCTTCTACATGCGAAATGCATAAGCATAAATTGTTCAAGGTAAAATTGCAAGTAAAATGGTGGAAATGTTTTTTTTTGTTTAGAATTTATTCGTAGAATAAGATAATACAGATATGAAATATTACTGTTTATTGTGGATTTACTAATTTACTAATATATAATTTATAATTCATATTAAAGATGGGAAGCAATGGAAAAAAGTTGATTAATGGAAGTTGTACGTTGGAAAAAATGTATTCAAGAGATTCAGGAATGGCGAGATGCAAAGGAGATGGAATAGACACATTTAAATATTTTTATTCCGATTTTTCAAAAGTTTCTAAGCAAAAACTTCACTTATGTATGATTATCCTGCATACATTAATGTTAATTCTAATTTTTGAGTGTATTCTTCTATAGTTTATCTTTTTATATGATTATAAGTTGAATTATTGCAGACTTTGATTGGAAAAATATAAAACCGGAAAATATGATGTACATATTGGCTCACACCGAGTATCCTGTTTACGTCAATGAGAATCTAATTTTGACGTGTGAAATATTACGTTCGTATTTCTCTGAAGGACTGATGTGGGCTACTCGGTGGAAGAATGGAACGATTATGTATATGAAGGGTTTGTTTTTCTAAATGTTATTTATAAAAATGTTTTCACATGAAATTTGTGCAATTCCTGTACCTTATGTGTGTTTTAAATAAACATTCTTAGCTAAGGAGTCCGAAGAAGATTTTCGCTATCAGGGTTTTAGAAGTTTTGACATAATTCTTCAGAAGGAAATGACTGCAGTTATGTGTCTAGCACCTGTATGGAATTCATCTGTTTGGGTCAATTCTACTGTTAGCCTAGATGTTCACCGTAAGCTAAGTTATTTATCATTTATATCTGCTAATGTCCATGTTCAGCTTGTTTTATGCAATATATTGATTTTGTTTGGGTGTTTAGCTGCAATGAGTCCGAAAATTATCGGCGATCTTGAAGAATCTGTTACATTTACTGTAAATGAAACAGAGAAGGTAATTGAATGTAAATCAACTGCCATTCCTCAGCCAAACGTCTACTGGAGAAAAGATGAAAAGGTATATTTCCTAACTTTGAAATATTTTAAGAGTTCCAATTTGTAATAAGGATTTCCAACTGTGTCAGAATGCATAGGGTATTTTTAATCGTTACTTAAATGAGTTTGAAGTAGAGTAACCGTGTTGTACGATTTGTCGTTTTAAATTTCTAGAATATTCCGGACAATATGGTGATTTGGAAGGCAAATGGAACCTCAGTACTAATGTTTCATCGAGTATCTCATGACAGTCAGGGTGACTATGTATGTACTGCTAATAATTATGCAGGAAGTGCGCATAAAACAATTCATGTTTACGTTATTGGTAGGTTATCGTTATTTTATCCCATTGAGTATAAATTGTAATTTATTGTTTTAACAAATATAATTTGTAAATTATAAGCAGTTGCCTATTGTTTATTTAGAATCTGGATCTCATTGGGGAGCAGTTGCTGGAGTTTGTATTCCAATATTAATTCTAATTTTTGTTTCTGTAACTGGGTTTCTTATCTGGAAACTCCAACTCCAGAAGAAAGTCGTGGATCATCTTACAAAAGTTGTATTTAGAGATGTTGACCGTAATCAAGAGGTTACTGAAGTGCATTAGTTTACAGGATTATTTATTTTATACTCGTTAGGGCTTATAATAATATCTGAACCAACCTCATAAATTCTTTTGTTTAAAATATAACTCGGTTTGAGTAAATAACAAACTACTATATACTTCCTGTACCTCTTATGTGAAAATGTGTTGTGTACAGTATATGCTTCATTTGAATTTCTTTATAATTGAAGAACACTGTAAAAGTACAAATTATGAGAGACAATTTTTGTCCGTAGTAATATAAAACGTACATACCATACCTATGATGTAGCAATAGCATGTAAGCACTTATTCTACAGAACGAAATGAACGCACTATTGCTATTGCTTCACTATGTTGTTCTGTCTCACTTTATTGTGTCAGCAGGGTAGAATTCAGGTAGGTGTGCGAGTGAAATTTCTTCTCGTTCTGACATCTCTACCACTTTGCTTGCCTTACCACAAACCATTTCTCTACCTTTCGTGTACTTCCCCTTGAAAATGCCAGATCGTGCTTCTGTTCATCGACCTCACTGATAAGTTGAATTGAGAAGGCACGTCCGTACTACTGTTTCCTATACCGTTGTACACTTAAAACTGTTTATGTTGTACATAAAAATCCCAACTGGTACATTCTCAACTTAACTAAAAATATTCAGTATTTTTAAATTCTTTAATTATTGAGATAGTTTAATCGTTCAATGACTTACACTTACACTTACATAGGTAGGCAAGTGTATAAAGTGTTTTATTAGATAATTAGTTACGCTAATTTTAAAGTATTTTCTTAATAATTATGTATAGTACATTGAACATTGTAATTCTGTAACTTGGAATACAAAGTAGATTTTAGCTAACATGAGAATGAGGTTGTTTCTGTGTCTTCAGAAGTAAGCTCAGTAAGTCATTATCATTACGTATAAATCTGGACTTCTGACGAAATGTAGGAATTAGGAAGATTACTTTTGTTAGTAATATTTGCAGTAATAGACTGTCAGGGATATAAATTAGGTAGCTGGAAGACAAATTATAGGAAAGGGGGATAAAGCGGCATAGTAAGGAAGGAAAGAAAAGATTTAAAATGGGAAAACTTGAGAGTTGAGGCGAAACCTGAAAGGATATGATCTGTGTAATGAGAAGGAGGACTAGAGGAGGAAGAATGGAACTGAACCCACTGGTGGCCAAGCAAAACGGAAGAAAGTGACAAAACTAATTAGTCCTAACATGACTCAAATGAATTGGAAGCAAATGTGTTGCAAGAGAGTTGACAAGACACATGGTCATTATTTTCCAGATGTGTGTTACTAGCCGTTAGTTCATTTCAATGTTCAAGTTTAATCGAATTGCTTCTTGATACATTATCCCTACCCACTTAATTTGTATTTGTACATAGATACGTTTCAAAGTACCTAGTTAAGTTTGAACTACATACCTATAGACAAGGCAGACCTAGACACGTAAATAACGAAGGCAAATCCAGTTTCAGAATCCTAAGCGTCGATTTTGCATTTATGCATCCAAAAGTACATTAAGTCTTAACAGTGAAACTATTAACGTATTTATTTATTCTGTGATCTGTTAGGTGATATGCTTATCTTTATAATTCGTGCACTTAGCTCGTAATAGAGAACTGAACTGGAAATTCAACTATTCCGTATAGATAGCTGTCCATTAAACTTTATTCCGAAGGAGTGTAGACAGACAGATCAAGACAGCAGAACTTGTCTCATAAATGTCCTAAACTCACATTTTCCTATAAATTGCTAATGCTTCACCTCTGCCTTCTACGCTTCAAAGTCTTAAATCTAATTTTCGCCATTATCTTAATATGCAAACTACATAAACTTTGAACAGTTTTCCTTTGCATCTTTTATAATTTCCACTCGGATGACATAGTCACAACATGATCTTCGTCTTGTTTGGCTTTGTCAAACTAAAACTAGGTGTGTTCCATCTCCACTTTGCTTAACACTCATTCTACTCTCCTTTACTATTCTAGTTTCAGTCCTATTTCTAATCCTTTTCTTATGGGTAGCGTTACTTTGTTATTCTATGCCAGTGGTCATTGAGAATTAAAATGAGATGGGAAGTGGGAAATATGGAAAATAGTGGTCAATTAAGAGACAGACATACAAAAGTTGCATTTCATTTCCCTATTCTCCTATATCCTACATTTTCTAAGAATTTCCAACTGTCACATACATTTTCTAATAATTTTCAACAATCAAACTTTTTTAAATGTCTTATTTTTTCCCAAAGTCCCATATTTTCAATTCTACCATAAAAGTTCCACTGTTTCCACTATTTACCATACACCTGTAACATTTCCCTCGTTTTACGTGTTTCTTTTACATTTCCCATATGTACCTGTGACAATTACCTCACGTTTTCCATGTTTATTTTACATTTCCCATTATTTTTCAGTTTCCTTTACATTTTCCATTGTTTTCAATGGCTCCTTTACAATTATTCATTTATTTCCCTTTTATATTCCATTTCTTTCAAATTTCCTATTATTTTCCAATTCCTTTCTTATTTTCCATCATTTTTCATTCTGTTTCTTTTGTCTAATATTCTGCAGTTTCCAAATTTATCAAAATTTCTCATATTTCCCACATCTTTAAGAAGACAGAAACAGAAACAGACAGAAGACAGAACCAATGCTGTTTGGGAAATGGGAATACTGGAAACCTTGAGTTGCACATTCCCTTGCGCATACCTGAATGCAATATGTAAAGTTAACATTAGGTACATTTGTACATTGCATTGGCAGGTGTGAAAAGAAAGGAAAGATTCATAAAGATACGAGAAAACAGAAAGAATTGAAGATAGCAAATGTTTCTATTGCAATCACAGTATTGGGATTGGGACGAGACTCGAGATTTCAGATGGGAGCACCGTGATAAGAAACCTGAAAAAAAGTTTCGTATGGCAATAGCCAAATATCTGTCCTATGCCAAATCCACGTAACCAAAGTTGTCTTTTGTATTTGTATTAGTGTTTACCAAGTGTGCACATGTCTGGTCTTCAATTACTTGCCTTGTGTTAAGTACGCTCTGTTTTCAACCCATCACAAAGACCTTTCCGTCATTCTTTACAATTTACAATAATCCATGGATATCTGATCAAAATTATCTTACTATTGCATCAGGACCCTGTCCTGTGTCCTCTTATCGTTCTTCGATAGTAAAATCTTTTCTCACTTTTACAAAGAAAGTTCAATGCACATCATGCATTCATACGTTCATAATATAAGTTCGTTGACAAAATAAAGAATTTTTAAGATTCAGGGACAAATCAACCAAGTTGGCCAATCCAAAGCACAGTTCAAGACCATGCCTATAACAACTAGAAGTAAATGACTTTCGTAATAACATTTCATTTTTAACGATTTGAATTCAATAATATTAACCCAATTTCTGGTAAAATTAGCAACAATTTTCAAAATTATTTGAACAAACGAAATTGTAAGATTTATGTCGATTCAAATAAATCAATATCCTTAAACAAGGTAAAATTAGGTATTTGAAATAGATAATTAATGCCAAACATTAGGGTTTCTGTGCTGAAGCAAGATTATACTGTATTTTTACAACAATTACCTGAACACAGTTACTAATGATCTGAATCGTAATGATGGGCATATTTCAGCAAAATTATGAATTCCACAAATTGTACTTGTTACATAAGGTGTAATTTTGTAAAGCAGATCATTTATTTGTACTGAATTTTGTTCACTTGAATAAATACGAACTAAATGAGCAAACAAAGGATTAGAATATCTTTTGCAACAAAGGCATTCTTGCAAAAGATATTCTAAGATATCGATGCAAAAGATATTCTAAGGTATCGTTGTATATTCTAAGGCATCGTTGTAAAAGATATACTAAGACATCGTAGCAAATACAAAAGATATTCTAAGACATCGTCGCAAAAGGTATTTAAGGCATCGTTGTAAAAGATCTTAGCTAACTTTACAAAAGTTCTAAAGTATCGTTAATTTCATTACAAAGTACACTGATGTATCGTTAGTTCCGTTACGAAGGATATTCTAAGGTATCGTTACAAAGGTATCATTACCGAAGGTATTTTAAGACATCGTATCAGGTATCGTTATATAAGCTATTCTCAGATATCGTTGCAAAAGACATTTTTAGGTATACTTAAAAAAGATAATTTAATGTAGCGTTACAAATATCCTTAAAATTTGCATATTTTAGACAGAAAAAGAAGAGCTTAGAGTGCTCTTAGGGATAGGTGAACAATTTTTGTGACAAACGGCGAAGTCACGCCTACAGTGTTGACTGGGATGGATTAGGTTGAGGATATAACCGCACCGCATGATCAGATGATTTGGCTTGACCTGCCTGTCTGCATTTATTCATGAAATTGTGTAAAACGCACTGCATAGATTTTAGCATGATTCATAAAGAGTACTAAAATGCCTATTTAGGAAATAGCCCTACTTAAAATGATGAACCAAATCTCTATAAGTGTGTCATCTATAGCTTACATTTTCAGAGCAGAGTTACCTACTACTTCTATTATAATGTGATGTAATTGCCCTTTCTCTTCCCCTAATTTATTATCTGTCATATTTATAAGCCTAGGATCTCCATTTACAAAGTAGCGAGAACGAAGGACTCTGGGTGCGACTATATCATAAAGGAATGAATGAACTTCTGTGTCTCTCATGAATCCGATTAACAAACCAGAGTTGAACAGTGAACAGTTTGTGAACGAGGTCGACTCGGCTTCATTCGGTTCGGCTCAATTAAATAGTATCATGTTTCTATTTTGTTGCAGTTGCAAACGCATCGGCTCTCTGCTAATAAATAATGCAACCCTTGGCTTTTCCTCCCTGCCTCTCTTCTCCCTACAATCTCATAGTCCTTTAGCCCTTCTTTTGTCCTCTCCTCTATTATAGCCTATTAAGGGACTACCACTTCCATTGGACACAACTAAATAGATAAGGGACATCCGATGTGATATTAAAGTGATCCTTATCTCTTTGCAGATACGCATCTACAATGTGTTTATAAAAACAACACAAAAATATATACAGTGTCCATAGTTTATTGTGAAATTGTTATAGCTAGAATACACATCTGAAAAATACACGTAGTCACTAGTTCTCTCTAAGAGGGCAAATAACGTTTTTCATTGTGCAAGCTGCTTCGAGAAATTATGTGCAAATGTAAATTATTAATTAGGTATTTTTCATTTACAAATATAAGCATTTAAAGATGATTTCCAGTTTTTTTGGTATAAATTATTTTCAATCTCTACAAGAGTAATTGGTTTTACTTTAACCAGTAGATTTTGAATTCGTGGTGCATTGCTATTTTTGGGTAAAAAACATTAGTTCAGAGAGAAATGTCTATTTCTGAGGTTAAATTTGTCATTTTCAAAAACGCCTAATTTGACGTAACCGACATTCTTTACCATCAAGTATTTAAAAAATAGCACATTTTAATCAATACACCTGAAATCATATAAATACATATATTTATGATTCTTTAAGATATTATTTATGGTTTGCTAGTTATTTATTCCATTTCCAAATATGCATTTTTATTGTAACTGAGCTATAAAGATTTTATAATGCATTAACAGGATCGAGAACCATAAAATGTTTTGTATTGCCTATAGATAGTAACTTTGTTAGCAACCATTGCATATTAGAATTGTATTGCAGGAGAAAGGAACTACTTGCATTAGCTAATCCCCGAATCTAAATGAATTTAATGGCAAGCGAGCGCATTCAATGAATGATCCTCAGTATAAAATGTACATAGAAACTCTTTTACAAGTCTTTAGCTAATATTAGAGCAGTACAGGCCGTTCTGTATTCTATTACTTGGCTTAAATAGGTGGGTATTAATACAGTGTACCATTTTCTATAGAGTAGTAAGAGCATAATAGGAAGATTCATCCTTTTAGAAATAAATCGGGTTTGCAAATCCCATCCATCTATTTAAACTGACAGTGCAGTGACAATGGAACACGGATCGCCATCGGATCCCCATAATAGAATGCACTACATCTACATACATTTAGAGATGATTGTCTATCATTCATGTCAACTTAGGGGACTTTTCCATGTCTTGTCATTAACGTACCACAAAAATGTTCCTCCTTTTATACCAACTCGAATAGTATTCCTTTCGTATAATATCCCTACAGCACGAGCAAACGTATTTAGTATTTGTATATTTAAATTGCCACTATATATACAGCACAATATGTATACCTATACAATAATACCCTCAAAGGACCAAGGTACCAAAGGGTGCCCTAAATATTTGGGATTTCACACAATATAGTATATAGCATATTATTAAATATTTAATACCCTAGTTTTGCCCTTACATTAGCATGACCTAAATAGGCATGAGCAGTGTAAATGCTATAACGTTTAGATTTCTTTTAAATTCGTGTCTTCCCAAAAAATCCGGATATGTATTTTTATTTTTATCATCTTTAGGAATAATGTAACATTTTATATTTCGTTAGATTTGTTTATCATGCCATATACAGATAAGTCATATAAGTTTGTATCGTAGAAATAAAAGGTCTACGATTTTTATGACCTTTTTCAACTCGCCATTTAAAAATGACAAACAATTTTAGTCAGTTCAGCTGCTAGAAAAGTCAACCTTATTTCACTTATTTATTAAGAGTACTACTTTGAGATGTTTACTGAAGTGCAGTAGCAGTAACATGACTGACTTATGGTCTCTCCTGGAAATAAAGGATAGTAACAGTTAAAAGTCAACGAGGCAATAATCATAAAGGATACAGCACAGAAGTCCTGTCAGATTACGGAGGTCGATTTACGGTAATAACACAAAAGTGTCAAATGTCATTTTCTGACATGACAAGGGTACACAATATCGCATACTTCTAATTGGGTTACTCATAAGAAATAAGAACCTTAATATATAAGTGCAGCAGTATTGAGTGAAGAGATTCCAATAATATTATTAAATGTGTGTACTCAGTACTAGTCCTGGCAAATTCATTTCATAGTAGCCAAGAAATGAATGAAGCATCAAAGATGCCTGGGACAAAGTTCAGAGATGTTCCACAGTCAGGCGACAAATAAAATCCTTACGGTAACAAAATTACGTTACGATATTCTAAATTGTCCAGTACAGACTCATTGTTTAGTACTGTGTTCTTTTATGCTTGTCATTCTAAACGAAGCATACTTTTACAGTTTGATAGAATTATTTTAAAACCGGACATCAATGAAATCAAAAATGATATTTAAATAATGTAATCATAAACAGATAATTTCTATTTCTGACTTTAAAATTAAATTACAACCATAGAGTACACCTTTTACTTATATCTTTATTTAAATATTGCTGCTGCATATAACACACTGTAGTTACAGTTTATTTTAAACAAAGTAAGCCGTAAGGACAAAAAACTGAGTATCGTTTTCGGAAGTGATTTCAGTTGACAACTTACATGGTTCATGGTTATTGGATTCATTTAGGATTTAAAATTGTGTGCATTAAGAGTACTTACATTACATTAGCATCCTAATATACATTACACTTAGAATCAGAGATTAGAGTTACACTAAACCGAACGCAAGCAAGGGAGCGAACGCAAGGCAATACGCATTGCGTCGAAAACGAAGTAATCTCGCTTGTGTGTTAGGGAGGACGGGATGTGGATTTCAAAACACCGAAACCCGAGTGATGAGTGCCAAACAAGTGTTTTCCTTAGCAGTCTCTTTCAATTTGTCACTCTCCTTATTTCTGTTCTTGCCACAAGTCACATCAGAATCTCTGAAAACACTTATCGTTTGGTTTTGTGAACATCTGACGAGATAATATATCCATTCGAGAATATCATCCCTGGTTATATTAGAATATGCAGAAATTCATAGAGAAATTTGAAAGTTACAAGAAGTAAGGCTTATAGGATTACAAGACATTGTATTATAAGGAGTGAATGTGCCCACTGAGATTTTAAGGTCTTCTAGTTTTAATTTTCATTGAAAAAATTCATTCTGTTCTGTTCTGTTGATTTTCACACATGGGATTTTCGATAAGATGTTCATTTTCCGTCTCTTCTTTCATTGGAGACGTCAAACTGCTTTTCTTCGCTTGCTTTTCATTTGGGGCTGCTTTGCTGTTGATTCTTTGCGTAGGTACACCTTATCGATATCATGTTCTTTGACTGTGCCTACAAATATGTATCCTAATCTGGTCTGGTGTGTCTTTCAGTTTCACAGTCGTAAAGTCCACTGTTCTGTTGCAAAAGCAGTGCCGAGGAGAAAAGACATATTTCTATCAACTTCTTGTTAGTTTCCCTTTAACTTGCCTTATTTCACTGTTCAACTGGATTGCATACAAAATGCAAGTACAAGTGAATGCTTTTTGTCGCCTTGTAAGTAACTATTCCATATGTCTTGAAGACATTCTCGTTCGTTCGTGAGTTATGCTATGCATCTACAAGTATATCTATACAGTGTCAACGTCAAGTCAAGAGTTACTTCTTTTCTTCATCAGATCGTGTCACTCTGCTATGCATTTCATTAACATCGCTAATCCAAATACAGTCCAATGCAGAATAACACTGCAGTCTAAATCCATACCCAGAAATTCTTAACACAGCACAAGAAACAGAACAGATAACCACAACCACATCAAATCTTTCAAGACTAATGTTTCAATAACAAACCAGAAATTCCAAACTTTCCTGGAATTCTCCTATTTAGCTACATCCATTTTCAATTTTTCAAAGAATTTACCCTTTGCAGTTCTCATTTAAAATGCTTATCTAGCTAATTACAACTACGAACACAAAGTCAAACTTTAACAACCAAAGCACTCAAAATTCCTTTCCTACGTTAATTTTATACCACATTTAGAAAACACATCAATATCATTAATTATCACCAAAAAACTGCATTCCTAATTCTTTTCAATAAATAAACAAGTTAAGTTTTCATTTCTAGAAAAACATTTTGCCCATCTATGAGCGTATAATAATGGTATAATGATATTCAAAATTATTTTCATAATTGGACAATAGATTAATAATAATTATTACAATTATTAATTAGTATTAAATACGCTCTTGGATATAATACAATTAGCATTTCTGTGTATTAGGTGAAAAAACAGCATTCCTAATTCTTTTCAATAGATAAACAAGTTAAGTTTTCATTTTTAGACAAATATTTGCCCATTTATGACAGTTACATGATATTCCTAATTATTTTCATAAATGGGCAAAATATTAATACTTTGCCCATCTATATCTGTTACATATGGTATTTAAAAATATTAAATACGCTCTTGGATATAATGCAATTAGCATTTCTGTGTATTAGGTGATGCCCTTTAGATATTTGTGCATCTACTCAAATACACGTGAAGAATAGTACAAAGGTGGTATTAGTGGTATATGTAGTGTAGTGTGTAGTGAGTCGGAAGTCGTAGAGAGATGAAGAACACAATGGGATGAAGTTGAGTTAAAGCTGCGGTGAGCCAAGGTGAGCTAACCTAATGACCACCTGTGTGGTTCGAGGCGATAAATTAGAGAAAAGTTGATATAGGAGCTGCACACTGACACGACAACAGTTCTTCTCAAACTCGCTTAACATCAGTACTCGGGCACGTCAGCAATTACCATGGTCCTTTTGTTGTCTTTTAAGGTTCCCCACACTAAGATCCCTTTTATGCAATGAAAACCATTATTAAATCCACTATAATGTGTAATCTAACAATAAGGACTCATGCTCTAACACAAGTCAGGCATTGCTACACATCTTTAGACCTTTATGTTTCCACCGATGTCCTCCATAGTTGGGCAATATGCTTTTTTAGGGTGGTCCTTCGTTTTCTTCAATGCTAATTCAATGGGAAATGGGGACTCTTCTTTTCCTGTGCACTAATATAATAATAACAAAAGTTCTTATGCATGTTTTTTAGAATTCTCATTTTCTACTTTAACAAGTTCTAATCGATGTTAAATTATTCTGTAGTACAACAGCGTATTTTCTATTTATAGTGCATATAAATAAAAGATTGTAAATTTTATAGGTGATGTTTTCCTAGCATTATGATATAAATAAAAGGTACATTAATATATTATGAAATTAATAAGGGTGTCCAGAGCATGTAAATTAATCAAAGGGAGGACAAAGAACGTTAAAGTGTAAATGTCACAAGGTTTGCCAACATTTTGACAAGTTTCTTTCGAAAATTGATTTATGATGTTTAAGTTCAGGATGATGACCATGACCAACGTTTACATTTCTCTAACTGAACCGTTTCTTCACACTTACATTGCTTTTCTCTGTCTTTTCCCTTGTTCACTGTGGACAATACGATTTCATTGTGTTTCTAGTCTATGCATTCTTCTCGTAACTTAAATATTGTATTTAAAGCTGTGTAACTATAAGTAAGGTCAGGGGAGAACATTATGAGTTGAATTATACAATGGAAATGCACATATTTTAACTAAAGTCAAATTTACATCTTCTCTGTGTCAAACAAACTTCTTATGACATAACAGAACACAACAGTAAAGTCCTCCTCTGCTCTTTTTCAGACACCCATCTCAGCAGGTAAATGAAAATAGAGGAAAGAACACCCATACCATGAAAAAAGAGCAATATGACGAAACCTATTCAATTACATGTATTTAGGGTCCCTTTTATGAGAAGTAGGAGGCAATACTTAGAAAACAGCAAGAGATTCCTGAGCTTTATTTTTCATTTCACCCAATGCTACTTCTTATTTGTGAACGTGGACAACAATGTAGCAATCACTTAAAAGAAGGCAAAAGGTAAAGAACTGAACGATGGTGCAATCGAAAGATAATCTCCCTGACATTGCACTTTCATTTTTCCCATTTTTATGTTCTATTTCCTTTTTCCATGTAATTTTGTTGTGATTGTTGCAACAAAGAAGTCGAAAGCTTCTTACTCTTACGGGTTTCTTTGTAACAGCTTAAGGCAACATTCCGCCAAAGCTAAAATTCACCTTGAAATTGATTCCATTCATTGAATACTTTTTTCTCACTGGAGGAATTACTGTTTTTTGGTGGTTTCAATTTTGCCATGCGGTTTATCAAGAAAAGGTGAATTTTAATTAAATCAATGCGCATACTATTATATAAGTATGTTTACTCTTAAAGCTTTTAAGTGATATAATAGCGTAGGGGGAGGGTAAAAATGTTATGTAAGGCTACTAAAAAGTTTAATGTAGGAATCAGTTCTTTATGAGTACCTTTGTGTAAATACAAGCCTTACAAGTCTCTTTACTCATTGAAAGAAAAATATCTATTTTACATAAAAGGTCTTAAGAGTAATAAATAATCTGAATATGAGCATTGCATTCGTTCACAAATCTTTCGTTGACATTAATAACCCGAATCAAAAAATACTCTGCTAGAGGTAGTAAGATGTGGTAATAGAATAGTAAGAGCAAATCAGGGAAAAGTACCTAGTATAAGCGATGGAACATAAAACTTAGCATCACAAAGCAAGCGTTAAGGATGTGTATACAGTAATTTAATACATAGTCGTGGTAAGTCATAAGTACATAGAAAACACCAGAGAGTGAGTTTTATTACCCTTATGGCAATAAATTCATCCTTTACCTTTCACTACTACTTGAGTAAACCAAATTGTATATTATGGCTGAGTTAATGATTTTGAATGCTTCTTTTTAGGTACACGTATGTGCAATCCACGGATATCCCATAAACAAAACTCAAGTATAGCAAAACTCTTTTTAATGCCATCATGTTATTTATTTTGCTCTTCTTTGTACTACGCTGTGTTGCAATTCAGAAATGCGTACGTTGCATACCGTAGTATTGTATTAAGGCTATTATCATACAAATGTGATCATTTCATTGCACCCCAAAAATAATCAGTTTTCCACAAAATAAAATCGTCTTTTCCACAAATATATTAATTTTTTCATAGAAATGTTATTACAAAAATCAAAAATATTAATTTTTCACAAGTACTACTACTTTTTTTATATATTTCATTACTTTACCCAGTTTATTAAAAATTCCAGTAGTAAAAAGGTTACATACTCCATAAAAATACTTACATAGGCCTGCACTTTTAATCTTTTGCAAACGATCAACATTTGCAGGTATCGAGCACATTAATATTATATTATGTATTTCATAGAAACCAGACATGAGCAATAATGAGCTTAGACATGTCATGACATAATCTCTGCTGGTGACTAACTTTGTTCTTAATAATGCATCCTAATTCCGAATGAGAGTGTTCCACATATTTTACGAGTTACTTAAAGTTGAGTATCACTGGCCACTGCCATCAGCATCTTAGTAACAAGACATATATAATACAGAAACAAAGGAAGTAACAATAAGTCAGCACATTTCTAAAATTTTTCAGCCCCTTGTCTTAATTTAACCATTAGTTTTCGTGTATGTGGTGTAAGACGAAACTTTGTCTCGTCTGTTCTCATTTATTTCACTAATTTGTCCCATTTGTTAGGAAAAGTTTGTGTCAAACGAAGGAGGAAGTCAACTAAAGGACACGTTTCTCATTTTCTTTTGTCTTACCCATTTTTCTGGTTTTCCGTGTCTTATGGTATGGCAACTGACTCTGATTTTAGTTTAACCAGAACCGTATGATGTTTCAATACTCAATACTTTACGGAAACAATATGTCCCGTACCTAATTATCTTTTCTCTAATAGTGCTTTTCCATGTTTTCCAATTTTTCGTTTATGAATGAGAAGAAATATTTTTCAGATGTGATTCTATTCATTCTCTTCTAAATTAAAACCAACTAAAGGAAGACTTTTAGAGAATAAGAGACTACCGAACCTAAATATATAATATGTACAATAATAATTGTTACTGATTAAATAAATGTGGATGACTTTCAAGTTCTCGAATAAATAAATGTGTAAAGTTTGCAGGAATTTTTTTTAGAGATTTACTTTACAAATGTAATTAAAATTAGCTTTATTTATTTTTGGACAAAACTAATACCAGTAACCCAGAAAAGAAGAAAATGATGAGAAGTTGATGAGTCAAGGGGGTTAACTTAACTTTGACTAAAGTTTCTTTCCCCTCCGAATCACAAGCAAACTATATTACTCAATGTGATGTGATGAGTTGGTCGTTGAAACGAAGTTTGTTTCGTCTTAAGATTTGTTTAGCTTTTCAAAGTCTCATCATTCATAGACACACTCAACATATTATTATTACACGGATACATATGCGTCGAGTACGCTCTTTTCATTCATTTTCTAGCTCATGTCAGTTTTAAAAGAATGAAGAACAGAACAGAACACTAATGAGTTTTTAATGAACCTCTGCAAAAATCATTTCGAATCTCGAAATATTTGGTTTCTCTCATCTAGTTTATTTTTAACAAGTCCCTGGGAGATTTAAATCTTTTCTGAAGGAACCCCCTCATTAAACAAAAGCGAAGTACCAATTCTGTTTCCTTAAACTATCCTACTATCCTATCCTAATACTAAGGAATAGTATAAAATATCATTAAGGCGATTAAAAATTAAGTATTGTACTTTAATATCCTTGTTATTAATGACAAAAATAAAGTTTATTTGTATTTTAATGACATTGGCAGTTTCTTTTCTTAGACAATTCAAAGACACAATTGACTTGAAGGCAAATACACTGTAAAAACCAGGAAAGCGTTTCAATAAATAATTCACGATTCAATTAGCCTGGATACTGGAATAACGTATCAAAATCTCAGCAGGATCCCTTTGAAATTAGTTGAGAATTATGAACCAAAGAACTAACTCAAACTGTACAAATGTGGAAAACTACACGATAAAATTGAATAGAAGATCAAACAAAATTAATCAATAGTTATCTAGCAAAATGAACGCTGTAACTCTTTACACATGCAGATAGTAGAAAAGAAATTCAATTTGCTAGTAAATAATAAAGAAAATATTATTGGATCGTAGGAAGGGGAACTGGAAAATATTATTATTCATATGAAATACAAAAATATGCTACTATAATCACGGATGAATCATATTTTCGGCATGAGAATATCATACTGAATGTCCCGTACTAAATATTTGAGGAAAACATGAATCAAAAAGGGCCTGGCCGCCCAAGAAGTTGAATTCGCCTTAAAAATGCATTGAGTGTCATAGTCAGTCCTTTATGAGGTTTAATGTGACAGTGACAATGACAATAATGAGAGGGACACCCAAAGTAACCAGAAAACGTCTGTCCATAATTTTTCTACCTACGACCCCAAATTCGGACACCTAGTGAGTCAACACCGTCTTTACTATTTGTTACTTACTGTACTGCTCTGATCTCCTCTTCTGTTTGTTCGAGTATCCATTCTTTACTTTACACCACACAGTTTCTCACATGTATTTCTATATCTAAAATCAAAATGGACTACCTCAAGTGTACTATTTCTACACTGGACTGGACTGGACTTACTTTTAGTTGCTTGTGGGTTGAGTCGTATTTTTATGAAGACAGGAGTTAGTATTCATATTATCACAGCTACTAAAATAGACACGGCCCACCTGTAATGAAATAAAACCAAAACTGAATACTTATCGTTAATACTACTTAAGTAGGACCGCACATTAGTATATCAAAACATATTTTACTTTCGTCCTCAACTTATTAGGTATGCCTAAATAAAAAGATGAATGAAATCTCTAGTTCTTTGCGTTTCCCTGCAGTATATAGCGTGAGAACATAAAATCCACCATACCAAACACGAAAAGTCAGGATATTCAGGAATGTCTTTTAATTTTAAGACTACAAAAATATTTCCCAAGACGATCAAAAGAAATCTCATTGTCACTTTCTGTTAATGTTCGGAAGGCTAAACTAACTTAAGTAAGTAAGTCACAGAAAGGAAGAAAATATCCAATACAGTGTCATCTTCTCATCAATTGATTTCTTTCTCAGTACACTCTCACAATGGAGTAAGTCAATTGTCAAGCTACTGAATTTCTTTGCGTACAATGCAATTCTGGATACATCCTTTTGTGTTTCTTTCAATAGTAAAGATATCCTTACAAAATACAGCATAGCATAGCATCTTTTAGATTTACAAGAAACAGATAGTGATGAAAATACAATGGTGAACAAAAGTGTGAGTAAATTTTAAAGATCCCATGTTTCCTTTCACAATTAGATTACATAGCTTTCTACCAGTGTATCTATTTAACACTTCGGTGTGATGTAATGTGTTATGGCAAGCTTGGTGGCAAAGGTATCATTGGCATTACTTAGATTTACAACAAAAAACTAAAAAAGAAGAATAGTTACATAAATGTATTTAAAATAACGTTTATTTGTATAGGAATGCATTTATAAGTATTCAGACATCCTGTTCGTTGTTAGTGTAGTGTTGCTAACTCCTCGGTATCTGTTCCGGAAGGATATCATGAAAAGAGGAGTTCAGAATGAACTGCAACGAAATGGGAGAGGTCCGTTTAATATTAGAAGAGTAGAGCTAACTAGTATTTTGTATTATACTAAAGTACTTTTGATGTCATGTGGGAGATACCTAGTTAGTAGTTAAGAATAGGAACTTCAGGGAGGGCCTCGTCCTGTTGACACTGCTGACTTCACAACACCACACCAAAGAGATACTAGACTATGGGTGAAATGACTATTGTATGTAATGTAAATGTAGTAATGTGTATTGTAGCGAATGGTTCATGGTCTGGTGTGGTTGGTTGCCAAAACTGAATGCCCAGCAGGGAAGTCTGTTCACTTCTGTTCTCTTGTTGTCAATAATGGTGGGAATCCTATTGTTATCAATTCTTATACTGTACTACGAGATTTGACTTGTATTAAGTGTACAAAGCAGTCGGGGTGGGATTTACTTCATTTTTACCACTATAATAGTAAATCCCATGCAAGAATCTCCCTCAGAGACACCAAATAATATCAACAGAGAGAAGAGGATGAGTAGCCTAATGTATTATGACCGTTTTCTATTATAAATTGGGTTCCTCAGTTCCTACTGGTATACGTATACAATTTTTGAGTGTCACCATCACCACTACTACTATTAACTAAAGGATATTTTCCTCAATTCTACTTTCGATACGAAAAATGAGGGAAATGAAATTCGGAGTAATTTCCATTTCAGACAAACGTCATTGTCTCCTCTTTTGGATACGGTGTGATGTACTATTGTCTCGTTAATTGTAATAGCGGGCGGGCGACTTACTATTAGCATTTGCAATTTCCATTTATAGTTCTATTCCACAGAATACGCTTGCCGATCGTCCAAACCGAAGCTAAATCTTTTGTCCTAATGTCATTTCGGTGTTGAATTAATGGTCTGCATGGTTCCATCCTTGCATTCTTTTCATATTAGTCTAATTTAAACGTAATGGACTACCGGTGTGATCGGAAACGCGGCTAATTTTCATCCTTCACAATATTTCACTCAATAAATCCTGAATCCAATGCCAAATTCCCTACTAAATGAATTTTGCGTGGGAAAGTAAGTTCGAGGATTCCATGAAAAATTGTAAATACAATCACTCCCTGGTTTTGGACATCAACATTAGATAAAGGAGTACAGTAGACTCTACAGCAAATTCAATGACATATTATGTGATACCATAGCCTAGCCGATTAAATAAATCACAATACCATTTAAAGGCAAATTCACGAGAATTTATGTTCTTCCTTTGATGACTACAATTCTAACCAGCAAATGCAAACCGCTTAATCTGTCGGAAAATTCTTTGAAAGATTTCCCTAATCTAACTAATCTTGGAACACAAGTAATAAATATCTTTTGCATTTAGTATTTTTCTCATAGTAAAACTAAAATTCTTATTACCATATTTATCAAAAATAATATATTTATATCCATATATAACAAAACAGATTTATATTTTTTAACTGATTGCAGTACTGTGTAGCATAAGTATACGCTTGTATGTGCTGTATACGCAATTCTTGAAAACTATTTCTCAGTAGCAATAAGGGAACTTAGGATAAATTATTTACTTACTACAACTTAGAATAACAACCAGTTGAGAGTATAGTATAGAGTGCGGATAAAGATGAAGAATCCTTTGGGGTTTAGGGTAACTTTTTGGCAGTATCTTTTACTAAGTAGGTATAATACAAACTCGAACTGGTGTGCTTGGCCTAGCTAAGTATTGCCTGATGTTGTTAATTGTGAAAAAAGTGGTGGTTAGGTTTGTATGGAAGAAAGGTATATATTATAGGAAGAAACGTAAGTTAAGGTTCGGAAGTTGTTATGAACTTGGAATTGGACTCTGTTAAAATTCCGAGGAGCATCGGAAGAAGAAGTGGAAAGAGATTTGATATAGTATGTGTGTGGATGAGTTTGTATGTTTAGAGCAGGTTGTTTAGTTTAGAGAGTAAAAAGAGTGTCTGTTGGAGGGAGTAGATTTGTAAATGGAGAGAGTCGATGGAATTACTCAGGTTGAGTCCGAGTCAGATGATTTGGCATGCTTCTCAGCACACCGTCATCACGGTTATTTAAGAGATACTCGTCTCGCCATCCACTCTACGGCTTCACACAGAGGCTTTGCAAATAAATTCGATTCTCACTCCACGCATTGCAATCCAACATTACCCTATCCACTCCACACTACATATTCCCTCTCCTCTGCCTTCATACTAAATATTATCATGTGTCTTGTCTTGTCTTCTCTTCATTCTATACCTGTTCGAGATCAAAACTAGCCTTACTTGGTTCAACCTGCAAGAATTCAATCCCTATCGTAAATGTATCGCAAAGTAAAACACACAAAGTAACATTCCTAACAGAGACTATTGCATTTCATTGCTTTTCTATTATATCCAAGAGAGATGTCGTCTAGTATACCACTCAGTGTTACGAAGGTAAGTTCACGTATATCGAATGTAATGCTTATCTCTTGTTTTGTTTGTTTTTGCCCTTGCCCTTAGCCTTAGCTTATTTGCTAACATCGCCAAACGGTTTTATTCCCTTTATTTTCTGAGGCTTTCGTGAATTACGACTTTTACTTGACTTTACGTTTATCTTACCAAGTTTACTTCACTTTTTTACCAATTCCTCTCCCCTACCACTTTTCATGATCTGAACTGATCAATTTTTAATTCCTTTAACTTTTAACTTACCTTTACCTGCACCGCAAGAAAATATACATTAGTAACAGACATAGAGATATATTAGTGACATCATATTGCTTCTGAATTTCGAGTTCTTTACAGGTAGAGTAGAAAGCAATATATATTTCACTTCACATAGCTTCGTAGTAACTTAAGACAGGACCTGTGTGAATGTGAATGTGCAACGGTGATAAATTAGTATGGAGTCGACTGGACTCTAATTTATTATTGGTGAATACCTTTACAAAATCCGTACATACGTTTTAAATAAGTTATTGCTTTGGTTTTAGTATTTTGTTTCATCGTTGAGTCTTAGAACTCTGTTATATGAAGCATAGCATGTATTGTATAGCGTGTATTCTATCGTGCATTTTATTATTGCAATGAATAAAATCCCTAATACGTTTGATTTGGAAGAACAACATTTCTCGAGGAAATCAAGACTCAACTGACATGAAAGTCGTGGAAAATACGACGAATAAATTAAACTAAAACAAAATCTACATGGCCAATGTGTCTGAAATTTCCATAATTTATTGCGTGAGCAAACGCACTGAACCATTATACGATTTATCCATCATAATCATACCATAACCATGTTCTCATCGCACAGAATTAAAGTTCACTACTAAATATGATGCAAATCTGAACTTCTCTTCTCAGTTCAAGTTTACTTTTATATTATTTCAATCAATCGATCGCATAAAAAACTAAGTACCCAATCGCGGTATTAGCAATACCAAAGGCAAACCAAGAAAATGCATTCAATGTAAGTATCATTGCTGTTGTGCTCTGGCGTGGATGAGATATTTCCTTTCTGTCGTGTCATGTCTTGTCAAACTGTCAAATTGGTATATTAGCCAATTCAATTCAGTCCATCCATATCATACAACAAATTCTTCACAAAAGTTGATATTTCTTATCGTATATGTGACTGTGCATATTATACAATACAATTTATACTGACTTTTTACATTATTATCATAACATTAACAGAAAAATAGACCAAAACATTTTTCTAGAAAGAAAATAATTCTAAGCTGAATTTTTCTGATTTGTTTTATCCTATTGCAAGATTTTAAATACCACATAAATAAAATACTTATACTTCAATATACGCATTTATAACTACAATCAGGTTGATAATTGACGTTTGGTTTTATTCATTTCTTTATTGTATTCTACCATTTACTCAGAGTAGCGGAAAACAATTTTGGAGTTTTAAATGTAAAAGAACAAGACATGTAAAAAGTGATGACACTGAATTTGTTGAAGTTAGTTTGTAGAAGAATTTGAGTATAGGTGGCAGGAAGCGTACGAAGGAAACTTATTCGGCTGGGCTAAGGATGGAACCTGTTTCAGGAATTTGCTTTGTCTACCGTTTGGTTAGTACGATAATAAAGGTGGCTCCTTACGAGTTGCATTAGTTTACAAGAGAGCAGTGTAATAGTTTAGTAAATACAAACTACGTAAGTTATCCCTTGTAAATTGGTGTGCATTGCATTTATTGCACTCTGTCCGTATGTAGCAATCATTGAAATGTAGTAGCTATTACGTTGAGTATGTTCGGGAAGAAATGATAGTGAAATAGAGTGTAATATATTTATGCATTAGTTATGGTATGATATTAGAGGATATAATAATTGGTTCAAATATGGTTAGTACACATAGAGAGATAGAGGTTTGACGTTAAAATTGAGGGATGAGCAAAGAATAAGACTTTCCGTTGAAAAGCGAAGTAAACTAAAGGCCTAGACATTCATTTACTTTAGTGTTGTATGTACTGTACTGTCCTATCTGCTTGTATACACACACGCAATATATTTCCATTAAGTCACACAGTTCCTAACATACGGGTACCTCCACCAACATAACATAACACTGAAAATGTACAACCTACTGTAAGTTAAGTGAGTGTACTTTTACACAGATAAAAGTAACTAACCAGTTTAGAGTTTAGATATCATGTAACCAACATACCATCATAAATACACTATTTACTCCTATAGTTGTAAACTTATATACCCTTTCATTCCACACAACCACTTTTGACAAGTAAAAACTACCCCACACTACTACCACTATGTTATAGCTTTACGAAACAAATATAATATACAAGAAGGTATTACCCAGTAACTTTACTCTTCTTCCAGTCCATTATATACCGATCATTGGAACTACCACTACTACCTACTACTAGTGGTGAATACACAAGAGTTAGTGTATCCGAGGATGGCAACAAGCAAAAGGAAACCCAAACCGTAATAATAAAGTGGAGGATGGAGAATGAACGAAACCCAAACCAATCCAATCTCTATTTAACGTTTAGCTATCCACAACAGAAGAACACGACAAAGCCAAGCAACCCTATTCCATTTCAATACGTGTATTCTTTTCTATCCAACTTTACGTAGTCAGCTTTGCCTTTTAATCTACCTCTTCTCCCTTCACGGTTTAACTTCTTCCCAGTTCTCACTTAGACTTGCACAAGAAAACAACTCTTGTCATTTTTCATAAACATTCTATAGTACATATGTGCACCAAACCACAATGCGTACTTGAACTTGAACATTACACAAGAAAGTACTTACGCATTTTTCATTTATACCTACACACTCACAATACAGTCTAGTACTGTCTACACTACTACTTGTAGAATACGCAGAAATTCTGCACTAAGTTTTCAGACACATCAATAATAAAGTAGAAAACTTCTGCCTTTAAGCTGTGCAACTCCGATGATAAAGTATACAAGATAAGTTACCAAAACCAAAGTGAGTTAAAAGTGAGATTTCATTCTCACGCAAGAAAAGTAGTGAAAAATATGCAGTGTGTGCTCATTACGCAAAGAAATTAACATAATAATATGGATTAAATACTGGACATACAATAATTCCATTTTTCGGTAAGACCTGCAATTGATTTTCAATTACCTACTAAATTCATTTAACAAATTATTCGTAGTTTTGATTATATTTACAATGTGCGTTGAATATTTTCTTTAATTATTTACGATAAATGAAATTCTAATTGATTTGTGTTTTGACTAGGTTGAAAATGATAGGATGAAAGAAGATAGTTTGAGAAAAGGGATTTAAGTTGAGAAACAACTGAAAGTTGATAGAATAAAATCAAAAATGGCAGAGACGAAATGGATGTGTATTTTTCGTTTGATTATCTCCTTGGCGTGGATTTTGCAACCGAGTTTAAGTTACCGAAGTGAATTTCTGTCGGCTCGACAGGGTTGTATTTGGTCTCCAGTAGAAAAGACGGAAGTGGGCCGAAATAAGTCTGGAGTAGTACAAGCGGGTTCTGTCTCCTCTGCACCGGGATTCATGTTAGATTGCAATATCCGAACTTTGAATGTGGACTTTTGGAATTACACGTTCAACCGAGAGCAACTCCAGGAGACGCACTCGGTGCGAGTAAAGTGCAACGAAAAGTTATTTTTCGAGAGTTTTCTGACTCCGAATCAAACTTTGTTTCGTTTGGTGAATCTCCGTGAGGTGAGGATCCAGTCGTGCAAAATCCGGAAGTTGCCCACCAGAGTTTGGGCCAGTCTTGGTTTTCTGAAGAATCTGGTTATCCGAACCCAGAATGGAGATTGGAGTTCTTCTCTGGGACTTGAAATAGAGGCAGGGGGATTCGAAGGTTTAACCCAACTGGAAACTCTTGATCTCAGTGAGAACAATATCTGGAGCATCCAGGACAAGAATTTATTCTGTCCTCTGAAGAATCTTCTCAAACTGAACTTGACTCGAAATCGTCTTAGTGATTTGGAAGAATTAAGTTTTTCTTCCAACGACCCGTTTTCTTCTCCAGGATCCAGTTCCAACTACTGTTCACTGAATATTCAGTCTCTGGACTTATCCTCGAACTCTCTGAGGAAAGTGACTAATAATGCGTTTTCCCGTGTGAAACATCTGATTGAGTTGAAATTACAGAGTAATCTTCTTGAGGAATTAGAAGACAGTGGTTTTTCTTCCATGACTCAATTGAAATCGTTGAACTTAAGTTCGAACCGTCTTGTTGCGTTGCCTCCCTCGATTTTCCGTGCAAATCCCCTCCTGAGAGAAATTCATCTTTCGAATAACTCCATTTCTGCCCTCTCCCCGCAAGTTTTTGCTGGTCTGGAGAATCTGCTGCTGTTGGACCTGTCGAAAAACACTTTATCAAGTCAGTGGATCAGAGAAAATATGTTTCATGGTTTACACCGACTGATCCTGCTGAAACTCTCGTATAACCAATTGAGTTACATCGACCCTACAATTTTCCACGACCTGATAAGTTTACAAGCCTTACATTTAGATAATAACCGACTGGAGACAATAAACCCGGAGGCATTTGCCTCGTTATCCAATCTTCACATTCTTGACTTGTCTAATAATCGATTAACTTTCGTCGACTCCCGAATATTCTCAACTCTTTTCGTCCTCCGGCAACTCTACCTCGACCACAACAAAATCCGTAAAGTTGATGACGACTCGTTGAAAAACTGCACAGCCTTGCAGGACCTTGGCCTTGCAGATAATCTCCTCCAAGAGGTGCCTGTTGCTTTACGAGCCGGCTTAAGTCACTTGGTCACACTGGATATTGGTGAAAATCGCATTACTTCAGTAAACAATGAATCTTTTTCTGGACTCGGCCAACTTTACGGATTGAGGATCGTAGATAACAGACTTGTGGAATTACCCAGAGGATTCTGTGAGCCTCTCGGAAAATTAAGAGTTCTGAACTTGGCCCAAAATAGAATCAGTCGCGTTTCTCCCACATCTTTCTCAGCCTGTCCAGAACTTCGTGCTTTGCGTTTAGATACAAATGCCTTAGAAGAGCTCCCCACAACTCTCGCACCTCAATTGCCTTCTTTGCTCTGGCTGAATGTATCCGAGAACCGATTGAGATGGGCAGATTACCACATTTTACCTCCAACAATCGAATGGCTGGATCTTTCTTACAATTCATTGGAATCTCTCGGTGGTCCTTTGGAAGGGAAAAATAGTTTGCCTTACCATTTAAGAGTTTTGGACGCTTCTCACAATCTCCTCACATCCCTTGATTACACAACCATTCCTCCAGCATTGGAAACTCTTCGGGTGAATCATAATCGATTAAAAACTGTCTCTTCCGACACTTTCATTCGGTCCACTCGTCTGAGAAGAGTCGAGTTGATGGGAAATCAACTGGAAAATATACCTTTGTCTGCTCTCCGATTTCCGCCCGTAGCTCCTGAGAAACCCTTACCGGAATTCTATTTAGGGGGCAACCCTTTTATCTGTGATTGTTCAATGGAATGGCTCACTCGTGTCAATCAGTTGGCAGTTCTTCGTCAACACCCAAGAATTGTCGATTTGGATGCGATCGTTTGTCGGCCTACATTTCCCCAAGACACTCAGCTGATCGTCCCTTTGGTTGAGACTCGACCAAAGGATTTTCTCTGTCCTTACAAATCCCATTGCTTCGCTTTATGCCATTGTTGTGATTTCGAGGCCTGTGACTGCCAAATGACATGTCCGGGGAATTGTACTTGCTATCACGACACAGCTTGGTCATCCAATATAGTTCAATGTTCTAATTTGCAATTTTCGGAAATCCCTCAGAGAGTGCCCATGGACGCGACGGAAATCTACTTGGATGGTAATTCTCTCCCAGTCCTCTCCAGTCACGTTTTCATCGGCAAGAAAAACCTAAGAGTCCTCCATCTCAATGACAGTCGCGTAGAATTCATTAGAAACAAGACATTCAATGGTTTAAAGTCTCTAGAGGTTCTCAGACTTGACAAGAATCTCTTGACTCAATTGCATTCCTACGAATTTGCCGATTTAGAAAGCCTCCGTGAACTTTACCTGCAGAATAATCGCATCTCCTTTATTTCCCCAGAATCATTCGTCCAGCTCAAGTTCTTACAAGTGTTACGACTCGATGGTAATCTCCTCGTTGACTTTAATGTGTGGGAATTGAGTGGGAATGGATACTTGAACAGTGTCATGCTCTCGGGAAATCCCTGGAGTTGTCAGTGTGAATTTATCCACAACTTCCGAACATGGGTCTCCTCCAAAACTGCTATCGTCGTTGACTTTTCCAGCACTAAGTGCCTCACAAGGAATAATCCCCACGAAGATGATAATAATGATGACACTTTTAATGAAGATCAACTCAGCTTCCCAATTCTCGCCATGTGTAACGGAAATAGTAATACCAATGCCAATACCAATGTAAACCCGGATCCAGTACTTCAACTTAATGCCTCTCCAATCGAAGACGATATTAATAACCATATTTCTGCAATGGGGAACCCCGAGAAAGTCGCCATTACCCACCCAGGTGCAGAAATCCAGGTTGAATACGTTCCCATTGAAAACTCCCAATCAGGTGTCTACTTAGCCTTAATTTTGACAACTAGTGCTTTGTTCATCCTCATCTTAATCCTCGCATTGATTTTCCGCAAGGAAATCTACTACTGGTGTTACACCCGACTAGTGAATATAAACTTGACACAATATCTCTACTGCTGCAATTCCGGGCGAAAAAAGTCCTCTGCCTACTCGGACGAAAACGAGAAACTTTTCGACGCATATTTTCTCTACAGCCGAAAAGACGAAGATATCTTACACCAGAAAATCGCTCCAGAATTAGAAAATTCTCACACCAATCCGAATTTTCGTCTTTGTCTCCATTACAGAGACTTGTGCCTAAACTCAGAAAACCCGTGGAACACCGAAATGATTCTGGGTGCGTGTGATGCAAGCAAACGCTTAGTAGTGATCCTCTCAAAGAGTTTTCTCCAGTCAGAGCTTGCCGTTGTGCATTTTCGAGCTTCATTGCTCTCCGCACTGCACCGCCACGAAAAGAAACTCATTGTTATCCTTCTGCCTCCTTTCACAGAGCAAAATCTGCCCACAATCTACCCGGAACTGAAAAGCGTGCTGTTAAATTCAAAATCGTCATGTCTGGAATGGACGGATAAGAATTTCTGGTCTAAATTGAAACTGGTCCTTCCGTCTCCCTCAACTCCTCTACAATTACACCCTTCTAATATTTCCAGTGGAAATAACTCATCTTCCGCAATGGAGCTTACTGGACAAAACTACACTCTGAATGGACACGAGCTCCCGTACAATAGTCATCACCATTATACACGAAACATAATTCCTTACCAAATCCCAATGACAGGTTCCTTATCCTCGACTAATACTTTAAACAGCGGAGTCTCCCTCCCCAAACACCACATAGCCCTGGCAGCACCCCCACTTTGGCACCACAACCAAAACCAATACAACAACACTCAAAACCATTTCTCAAACGCTGCCGTCCATCCGATTCCTCAGCAATTCAATTTCAACGAAAGCTTCCGTCGCCACCACCAACTTATTCAGCTCCAGCAACAGAATCAACAGCAGCAACAACCATTACTCCATCCGCTAGCCTTCTCGCACTCTCGCACGCACTCCCATCATAACCACAATAACAATTCAAACGCCTATAGGCCTCTAGACCAGAATTACTCTTCCAGTGCCATCAGCAGTTCCAACGAAGAGCTCGATCACGTTTACTCAACACTCGACTCACCCAATAGTGTCAGTTTATTAGCTAACTCTTCACGCAGTCATAGTCATCATCCTGGTGGGACACCCTGTACAAACAGTGTTCACGATACAAGTAGCAGTGGTCGTTCCATGGACACTAATGACAGTGCTAGTAACATTATTAGTAACAATAACAATCCTATTGTTCCCCCGCCAAATAATAATCCAAATATGGGAAAAACTGAAAATTCTTCTAAAAACAGTGTTCAGTGTAATTCAAGTACTAATAACAATGTTAATACCAATAATCCTTCTCCAGGAAATGGACGCATGTATTTTGTATAAGTATTTACCTAACTAGAAGATAGTATTTATAGGCGCACACCTGGTCTTTTCATTTTAATCAACTGAAAAGATGAGCAACGCAACACCACACGTTTGACGAGCGAGTGTTTTCGGTTAACGGTTGGCCCGCTTTTTTATTTGTTTTTCAGTAACTCTTTTTGTTTTACTTTAAGCTTCTATGTATTTATGTATTATTAACGTATTACTGTAAATAGATCTTGTTACTTACGTTATAAGGCTGTCATGTTATTTATTATAGTAGTAATTTCATTCGCAAACCAATTTAGTACCGCTCCCCCAATGGTAAAAGACGAGAGGTGGAGTTTATGATTATATCTATAGAATCAAGTGAGCCAAGTCCTATTTTTGACTAGTCAATTAAAATCGTTGAAGTTGATATCTTGCTCTTAATTGTAATTCTGTTTCCCAACTGAGCTTTCTAAGTAGAGCAGTATTGAAACAACGCCGAGAAATGCAAGGATGGAAATTCTCATTGTTATTCCATAGGTAAATAGAATAATAGAAAGAAATCGGGTTTGTCTTGTCGGGAAAAGCGAGCGATAGGATTTATTAGGTATAATTCGTCTTCTTATGATTTGATGTATGCTAGTAGTTACGTAATAGATGATAGTTTGATATATTAAGGGAAGACGAAGACTTTTGATGATACAAATAATATTATTACCATTTACCAGAGCAGAAGAGATGAAAGGTGGAATAATTCGGTTTCTTCTTTGCTGATTACTATACTAGGAGCTATGTGTATTGCAATAGGTAATAGGAATTGCGATTGAATATTATAAAAATATTGAAATCGAATCATGATAACCTTAAGGATAGTTATTGCTTTCTTTATTGCCTTATTATTTATATAAGTCAAGTTAAGGGAGACGAGACAGAGATGATATTATTTGTATTACTAGTTTTATTAATGTTCTTTGATTTTGGTATGCAATACACATCGGATGCATAGCAGGGCTACTACTGCGTTATGTTATGTAATGTATAATGTAGGGATTCATTAAATTAGATTAGATGATAAGTTGAGCTGAAGGCAGATTAAGACTGGACTGTGGACCAGCTTAACAAGACTTGCAACTTGAACTTGGCTTGTGGACTGCAGTGCATTTATTTATTGTATCAGATCACAAGTACACAGAACAAGAGTGAAATACAAACCTGTAATTTGCCTGACTGACTGAATTCTACTCAACTCACTCTATCTAATGTCTTCTATGTGTGTTTTCCAGATGTAATACTAATATTCACAGATATGTTATGTACAACCTCTACTTAGCCTATACTTACTCAACTCGAGGATATCCAATTGGTTTATTACATTTCTAAGTACACATGATAGCTCGTTTATTTTCTTTCTTCTTTTTATCTACTCCACAATTCCTGTACACAGACATAACTGAACTTACTTGTTCATGTAAATTCTAAACTATAACAATTTTTATTCACTCACTTAGACTATAGTACATTTACATTTTTACATACCTCAGCTTTTCATCTCTTCATTCAACCAGCTTCTGCTTTTTGTCAAAATATTTTAACAAATATCAGAAATTCTTTCTAGTAACAGTTTTTACATAAATGTCATAAATATCAAAAGAAAACCATCAAATACGATAATCATCTATGTAATCCTGAAGTAACAATTTGAGTAGCTATATTATTTTTGGAAAATAATGCCGTACTTGCACAGTGTTATATGTTAGTATTATTTGTACGTTTGGAAAATATGTCCCACTATTGTAGTGCAAAATGCAAACCTTAACGAAATGATTTTGTTTATTGTAAACATGTAATGTAATATTTACTTGCAAATACTAATTGTGAATTTTTAATGTTTATAGGATTTCGAATGAAAACGAAATGATGTATGTTTGTTCGTACCGATTGTGTGAATAATGTGTGTATTTGTATGATGTATTGCTACAGAATCGAAAAGAGAAATAAATCGCAGACTTTATTTATAATACCAATTAATTGCAATCTTGTTAATACATGTGTTTTACTTGTCCTCCTAGTTTTATTGCATAAAATAACCTTAAGGAACATGTCCTCTAGCCAATTACAATGTCATTTATGATAATGTCATCATAAATTAATGCACCAATTGATAGTACTTATTGCATCTGGTTTTAAATTGCAAAATAGCATTGGGTTAGTTATTATAATGCGAATGTAGTGCGAGGCTAGTGGTATTATACGCTTGTAAGCAGTTATGTTTGCAGTTTCTTGAAGATTTTTAGTACCTGAGGGAAGAAACGCATTTATTTATGTTTTCCTATTGTCGGTCACACGAAGTGTTAAGATATTAATAGTTTAATAGGTAAAGTTCACCGTTCACCCAAATTGGATGTCTTGTGTAGTAACGCGATTTGTTGAAAAAATGGTGAACATTGTTAGTCCTGAGGTAATTATCGTTAGAGTCATTTTGAATGACGAAGAAAAGAGAAAATAAAAATATGAGACAAGGGAAGCCACTTTAAGAGATTTAATTTGAAGCCTTATGTCAATAAAAGGAGGTGAGCAAGCTCTGCATGAGAAAATGAGTGGCATAAGACAATGGTCCATTATGAATTAAGAGAATGGGCTTTTATTAGCATATTTACATAATTAGAGCCCTAGTTTAGCATTGAGTTAAGTTGAGAAGGATGCAATGAAAATAAATGAAATAACTATTACAATTACCATTACCATTGTAGTTCAGTGTGTCTTTATATGGTAGAAAGCATATAAAAAATTATCGTTTAGTACATTATACAATCAGCAGGCAAGACAGTTTGGATTTTGCTCTGTGCATAAAAGTTAATAATAAAAATGAGTAGGTAATATAATATTTCTTTATAGACAAGACACTAGTAGATTAAACTTACGATTTCATGCCATATGGTATAGTTAACAAACATAGCATTGGTTTACTTTGCCGTTTCGTTTGATAATGTAAACACATCATGCTATGCAATCCCCTGAAGAATGTTCGTGTGGATTTCGCAATACAATTATTCATGAGGTGCAACTAACATTATGTAGGCACAAAACACAGATCTGTAAATTCTGTTATAATAACAATAATAAGGCCCACGTATATTTACATTACACTTGTGTTACCTTCCCTTATATCATTATAAACCTAAAGTTTCATTCCCAAATCAAGGGTTAGCTTGCTAACGCACGATTATATGATTAGACTTACTTTTTCCAGTAAAAAATCTTTATGTTTGCATCTTCATATGACATGACTCACACAAGTATTCGATTTGCATGTGGAGAATCCAGAATTCATCGAGCTGACTTCTTTCCTTGTAACATATGTCGTGGAAAAGAATCTCCATCATGCAACTTTAACCTTAACACAACGCAAGTCCAACTCTCTCATTAAAACTTCTTCATTTACACTTTTAACACACAAGTCATACTCACAAGTGTGCAGTAATTCCCCTTCGCGCTTTCAGTTAATGGGTTAAATCTTTTCGTCTACTTTTATCAAGAAAGGGAAATATCACTGTGTAATTACAAAAGTGTGTTGTGCTTTCGTTTGTCAGTTTAGAAACGAGGAGCAAACCATCATTTTTCACATAAGCAATGCAATTACTGAGGTCCAGATGAGATTTCTTGATGGACAACTTTATTTCCGCAATTTGTCCATCTGTTGTCCTAATCTCGTGTTCTAATAATTACACCATCATGCCAGATTCGGCATTTTCTCCTAAAAATCACAATCACCAATTTTCCATTCCTTTTCCTCGGAATACTTTTTACCAACTTGATTAATATTCTCATCGCAGAACAAAGTTTCCAGTTTTTATAACAAACATTTTCAAGATAATTGGAAATATTAAAAAATAAATCTTAAAAAGAATAATTATTGCAATTACCACGCTTTGTTTAAAATTAGCAAACTTAAATAAAATAAATAAAATATCAAACTGCAGATCGAAGATAGCTGAAGGAATATAATGCTATTTCTATTTCATCTAAGAGTAACTTCATAAATTCTGAGAAAATAACTAGAGCATGAAATCGGACTGCTCTGTACACGAGTCCTGAAACGGTCATAAAATTCAGATCATTAGGACATGTCACTATTACACCATGGCATAGCACTAGTAAGAAGTAGATAAACTTGATAATGCATACCAGAGAAATGTTATGTAAAAAAATAAGTTTATTTTATAACAGAGCGAATTGGCTGTTCACATTGTTATTTACATGTAACTACGTTCATCAGCTCAGAACTCATTTGTAATTTGGTGAAAAGCATGAATATGCCTTAATCTTATCTCTTCCATAAAAATTCCGTTCTCAGGTACTTTAATTTCATACTGGGAACAGTACACGTACAAGAGAGTGTTAATTCCTACCTGACTATGTACAATACTAATTTTAAATACACTGCCTTACAATCTTTACATAAGGAAAATATTAGTAAGCTTAAGTAAACCACAAGCCTGAATCCAAGAAGGATTCATTACGTTTTCTGTCTAATGCAATGCACAATGCACATGTATGTAGTAAATGCAACGCATACATAATATTAGTTACATTTTAAATTACTTGACATTACTTATACAGTACGAAAGAACACATAATAGAAACTCGCGTCTAAAACAAAGGAATAACAACTTGAAAAGATCCACTTCACCTTTAAATACTTTTCCAAGTTACGCCTTCCCCCAAATAAAACCGCACAACTCTCCGCCCATTTCATCTCGAAAATTCCGATCCCACAACAATACCATTTTACATATCCCTGAAAAGACAGTAACATACGGCAAGCAAACAAGCTTGGCTTAACTAACTCTATATACAACTCAAACCTAACCAAGTCGTAAAATATTTCATTTTCATATTGTTTCAAAAATTCAAACATTCATAACAGGAAAACTCCGCCTACTTGAATGAGAAACGGAAAAACGTATTTTTTGTTAACTCAGTCTCCGCTTTTTCCCTGATCCATGGACAAACATCACGTTTAGTAGAGTTGCAACGATTTCCCTCACACTCCAATGCATTTATACCTGTTCTACACTCCTGGACTAAAGTAGTACAGGGTGAACTCTATTTTGTTCATTCTCTGTTGTAAAATAGAGCATTATTATTAGTATTAGAAACCTGAATCGAACAGATGATTCTCGATAGTTGAAGTAAGTAAAACGTAATGAACTTTGACAGGACAGGACAAGACAGGGGAGATGTAAATGTAAATTTAGATGTGAGATCTTGTCAGCATTGTAGTTACTAATACTAATGTAATGTAATATTATAATCCCTATTACAAGTATCATTATTTAAATTAGATATCATTACTATTAGCACTAATAGTAGACTTGCTATCATACCATACCCCATTCACTGTCCATTCAATAATAATTCTGTGCGTTTATTAGATCGCATGTCTAGGATGTCTTCATCTACAACTACACCAACGTCGTGTTGTACCTTGGCATTATTACGTTTCATCCCTACCTTTGTTTTTGCTAAAATCACCATGTCCATTTCTATTTAGTTATTATGTAGATAGGAAACTAAGTACTTCATTACAATAACGTCATGCCATAGCAATTCTACTATTTTTCTAGTCTCACTTACTTGACTCACTCAATCCACTCTCGGAAGAGGATGTTGTTTTCTTTCTATTTTAATATCCCTTAATGTGATAATAATTTCGTTCTCATTCCAACTACAAGTACAACACAATTATGTATTTTATCTAAATAACATGTCCGTCTACAACCGAACGACCCAACCTTCCCCTACTTACAAAAATACATGCAATCGCGTATTTTCTCTTCCTATGTACCACACATGCCTATTTTTCTAATTTTAAAACAGTTGAATATCCGTTCTCAGTTTCAGGACTCCAAAGGACCCTGTCCTGTCCTGTCACTAACAACTCCCCTCTCTTGTAAATAGTAAATCCATTTAAACTGTACATAAATAGAGTCCTAAAACAAACTGCGATAAAATGAGCGATTTCCGATAGACACTTTTTTAGTCGCATGCCCTGTCAGCCATGGATAATAGCACACAGTATGGCTTTTCCTATTTTCTACTAGAACCTTTAGGGATTTCTCGATTTCTCCCTTTCCCTATATGTATCCTATACAACTGCACAGCACATTGTCATATTAAATACTCCTTCATGCTGTATAATATTCATCTCTTCGCTACTGGACTGGTACAAAGCAACTCTCTCGGGGAGGAATGGAAATCTATCCGAATATTTAAGGCTTCCTCTTTTTATATACACTTACTATTACTTCAGATAATAATTTAGTCTCCTCTACTAGAGACAAGATACCAAGTGGGAATTACTTTTTTATGTATTCAATGCTACTGTGCACCTTTTTGGGTAACTCATGTGAATAAGCATATAACAAAGCAAGTTTGTAGTTATGGAAGGTAGAATGTATGTAGAATTGAGTTTTTAAGATGATAGTTTAGGAAAACCCGATTTAGTGATTTTAGTGATGCACAGATAGTAGCTTATTTTACGAAGTAAGTGTACTAAGGTGAGTGGTTTGGTTTAGTTTCGGGTTGGAGTGACTGACAGCATTTCCTGTCTTGTCTACGTTTATTTTATACTGGTGGATTGGAATTGCAGTGCACAAACATGTATAATGTCAATGTGATGTCTCCTGTAATAACTAACACGTAGCTACGAATAGGAAAGGTATGGATGGAGCATAAAGGGTTAAGTTAAGGGCAGAAAATCGTCTCTTCTCTCTGAATAAAAAACGTCTGTTTCATCAACCATGTCAGTGTTGTCTCTGCGACTTCCCATTGGCTCTCCTCGTCTCTTCGCTTCGTAAACGCTTATTAGCCATGAGAGTTTACTTTACACTTGGCTTCCCTTCTCATAATGTTATACTCTTTATAATCTATTATCTCTCTCCATGTAGTTATAGTTATAGTTATTGAATCAGAGCCAAGCCAAGCCAAGCCACATCGGTTTAACTCACGTACGCAAAATTATGTTAGCTATGTAATGTTTATGTACATATGTCTGTATATAGTTAACAATTTAACTTGTGATTCAACATGGCTGGTCTAACTTACTTTAGTTTGCTTAGGTCTCTCTCACTACATTGGATTATGTGCATTTAACATTTACATCAGCCTCAATGACCTGACTGGATATTTCCTTTGACTCACCAGCTAAACACCTTGCTGGCTTTTTGGTTGGCTGACTTATCTTCAGTTAAACTTATCACTACTCCGTTTTTTATCACTATTTACTCTTTTCGTACTAAAATCCAAAGAAAGCCATACTAAAGATTCATGTACAATACGCGATAAAAAAGTTCTATTGGATTCGAGATTTCTTTAAATTATATGAATTGCATTTCCCTTCCCTTAACCTTAACTTACTCTTTATCACTATTGCTCTATTGGTACAGCACAACGTTTCGTGTTATTGCATTCACAAACAGATTCAATTGTTGACACAGACAATTCTAACCAAGGTGTGGTGTCATAAGGTATGCTTTGATATTCTCTTTTGTTATTGTAGGTTTAGATGCTGTGTGTACAAACAATTCACAGGAGGCTAAAACATTCTTGGCAATCATTAGCCCTCCTTTTAATAGTGGGGGACTACAGTTACAATTTATTAGAGATAATTTCTAACGGTGTAACAAAATAAACTAACTAGAACTTCTATCTATACCCTGTTATCAATAGATTCAAGTAGTATGATGATGAATTACTTTTAGAACTATTAGACAAAATGAAGAATTATTTTTTAATGAAGTCAGAGCCTCCAAATATTTGCGTACATTCAACTATTATATTCTTTTGACACTATGATAGGTGAAGAGCTTGTAATACCTGTGTGTACGTATTAATTTCAAGTTTCAAGTGATCTGCTGATTCTAAATGATTTATTTTTTTCAAATTACAATAAATGCCATATTAGAAGTAGAACATTACCAAAATAGAAGAGTATTTTTTATATATAATATTTGCAGTGTTGGTAAGAATGGCTATCTGGTTTTACTGGCGTTGTGGCATATTCTGGTAAAAGTAGTGGGATGATTTTTTGTCTTGAATTACAAGAGGTATGCCAAAGAATCTCATGATTTCCTCGTTTTTCCCATTGTCTGTGTCAGCATCTTCATCATTGCAGATTTTTGAGTAGTTTGTATTCTTTCTGTCATCTTTAAAATAATACAATGCAAATATTTACTATATTTTCAAATGAAATGTTAATTTAACCATTTAACTACAATATGTTTTACAATGCATGGCACTTTCGAAAGAGAAATTATTACGTTTTTTCTCGACTTTGGAATTTTCTTGGAGTTCTCTAAGAATCTTGGCTACAGTTCTGTAGGCTTTGTTTCTTTTCTTTATCTGTCTAGCAATTTCCTGACGAGAAGGTTCTTCCACGGAAACTTTTGGAGAGTATTTGCCCAATTCATATTTCTTTTCCAAATCATCCAGGTAACTATCCAAAGATTCAGTATGGGTTACATTCTTCAGAGAAGAATCAATATTTTTCGCATTGCTTTCTTCTGCTTTGCAATTTGGTGGCAATATTAATAAATTATCAATCGTGTTCAGTGCAGTATCCATATTTTTCTCAACGATTCGTCTTTTAAATCGAAAATGTATAAACTGACTAAGGTATAAGCTGTGTCTACTACTGATGGCGAGCTAAAATATAATTTGTAGCCTAAATTGGTTAATTTATGGAAAATGACTCATTATTTGTGCGTATAGAAAGACAGAGGGCAATAATTAAAGTGTACATCACCGTGACAGCAATTTGCATGATATTTTATGTTCTATAGTAGAATTCTTTTGTAAATTCATGTTACATGCGTACAGTAGCCTACTGCTTTGTATGTATTTGTAACAAAGCCTAAATACATAATAGACGGTTGAGATTTTAGCACGTAAGGAAGAAATGTCTGAAAATGGTATATGGTTAGTGTTACATGGAAAATGACTGCGATTGTTGAATGGTGAAAATGAGTGAACTCGAATTGAGGGACTACCTGTTATGGAAAATAGTTGACACTGCATTGGAATGGTTGAGAATAATGTAGTGTTTGGTTTGGTTTAGTGATATTTACAATGGAGTCTGTAAAGGGCCATAAATTGGTTAGCACCTGCCCTCCCAATAAATAATTAGTGACATTAGTGGCTAATTTGCAATTCGTGAAAGGAATTCAGGTAAAGCCCACCACGAAAGCTGAGACATTGCACACAACTCAGAGTCAAGTCAGTAACGTCATTCTGAAACGAATGCAAGGTTAGGCAAGGAAAGCATTGGAAGAACCAGACCAGAAAAGTCATGTCATGTTAAGTTAAAAAGTTACACGAAGACGAGTTAAGTCAAAGCCAGCGTCAGCGTCAACCTACATTAGAAATACATTAAATAGGAAGATTGCTAAGGCTAAGGTAAACAAAACACGTAAATACAAAGCAAATAATTCTGTGAGCGCATCAGTTCAGAATTAAAGAATGATCATTTGAACGAGGGTATTGTATTCAAGTGACAAACGTGCAACGGCTAGCACAAAACACATATTATTCACACACAGACATGAATAGCCCTAGTGCATGGTAGTGCTAGTAAACCAAAAGTTAAGAAGGTAGATGCGCACAGTATAAATAATTTATTGACACTTGTCTCTTAAATTAAACGAGTACAAAGAGGATTCCAGTAGTCAAACTCAATTTAATACCAACCAACTACCGTTACTGTAAAACCAACTACAGATAACATGAGTCATGAATAAACTTACATTCATTCCCATTCAACCCTAATATACATACTTAAACCTTCCCATTTAAACTTTATACTCTCTGCTCTTGTGCTTTACTTATATAGTACCTGCACGAGTAATTTATATAGCAATGCACCTAGTAAACATTTTTTCTCTTCTGTAACATAATTCAACACAGTAGTGGTATAACACTATGACTAAGGTATGTAGGTGCATCAAACCCAGTAATTCCTTTTCCGTGTCCATCTCACTACTTCAATGTTCAAGTCTATCTTGTGTTATGCTCTTCTGTTTTGCTTTGTTTTGTCACGAGAAAAAATCTATCCACATAAAATACAGATGAACCTTATGTACGAGCTTGATTTGTCTAGCGTTTCGTTTTACTGTCAGTTCAATTCACTCACAGTCAGACTCTGTAGGACATTTTCATACATGCCTTGTCTTGTAGGCGTCATCTTTAATAATGCCTAATAATATTCATGTCTTCTCTATATAATGCAGATAAGTTACTTACTCCATTCCATGCAATCATTTTAGTAAATGAATATCTACTTATTACTAATAGACAGTATACCTAAGTAAGAAATTCTTTAAGGCTGGGTCACCACTTTAACAAAACCGGATAGAAGGAGAATGGATTAAGGAACACAAATGGCATTTTCATTTCGAAAGTTTCCACCTGTTTCTCCAAAGTTCGTTATTGATTTAGAAAACTTTATGAAAAACTTGCCAATTAACAAATTTTAGAATAAAAAGTACATTTTGATTCTATTTTACATTATAATTCCGAAAAAACTCGATACATCGTTAAACGACAATATTTCTTCTCCTTTTTAAAGTTATTTTGAATTCTGTATTACTATTTTAAAAAATTGAATAAAATAAGTGATAATATCTCTAGAGCGTTATTCATAATTTGTCGCAGGTTTTACAAACAAAAGAGCACTTCCCCTTAATAAGTTTAGGATATAAAGGTTTGCTTAGCATTATTTTAGCTGCAATAAAAATATGATTATTGTAATACAGTTCTAAGGATCCAAAATGTATGTAATGGGATCTTGGGCATCACTTTACTTGTACTAGAGTTGAAATGATCACATGATTCTGTATAAGCACGAAACGAACGAAGTAAAAGGACTGGACATCACTACATCAGCATTAAATATCCATTTCGTCTCATCATTGCATTCACCTTAGCCTTGTTTTCAATTTGTCATCTGCTCCACCTTCTCAAACCACCAGAGACCATTAAACGTGAAACCCCACGGTGTTTTCTCTCATAAAGTCTTTCTCTTAAACTGAAACCTAACCAACTCACAAAGAAACTGTTAATATTAATTTACTCTCGAACGCTCAGTTCATTACCTCAATTGACTCCAACTGACAATGAGAGCCTTTATTCCTTTCTGTAGGCTCAATGGGCATTACCATTACCTTTTTCGTATAACATATACAAAAAATAGTGCATTACAACGTTCTTCCTCTAAAAACGGACATTCTAATACCATTGGTAAACATATCTACAATATAGGAATATCTGCGTAATCCTATAATATCAGGAATTAGATGATAACGATAGTATTACAATGTAAAGCAAGATATTATAGCAAGTTTTGCGGCTTACCTCCTAATAAGTAGTAATAATAGTAAGGTCTTAAGAAAATATGTATTCTTCTTTCATTAATAATTATAGCAATGTAGTGTAAATTGTAATACTGAAAAAATGTGTAATAGTAATGACTATTTGGTGCCCTATATACATTTGACTGCAGTAACTGTACAGTTGTGTTATTAGGTTGAGTTTAATAAACTAAGGTAGTAACGTTTAAAAGAATCTTGCCTTATACACAATAGGAGAGCCCGACGAAAATTAAAGTATGATAGTTTGGTAATTGTAATGATGTTAACGTGTATGTATTATGTATGAAACTCTGCGGGACCTCATTACATGTCCCGCTTATTTCCTAGTAGGTAGGTATTTACGTTCTGCATTCAATCGCCTTTTGTCCTTATTCGGTGTTAATAAAATATGATTATAGAGTTTACCAAACTATATCGTCTTAGCTTGGGCTGCAAACAACTTCTTTTCTTTTCAGACATTTTCTCTTTCGATCCGCTTCATATTTTCAAAGGTGGTCCGACCGGTGGTCTCCTCTACTCTATTACTAGCGTAATTTTAACGCACATTCTATAACGATATCTTAAGTAAAACAATTTCAGGAGGTATGGTTTCTACTCTAAATGAAAATCATTCCTGTTGTATTGACCCACTTAAGACAAGAATTTCAGACATAATTATTCAACTAATTCCATAAATACAACTATACTACTCATTTCCTTTGTTGTTTCCTTAATTTCTAATTCCTGTGAGAATAATAGCATTGAGAAAATTAAGATCGTATTAAAAACAGAAAAATTCGGCTCTTAATGACATTCGTAGAAATACACATGAACTGTCTCTGTCTCCAATTCTAATTTTCTAGTAAAACTGGGCGGTGGAAGAAATACAGAGAGGCTTAAAATTTTAAAATGTCAACATATCCGTGTAATGTCAATCAGAGACTAATAATTACCCTTTAAGTTGTGCGGTAAGTACCATTTTTGTACAGAGAGGTTGAATATGTAAAATATGCCTATTGTTTAAACAAGGGTTGGAATTCTGATGCTATGTAGTATTCCTTAGAAAAACTTACACCAGTGACAACACAACACAACGGCTAGAATTCTTGGGTAAAAGAAACTGTCAACAAGCCAAACCGAAAGGGCTCAAAGAATTTTCTAGGTAGTCCGACAAAAAGTCATTATCGTCGCTAGTTAAGAATATTATTTGTGTTATAGGTCGAATTCTGTCTAGCCACGCTAAATATACCAACAACTGAGGTTTAATTGTATTATGAACGTTATATTAAAGCTAAAGCCTTAGTTCACTAAGTACACTAAAGACTAATCAGTAATTTCAATGAATTGATTAAATGTGGACTTATAATTGCAATATCTTGAATTTTATAACAGTTAAATCTGAAACCTTATTATCTTTAGCAGATATTTAATTTTTCTTAGAATGCTAAAGGAAGCACATTTTTAACTACTTGTAAGAATAAGAATGCCTTTATACCGTAGTAAACCCAATAGGTAAAGTAAGTATATAAAACAACTCCCAAGACAATGAAACGTTAAGCTCATTCGTCTCGTTTTGATTTAAGCCTTGGCTAGCCATTTCTATAGAGAGTAATACCAAATACTCCAAACTAACTCCTAGCAGAGGTAAAAAGTCGAACCGTATGGGTGTGTCTAGAGACTGTAATCTTCTCTCCATGACGTTTCCCTGCAACATTACATTTTGCCTTACTTTAAAATCTTTCCTGTAGTTTTGCCGTATTAATGCTCTAAATGCCATAAGTCTATTAAGTTTAGTATTATTAAGACCTTTCTAGAAATCTCTATATACCCAGCGTGTATTTTTCCGAAAGGAGGTTCTGTTTGTTTGTGTGGTTTTGGTAATTTATTAGTACAGGTACATTCTATTGCGACAATACTATGCAATGCAGATAATACCTCATGTTGTAATCTTTCTGCTAATCACAGAAAAATATTGTCATTAAAGCCTTGTCTAGTCTAGTTCTTTGTACTTTGTCTGAAATTGTTGTAATCCAATGAGAACGAATATTAAGCTGCTTGGTCCTGAAAACCGATTCATGTTTTAACGACAGAAATACTACATTCCAAGAATATTTTTGTCCAAAAATACTACAGAAAAAGTGTCAGTTTTTAAGACGGTTGCCTTTTCGTCATGGCGATGTTATACATTCAAGATCGCTTAGCAGTAGCTACAATGTTCCTTGATTCCTTGGTAGATTACAGAATAATCACTGTAAACTAATCCACAGATGATTGGAAACTCAAGAACTTTTAGTTTTACTGCAAAAAATGAATCCCATCCTAAAACGCAACTATAAATTAGCACATTTGCAATAGAGACAATCTTTGTCATAAATTATTTCGTAATTTTAATAATCTAATGCTTTTCATACCTACATTCATTCAAAAATTCTAGTACTTTAATAACACCATGGCTTTTCAAAGAGCAAAGAGCCCTTGTGAGCGGCCAGTGCCAAAACCAGAAGTTCATATTAAGAATGAGGATGTCGTCGAAGACGAAAATGCTATCCTGGAAGAAGAAATTGAAGTTTACCGAGATAAAATTGCCATTGCAGGTTAGGTTTGAATTTGGAACATGAATAAATATTATATACGAAAGTCATTTACCAGCTATATGTAACTGTGTCGAACATCTTAGACGAGATTCTCAAAATACATAAGCAAGAGGAAGAAGAAACTAAACTCGGTGCAAACATGTTGTCTAAACAGCTTCAAAAAGAAGTTTTCCAGCTAAGGAAGCAATTAATGGAAGCACTGATAATGGAAAAGACTGTCATACATAGAGCATTAAAATCACAAAGAGAAATACAAATGTCTATGGAGCACAAAAATGCAAATGTAATAAAAAATCAATAACCATGCATGTATGTATGTACCCTAAAATTTAACTGGGAATTCTGTAATACTTCGTACTTACACTTTTTTATGAAAATAAATTTTTGAAAATCATAAGGATACTTTAGCATGGTTAGAGGACAAATGGTTTGAGCAAAGGAAGAAACTAGATTTACTCATTAGTGCTATATATGACAGCAGGAAAGAATTAGCGGATTCGGAATCGTTGATCTGGGTCATTGAAAAATTTCCCCGTCCGGGAAGCTTAGCTTGGGAAAAAGTTTGTATGGCTAGAATGGTTTCATTGGAATTAATGATACAGTCCATGTTAGGTCTGCTTTTCTTTTTCAACGGTTAAGGGATATTAGAAATGAACAATGCAAAATAATTTCCATGTAATGATGTAATGGTTCATTCACAGTTAAAAAAGAGACCGTTGAAATTCTCTTATCAAAATATATGGAAATTAAGGAAATAATTACAAAAGAAGCTGGAAGTTATGATAAGATGCTTATGGACGCTGAAAATGAAATGGTGTACCAGAAATCAGAATTGCAAAGAATGGAAGAGGCTCAGGAATTCTCTGCAGAGGTAAACTTTTTGAAAATAGAATGTAACCTTTGCTTGCACGACATTTTGATAATGCAAATCCAAATTCCAGCAATTGGAAATGGAGAAATTGGAATTGGCTATCGCTCAAAAGGAAATAACTAACGGTTATACGGAGCGACTGAAAATTATAGAGTCAAAGAAAGCGATTATGGAAAAGAAGAAACCCCCTCCTAGAAATTCGAATGAGGCATCTCGAAAAAAATTAAAGCTTCCTTACGACCAAAGCACCGATGCAAAAAATTCGTCTGGTGAAATAGCAGAAATTCGAAAAAGAATAGAGGTTAAACAAGAGGTCGTCCAGAAGTACACTAAAATTACGGAATGTCTAACTCGCGAGACACATGTGGCGACAATGGAAGAAGTTCCTAGAAGGTATGGACTGTACAGACACAAGGTTTTGGATATCGTTTCGTTTCAGCCATTTCGTTTAGTTATAACTTACGATATTGCCTTTTAGGTTTATAATTCTCTTGGAAATGCGTAAACGGTTGTCCGACGAAAAGATAATGAAAACCGCTCTTTTGAATGTCATGATCCGACAGAAAGATCAACTACAAAGGATTCTTGATTATCTTCAAAATAATGGAGATAATAAACGGAAACTGTAAGTAAATTATAAATTATATTTATAATTGGATATTTAAAAGTCTGAAGTAAAGGTATTGCTTTAAAGAGCTAACAAAAAGATAGCAGAAATTCGGCAAAAAACTGCAAAGATGACAGTAGAATTAAAAAAGAAAGAACACAGGCTAAATCGAGGAGCTGACCTTACATGTACTGCAAAACTAGGAGCTATGACATTGTTAAAAAGAATTCAAGATTGTCGCTGGGAAAATGTGAAGTCACCTAGTACTGGGAGAAATGTTACGCCTAAATCTCCGTTTGCCAACATTACTCAAATTACTACTGACGAATTAGCTAGGCTTTGTGGAGACGAAGGAGAAGCAACGATGGAACATTTTGAAAGTGAGCAAAAATTTTTCGATTCTCCGAATGATTCTGAAGTGGAAGGGATCTTGGATGACGAAGATGAGCCCATTGAAGAACGCTTAATTCGAGTGGAAACTCCTGTAGAGGAAAGAGACAATAGAGTACTGGAGTTTGGTATGTTTGATAGGAAAGAAACTAAAATCTTTAAAATCCCTTACTTATCACTTATTTTTGAACGTAGAATACATTGGTAGCAAAGTTCCAGATCGTATGGAGATTAAGGAACAATCTCAAAAATTCATAATTGATGCAATATATCGAAGAGAAAAAGGCCAATGTTAAGAACGATGACTGACCAAATAATAAATGTAGCGATTTTATTCATACGACTACGAAAAATTTTGATAAACACTCAAGATACCAACTCGAGTTAAGCAAAAAATTCAAGTGGGTACGTATTACATATCATATTTGAGTTGGCATAAAAATAAAAAGTACTATAACACATTAACAACTTCACGTGAAAGAAAAAACTACTGTATGAAACGCAAAATAAATAAAACAATATAAAATGACCCAGAAATAGCATTGATATGCCTTAAATGAGTGGTAGTGTATCAAAACGACAGCCTAATTGTTCCCGGTCACTTCTTGTTTACCAGATTTCCATTTCCACTGCAAAGAAATTTTTAAAAAAAATCATAAATCTTGTTTGAATTTGCTACAAATATTTACAAAATTATTAATCTACCGATCGAAATAGTTCCCCCTTACCGCAAATTAAAAAAAAATTTCTTGTAAACAAGAAAATAGATTATTATCGAAATAGCTCTTCATGTTCTATTTCGATATATTTTGGCTTACATTAATTTTTGAAACTATCTTACTTTCCCCTTGTGCAGTTATTTCGGTAAATACGATATATTGAAAAAAACATTGCATTACCTGCGCAGTTGTTTCAAGCGCTCCAGCATATCGTTCTGACGGCCACCATCGCTCATTGGGTTGTATGCTTTGTTTGCAAGAATAGCAGGCGATAAAAAATTGCCACGACCCCTATTGAAATACATTTTTAAGATGGTGGACCAACAAATTAACAAATATTTTGAGTCCTACGCTTATTCATTAATGCTTCAACATATTATGCAAGTATATTAGTATATATGTATATGTCATCATTCGAATAGGCAAGTATGTTATTAGAAATGAAAAATTACATTGTTAAATGCTGAATTGGACTAACTAAAGGGCGAGGTTCCGGAGTGTATCGAAGTGTTAGCCGATTACGCGGTTGCGATACGTCGCTTTTCATCGGTCTAGAAAAGGTTGGAAACTTAGACGAGATTTGGTGACCTATTGGAAAAGGCGAAGTCCCACTTATGGGTGTAGGATAAGAAAGGCCACTTCCAACTGATCCAATGCCATTTACTCCTCTTCGTAAAATGTCATCACGATATTGGTGACTATTCTGGGTACTTGCTGACATGGGAGTATCCATATATAGCGGCGAATTTCTGTGATCCATAAAGCCAGAATAAGATGTCTGCTTATTATCCCTATCCCCGAAAATTTCGATTCCGAGTTCCAGAGGTGACTGCATAGAAGAACTGCATCCGATCAAATTTTGTTCTCGTCTTAAAAGGAAAAACAGAAATTTGAGACTGTTTGTCACACTACACACACAGAGCACCTTTCTTCGAAATTCAATAAGTTATTTGTAAATTAGAAATACTGTTCTAAAATGTCAATTCTCCTATTAAGATCTTCATTCTCTATCTTCAATTTCTTCACTTCTGCCAACAAAGCGTCATAGTCTGTCAACTATATAATACAATAAATAAAGGTTACACAGATGACTTCAGTTAACTTCAGTTAGTCTAGAAAATCCTAAATGCAATACGATTATACGACATATTATTGCGTCATTGCGTGACCTTCTTTTTATAATGAGCCCCCAGACTTTTAATATGTTTTTTCTGGAACTGTGAAACGTTGACAAATTGCTTAAAAGTATTCTTCATTATTTCTGCGGTATCCATAAAGTAACTTTTAACTTCCTGGGACGCTAGACCGCTTATTTCCATAAGGCGACACTCAGCTCCACAAGCTGGACAAATTTCTAGAGTTGAATCAAAATTAGAATGGCTTTGTATAGGAAAATTAAATATTATCAATGTCAACTGTCAATATCGGATGATCTAATCTGGAACTGTATACAGTATACTGACTTTTTATTTTTATACATTATACATGATTATACACTAATTTATTTAGTAAAATGTATGAAGAAAGGGATAATAAAATCTTACCAGCCTTGGTACAATTTTCACATACAATATGTCCGCAAGAAGATAAACAATAACGTAACTGACCTCCAATCGGATAATTTCCGCACACATTGCAATGGATGAATTCCATAATGGTAAACTCTGGATAAAAATTCAACTGTAAAAATGAAAACAGCGTCAGAAAAGCAAAACTCTTGTCCGTATTCAACAGTCGACTATTCAGGAAACAAAATTTCAAAAGAGAGAATAGTGTGGTCTGGCTGGTGAAAGAGAAAACGAAGGGAAAACTGCAACTTGACAACAATGCAGTGCGCATGCGCTGTGTGCTCAAATAGACAAAGAAAAGAATGTAAGTGAAGTGAAAATTCAGTATTACGGAATATTCACTTGAAAAGTAGAAAGTAGAATTTGAAAAAGAACTGTCTCAAAAATATCGGTTTTAAGTTGCAATTGGCACCAAATTGAAATGTCAGACAAATCTAAAAAAGCATTTTTTGAAAGTTCAAAGTACGATTACTTAAGATTATTATACTACCGAATGAGATTAAGAATTTCAAACACTTTTGATTCATTAAGACTACGACTGCGATTGCCTTCGGAAAGTGAACATTCTGAAAATGTCTCCTATTTACGGACTGCAAATGATAGCAAATCAGAAACCGAATCTGAAGAAGTAGGAGAAGATGATGAGGATGGCTTTCCAGAAAGTGAACTGCCAATCTCCAGTGAGGCTCGTGATTTATTTAGCAGCGATAATAATGACACTGCACTGAAAAATGAAAATGATGTATTTGATAAGAAAGGAAAGGCTAGATGCTCGAGACGAAGACGCTCATCAAGAACACGGGGTACTGAATCAGATGCTCCTTACGAACCTGAACCATTAACCGGAAAAAGATCAGGAACTGGAGATCAACCGGATTATTATGATTATATGGAAAATGAATCTGACTCAAATAAAAGCTTGATGGATGCAGCTGAAAATCAATCTAATAAACAATTGACTTCAAAAGAAGCCAAGGTAAAAAAATCCGTGTTTTATACATTCAAAATTTCAATTATTCTTTATCTGTTTTATCTTTTATCTTTTAATGTTTTATTTGCGCTATAGAAATCTACTGAAGAGGTTCTAAAGCCTGAATCGTATTTTCGGATACCCCAACGGACTCAACCGCCATTAAAGCAGATGAAAATGAAACGAAAGCTTCCGTCTTTATATGACGATTCTGTTGTATTGCCAAAACGGGAAGAGACACGGCGTATTAATAATGAGATCAAGCCACAACCAACGGCATCCTTGAAGCCAGAAGTAACAAGCCACTCCGAAAGACCTCCAATCATTAAGGACGCTCACAAGAAAAATGTAGCACCTCAAACAAAAAATAAATCCTCATTTTTGATGTCTCACATTTCATCCATAGGACAACCAAGAGGACACAAGGCCGCTGATCAGAAAAGAGTTCATATGGCCATTGGCATGAAATTTATTAGAAGCGGTTACGTCCGAAATCGCACGTGTGGACAAGAATTTAGAAAGTTACTTGGGATTCCTGAACAGGAAAAAAGGATGCCAAAAGGTGCTCCGAAAAGCAGTAACGATAATTCACATGCTAATAAAAGCGTGCCAAATAAACTGCCGGAAGAAAAGCAAAATAATGTTACTACCTCTGTTCATCACCCGGAAAAGTATAACACTTTAAAGTCCTTAAGAGACATAGAACAAGGAAAGCAACATCAGCGGTTTGTAAGCTATTCACCACCGTATACACCCATGATGTGTGGCCACACGAACTCAAATGACTACGGAAGAGTCACCACCATGTCAGGTTTCAACACTCCAGCAACTCCCTTCACACGACATTTGTAAGCCTCACATTCCAAAATCTTAAAATTTCCCTTAATACATCTATACAGAAATTAAATAGAATAACAGAATATGTGGCACCACGAAGGACCTCCAGCAGTTTTAAGTTTTAATTTCTATTACAAATCATCAAGTAATAACAATAACAGTCGTCTCCCAAAATAAATGAATTGCGTGATGAAAATTTTTGTATAAAAACAATTTTGTTATCCAGCTCGAAACAGATTTTTGTTTGTGTAGACAATATTTCAAAGTCTGTTTTCATTAATATCATGTTAATTTCGCTGTAACTCGAAAATGGGTTACTTTCTTAGTGTTCGATATCTATATACAAACACTGTGGTAAACACATGCTGCGTTGCGTGAACAAGGTACATACTTTGATGAGCCTTTCAGGACCTTTTCGTTTCTGCAATAATTAAAGTATAATTTATATCAATTTTATCGTTTAAGACGGTTTTAGTGAAAAAGATACGTATGCCATGCGGCTGCCGTTACGCACCCTAACATAGCATTAAATTTTTTCATAATCAAAGGTAGCCGAAAAAGCACAGCGGTAGAGCCAAGACAGAGCAGTTGTCCTAACTGACTAAGGCAACTACAACCAGAGCAACTCACCCACAACTACGGCACGACCTTATTAACAGAAGCCACACACACTTGACCTTGTTTTCACACGCAAACCCATTTTTTACCCAGAGATTTATTTACTTAACTCTTCCCTGTTGTAAATACCAATCTTGTTAATATTAGGTAGCAAGTCACATCTTGAACACAGCAGAGAGAAGACACGTCTTTAAAACTTCAGTAAGTTTGTTGCAGTAGTGGTATCTCAGTAATACTTTTGGTTAGCACACGCAAGTGTGTGTAACCAGCAGTCTTTTCTCCCAAATGGGTTAAAAAGAATGTTGATCAGCTTTATTAAGCCAAACATTTAAAGAAACTAAGTCTGTTATTTCAATATTTCGATTACCGACACGTTTTCATTTGGGTTTCGTTTACTTTTGGTTGGGCTATTGCAATTAATTACTGTAATATAAAATTAACCAGGTCGGTTATTGTAGTTTAATTGCTTTTTCAATTATTAGGAAGGGCAATAATTGCTTTCGTTGTTATAATCATTGTTTTGCATCATAGAATGATTCTAATGTGATTAATTAGTTATCAAAGGCATGTTTTCATGATTTCATGTGCTAGTTAATTATTTATATAAAGCATTATCACCTGCAGCTAAAGTTGAAGTGCTATATTATTTGACCATTTATGAAGTGACATGATAGGTATTAAGAAATAAAGCAATGAAGTAATGTAAGCAATTTAAAAGTAAAGAGTTGACATAATTTATTACAAGAATGATGCCTAAAAATTTCTCTCTAGTAAATTGTAAATACTTTCGTACAGTAATGTATTGCATGATGAATGAACTGAAATAAAATGGTTAGCAAATGGTTAGCCTTAATGGCGACAGTCATATATGTGATGATTTTTAACTGTCTCCCGTCAGTCGACACGACAGGAAAACGAAAGACTGAAAACCAAAATAGGCGACGAGGCAATCTTCAATCAACTGTGTACTTTCTAACGTAACAATGAGACATGGCATTATAAAGACATAAAGTAAATACTTATTAACATAAATATGTTTAGTGTGGTTGTGGTATGTGATGTCAACGATGTGCTATTGTAGTATAATAGCTACAAATGGAACGCAGAACAAATCACAACATAAAGTCAGACAGAAATCAATCGATATGAATTGTCATCTTTTCATCTCATCATATCAGAGTGGAAACCCAAGGGACGCGACTCCAAGTCAATTGAAATCACAATTAAGCTGGATGACATCTCACTTTATTTTCCATCAATCCAGTCAACTCGTATTACGAACTAAAGCTAAAGCCTCCACAATATCTAATACCTGGCGGTTGGTAAAATCCTTATTGAATTAAGTATGTACAGCACGTTCTTCCATGTCTTTATGTTACGTTATATTTTGTATTTGGTTTTAGGGACAAATGTTGCATTTAAGTGCCTCTTTGCTATTCATTCATAGTATTATTATTTCTACCTGTTCTTTATCACAGTTCATAATGTAGAATAAATGAATCTGTTGTAACGAGAGCTGAGAGCGTCCCTAGCGGTTACTTAAGTTGTTTTAATGGATACAAAAGCCATTCTATGGCGTACAAAGGAGTTTATGAAATAAATAATACGATAAGCCACAAAGACAAGTGGTTTGCATATTAGGGGATCTGCCACGAAAACATACAGTCAGAAGAAATGAATATCAAATCAAATATGAATAAGTACAATAAATGTCAAAGGAAGCTCAGACAGAGATCCAAAGCCCATATAAAATAAGGGAACAGCTAGAAAGACGTTTTGTACAGTGAGATCTTAGGTTATGTTGTATTGTGACATGACACACACCCACGTGTTTATTTTCCATAAAAGATCTCCCTTGAACTGTCTCTTGTGTATGTACAATTTACAAGTAGGTATATGTAAGTATGTACTTATGGGAATAAAAGGAAGCCAAATACCCCCTAAATACATATAATTCATAAGTACACATGTAAAATGTTTGTATAGCGGCTCCTGGACTCTCGGGGATTTTTAGCAGCCAAGTGAGCTATCGAACGTTAAGCTTAGCCAAGTCAAGCAACTAAATGATTAGATCGTAACATAAGATGAAGATGAGGATGACAATGCATTTGCAAAGCAGCAGGTCCCCTTTTCTCATTCTGAATGGCACACACACCACAAAACACTTTAGACGAACATGCCAAGTCAAGTCAGACCAAACTGCTGCTGTTGTTAGACTGGACAAGACAGGACACATAATAAATATACCAAGACAGCATTATTGTTTTCCAGTCTTTCACAGACTACCACTTTTGTATTTTTGCTTCTCCTCAACTCCAACTTCTCTAATAGCAAATGGATTATCGCTATGTTTATCGTTTATGGCAATAAAACTCATTTGTTGTAAGAACTCTATCCGCTTACACTTAAATACAGATTCAAAAGTCACGCCAAGTATGGCTGTTATGCTTTCTTGCTTCGTATGTAACTTTTACAGTATAAATTATCATATAGTGTTCTAAGTCTCGTCTTATCTTCATTTTATTTCTTTTTATTCGAACACCCTGTGGTGTCTTGTGGCTAAACAAATCTTTGAATTCCTCCTACTGTTTTATCATCACAGCTCATCTGTTCGAATGCTAATCGAATCATAACTCATAGTCATAGCCACTTATTCTGCACTTGGTCAACCAAAAAGGAAAAAGACTACTTCATACAAAAATCTAACAGTACACCACAAGAACACACTTTTACCAACTTGCTACATCCATAACATTACACAGTAACACAACAGTAGCAAAAAACTTAAGTAAGAGGAGGCACTATTCTGTTAAATCAACCAAGGATTCTCGTATGTGCCCAATTTGTCATAAATGAAGGCGTAACAGCTTTCAGAGCTACTTCAACATTAAATTAACTGATAATTAACATTATTTCGTTTTAAAATTGTACCACCTTTAGGTTGAAACTAAAGAATTCTTATATAGAGCTATCTTTTTGAAGATTAGACTAACTCTGATGACTAATATAATAACCAAAAGTATATTTTGCACTGTTTTAAGAATAGTGCACTTAGTACTAGGTTTTTGCTATCTCGAATCTGGACTCGTGTCAAATGTCATGCACAAATTTGTCATGTTGATTCTCGTAATTTATAATCCTGCAGGTACTTCTTTTGGCTTTGGCAAACTTTCCACTTATGATAATAAGTAAGACGAGACACTAACAATGCGATTGCTGAAGGCGATTCAGATTATAAATAAATGTCACTTTACACTTTAAGAAAGTCTGAACTGGATTTGAATCAAGTTTTGCTTCAAGAATTTGTTGTGCAAATGAGTGGAAAAGAAGTATCAAATATCACCAGTCTTATGAAAGTTTATTTTCTTTGTTCTCATACAATGACAATTCTTACATTATTTTGCCTACAAACAATTTAAGCATTTTAATATACTTTAGGTTATAATAAAACTTATTTGTTTTAGGATTTTGTAAATCATTTTAATTCATGATGCACAATAAAAAATAATTGCCAAACTTGTTGCTTTGCTGCCAATATCTCTTTAAATTCAAAGGTACTACATAATACCAAGACATAATGCGTTCTTTGAATTAGACCGAATGATTACGTTAAGAAACCCGCCCCTTTTACGATTTCTGATAACATGAATATTGCAAAGCCAGATTCGAGATGAAATGATACGTCCTAAAAAGAGATGAAAAAATACACAGACTATTATATTATAAAACTTGAAAAAGACATATTCATTAATATATATATCATAAAAATATGCCCATTATTAAATCATCCTGGAAATAAACATTGAAAAATGTGTAATGAACTGAAAGAGACATGCCATTTGTATCCATCATTGTTTTGTTGGTCGCTAGTTAATCTTTGAGTCGTTTGGTTTGGCTGATTGATCTTATCTGATATTGTCGATAGATAGTCAACAAAATACTTTCGCTCTGTTCCCTAATCTATACAAGTTTATGTAATTTCTGATTTATCTTACGACCTATTAGGTACCCTTCCTATACTTACTTGCTTTCCTTCATGATAATAAACAAGCCTTCAGTAATTTCATTAGTTATATATAAATATTCAAAAAGCAACTACTCCCTAACTAATACATCAATTTTTCTTTCATTGCATAGCTACTATTATAATATTTACCGAGGGGGACAACCCATTCATTGAAATGGTAATGCATAACCAAACCACAATAGGTACACTAAACAGTAGCAACTAGTAGATAAGGATAAGGATAAGGGCAGCCAGACTAATGAAATTCAGTTGAGTAGTTTTATTTGTTTGTTTTCCCCGTTTACCTGTAATTTTATCTGTTCTTATTAAAATTGACACCTATAAGGGTTTATAGATGTTTTCTTTCTAATGTGCTTTGTTAGCTCTATACTTTTACCTATAGAAAATTTATTTAGCCTTGTTAGGATGTAAATGAGTAGTAGATTAGAATTATACTTGTACTATAGAAGAGTTAGTGACATGATAACAGGTTATTAAATTATATGATGAAAAAGCAATAAAATGAAAATGAAGTTCTTGTGAAGGGAAGCCATGAATGGTTGTTTATAAATATTTATTTATACTTAAGATGAGTATTTAGCCTTAACCGGATACATTTAGAATGGATTAGCTATTCGATTGGGATGGGCACTATTCTTATCCAATTTAGTCCAGCGAAGATGGGAAGAGAGGAACCAGGTATGTATTACAATGCTAACAATGCTAAGTAGAGAAAACAAGACTGGAATAATAACCAACAGCCTACCGGCTGCTCCCATCATTTATTTGGTTAAGTAGCAAGAAAATAAGTCAACTCTGTATAATATCTTTCAAAATTCATAGTTGTAAATTGTAAACAGATGAGCCGTAGCTCTGTGTTTTCTTTTCTTTATGGAATTCTTTAGGCGTAGAGATTGTAGTTTCGCCTGTTGGTGGTATTCTTATCAACTCTTCCTCTTTCCAATCCTTTATATGTATTAACGTTTAAAAAATGATAGAATGGTTACGTCGTGCCGTCATCCTGTCACTCACAGCCCAGAACAGAGCAAAACTGCAGCATGGCATGCCACCATGTCATGTCAGTTGCCCCTTAGCCATGTCACTCACTCTTTCAACTCCTGAACTCTCAATTTCATTACTCCATTTCAACAACACGTCCCTTTCCACTAAAATAAATTCCTAGGCCATATTTCTCGCTATAAATGTTTCAAAAACACATCAAACCCTCCTGCGTAGTCCCTATTGTCTTTCGAAATTAAATTTTCAATTATTTTCCTCTGTTTCTATGTGCAATTGCAATTAAGGCTCCGCTGAGCTCTAAATTATTTTCCAAATTTTCTATTAATAATCAACTAGTTTACATTACACTGAACTATTAACAACATGGCTTCAATTTTCTGTGAAAGTTTTTGTTTACAGGGTATCCACCATTTTTTCTACCTTAGGTATAGAAAACTTGGTAATTCTAGTTATAACCTATAGTAAATACTCTTTTTTAGTTAAACTGACCAAAATCTATAGAAAATAACAATCTTAAGGTTTGTATTGAACGATATATTCAGAAAATTATATAGGATGCTAAGGGCAGGTCAAACTTGTCATAGGATACTCTTACTAGCATTTCGTAAGCACATGGTGAACTTTTGTGTATGTAATAATTCGTCAGTTAACCATTAGAATTATCTTTATTAGTAAAACTCCGTAGGAGAGTCATAGTTGTACAAGTTTCGTTATGCGAACCGGATTAGAAGGATTAACACATCAAGAAAATGACTGCGTAGTTTGTAAGTTGAAGTATTTGAAGGTAATCATGGCATACGCTACAATCGTCCTTTCCAAACCAATTTTCCAATTAAGGGAATAATTTCACGAGAATTTCTTAACCATAAGTTTGCGTAAGTAATCTCTTATCATCATGTTATGTTAAGTTACATATTGTTACGTAGCATTTACTATCTTTCCTTTGTTAGAATACGATTTGAGATGACTATCAGGATCCGCACATGTTATTTTATCTTGGATATACTTCGAACGTTGAAGATAAGATTCTTATTGGCTGTAATTTAGAATATTAGAAATTACTAATCTAAATAGCGGTGATTTGTATTTGGTTTAGTATTTTCATGGTGGTCTGGTTTCCTTCTCTTGCTCAAGTATGTACTAATAGAGTCTCCGTTGGTGGTTTGTTTGCTTAAGAAGAGATAATTTCTGTATTCATCATGCCCAGCTCACAAACAATGAGCTTTGTGGAGGAATCTAACTAATAGCTACTTATTGGCAGGTAATAAGTATACAATTAGATTGTAGAAGTCGGATGCTCTTTTTTCAAAGGAAATTCCCATAAGGTACATTTACATTACCTACCTCATCGGACATGAAAACTATTTGTGGGGGCGTTGCTAAAAATTGACTTGTTGAAAGGTTACATTTTAAGGAGAAACAAAGCAGGGCAGGTCAGGGCATCATCATCCCTTCTTTTCATATATGAACTAGTTTAAATTGCAGTATAATTAAAGTTCCTATTTTACTTCTATACTTCTTTACATCTATTTTGTGTTCATGGAGGTACTTTACTGTACATTTTCTACGGATTATATTGTTTACAATTTAGTTAAGGGCTTTACTGACAAGTTCAATGCTTTTCTTGGAAATTCTAAGTCGTGAACTGGAGGAAGTTGAAATCGAAACGAGACACGACAAGTAATTTACTTTTTCAAACCCACCTGAAATGACTAGAATTAAATAACAACGTTCTGCATTATTCTACCTAATTCAATTTCATTTTTGAACATCTTCAATTCTAAACGTCAACTCACTCGAAATAGAAAGGAAACTTAAATTACGTTGCTAACAAACCTGTCAACAGTAAAACATTCTAATGCCAACTGTCTACAGATACATAAAATCTGCTCTCTGTTCACAAAAAACTACAATTTGTAAATTCGTCTAGATTTTAGCAATTTAAAGTTGAAAGGTTAAGTATAGCTCTGTACCATCGAATTGTATTTTCTTCGTAATCGATGACAGAAAATATTTTGCTGTTCGGTTTCCTTCCAGCCTTCACATGGAAGTTTTTTTTAATTGCAAAGATATCTCTGCTTGTAAAAAATTGTCAAACAAAATTACACATACCTTGTGAAAACTACGATGCTAAAACTCCACAAATTAAAATATCTAATCATTCAGTAAAATATTATTATCATTTTAATAGGTCAAGGAGGTAGACAATATTCATTTCTGCGGCTATAATATGCCATTGAATTAGCATATCTGCTCTTTGAAAAATGATTACGAAAATACATTTCTACCGCTATATGCTATTGAAGTGGCATCTGCTCTTTGAAAAATTCAACCACAGAATAATTACGCTGCTTCTTTCGTGTTAACATAATAGCAATGATATTCTGAGGTTGAATGCAAACATATACAGGGTAAATATTGAGAGCATGTGGTTCTTAGTTTCTGATTCATTTAACGTAAAAGGTATGAACACATTGATTTGGATTGATTCGATTATAAAAATTGTATTAAAAGTTAGAATCTTAGCTTGAGGGACTTCTGTTGTGCTTCTGTCCTGCTTTTGTGTTATTTATAATATAGCAGATTATAATTTAGTCTTACAGAAAAGATTACAGAGATAAATTTTTATTATCTGTTCTATGTGTATTGGTGCATTGGAGGGTATATAAGGACTGTTTGTTTAAATGATTTGATCTGGGCATGGATCTTAACAATTAAGAATTATAATAATAACCCTTTGAAATTACACAAGCTTTTTTACAAATCATTACATTCATCATCACAATGGAATAGTTTCATTATTAAATTACAATCAAGTACTTACATCATGCAATATCTACTTTTTGTATAATAGATCTTACCATAATTTAATATCAATATTTAGAATAGGTAAAGAAAGACACCCAAGTATTTTCAATAGGAAAACCAACATACTTAGAACTTGGGTACACAAAGATAAATAGATACCACACTAAAGAAAGCATGTCAACATTACACGCAAGTCTGCATCAGCAGCTTCTTGTTTTCTTTCCATTTCCAGTCCAGACCATTTTAACCATTATGTTATGAGTGTAATGTAACAAGAGTTAATAGCGATAGCAATTTCATCGCAGTAGCAATAAAAAGTACGACAGAATGGAAATTGTGAGTAAGGTTACAGATAATAGACGTCGAATTGAATTACAATGTACTGCATGCGATACAGACAGACCCAGACCTTTGACCATCTTTATCCTAGTAACCCAAAGAACACCTTCTCCTTCACAAATACTTCTACTCTCCATTATGCTCTGTCCTATTAAGTTTTACATCCCATCTCTCCAATATTATAACCCTTTTATTTACTTTTGCTGTCGATTTGTGTCTGTACACAGTTACAAATACTCCTAACCTAAAGCTTCATCTTTCATTCATTTGCAACAACCCTTTTTCTCATCTTCTCTTCCTATTCATGATAAATATCTTTTTCTCCTCTGGGATTGGAATTTATTTGTGTAAATGCAATTGTAAAGAATCGTCACAGAATATAAAGAATATCTTCCCAGCATTTTTCAGTGATTGTCACAATATAGAAGTATTGTCTATGTACATGTTAGAATAGAACAGTATTTTTGGAATCGCTATTCTTATCAAAATATAAGTTGTTAGAGTTTAGAATAAATTCCATTTACGTGTTTTACATTTTCCATAATCAAAGTGGTATAGAATCAATGCAGATTTTATTTGGGCAATTTTGTGAAATGGAATATGAGTTTATAACATAAATTAAGGGTTATTATTCATGCTTAAAAACTCTCAAAATTCTAATTACTCAGAAATAAATGTTTTTAACTGCAGAAGTACTAAAATGCAATAATTTATTTAGGAAATTCGCAATCTTTTGCCTTTACCCATTTATTCCTCAAATGAGAAGTTCTTGAAATAATTGTGGTATTGAATCATTTCTTGCTCCTTTAAGTTCGACATCACGATTTGAGATAAAAGAAACTAAATGTGTGCACAAACTGCACACAATAAAACTTTTCGTGTATAAAAGTATGGATATAAATGGTATAATATGGTATTACAGAGGTATTGCATTGTGGATATGAGTTAATACAAAGGTAAGGGAAACTAATTAGTATTCCGCACTTGACTTGGCTTAAGCGATGAAGTCAGGAGACGTGAAGCCATCAGCGAGCGAGAAAAAGATTATTTAATTCTACATTTCGGATGATGATCTCCTCGTTGCCTTTGTTAGTTTAAGGATAATTTGACCCGAGGCGAGACAAGGACAACACCAGACCTGTGCAACCAGCTACTCTTCTCCAGTGCAATCCCTATCCAGTATTGTTAACTGAATCCATGCATAGCTTAAATGCATATTCACCTATTCAATCGCTTTCCTAAATACACATATATGTTTGGTATGGTATGCAACGCTTCTTTTTACAAAAATTACATATTTACTCCAAAACTAGTGATTTCTCTCCTATTTTTAAATATTACTTAAAATATACTTTTTAGGAAAAAATTATGTTTTCAGCTATTGTACGCTATTTAATTTTTTTGAAACATCATATATTATTTGACCTACATGTATATGTTGTAGATTACTTATGACAAAGTACTTTTCCGTAGTGACAATTTATATATTAGACATCAGGAATGATTGTATCTACAAAAACTGCAATACAAGTCAGGTTATGCATAGAATACCAATATAATGGTATACCGTATGGTATGTACGTAGTTGATGGATATGACTTTAATGAAAATTCTCATGTCCGTGTATTGTGATTGTGAATGCGTGTGACTGTTAGAGATTCTATTGAAAAGCAGTGAATCATGTATCTATTGAAGAAGGATTTGCCTATTAGCACTTCCGACGACTTATTGTTCCTAATGTACGAATGATAGTTGTGTCCATTTAACGTGGGGGACATTGGACCTATTACACGGAGTATTTCGAAGAGATTTCTATTGAATATTCAATTCCCTGAGGTTTTCCCTTACCCATGTACATAACGTAACCGTCCGGCAAACTTTGGGCGCATTATTTATGCACGAATGCCTTGCACTTATTGTGGAAACACGGAAAGTCAAATGTATCTGTCTTTAGCACCATTGTAAGCGTGTTAACTTCTATTTCAATAACCTTTATGTGTGGTGTGGTGTGCTTGCCTTATTAACAACAGTTTTGTGTGAGGCTATCGTGTTATTATAGGTTCACATGTGTTTCTCCTATATTTAAATCCGTATTTTCACCGGTTCATTTCATTTTCGGCTTTCTATTGAAAATCTCACCGTGTTATATATAGCTAAACATATTGGACGATTGGACTTGAAATATTTCCTGACCGCAAAGTCATTGTTCGTGTGGTTGAAGGCGGGGCGGAAGAAATTGTCAGGTTGTCAATGTCAACGTCAAAAGCTTTCGGATGGACACTCTTGTGCTGTCTTTCCCTTGTGTTGTCTTGTCATGTGAAAGAATCATCAAAAAATATTTCCTGTGTGGCTTGTCTTCCCTTACCTGCTATTGATGACTCTTCCGAACAGCTATCTATAACTTTCCTCAACTTAAGAGTGTCTCAACGGTCCTGTGGCTTCACTTCTAAAACTCAATTTAAATGCAAATTTAATCCTTCGTGAGAATAAGTACTCCTAATATTTATTTCCTATGTACAGTTAAATTTTACGTTTTCTCAACCCCATTATACATTTTTAGCTAATTGTCTTATATTAAAAGTTAGACTTTATTAGATTTGTGTTTCCTAATTTGCTCATGTTGTATGGATTTTTTCACAGGACATTTAAAGTTGAAGTGCATTAAAAATTACAGATTTGTATTGCTTTTAGCATGAAAGACTTTTTATGTGCTTTTATCCATTTTACACACACAGGCTACCGAAATAAATTATTCTACAAAAGTATCAGGATTTTTATTTAGAGTTTATTTGGAAATGTTTGTGTAATCGTTTAGTATTATGCAAAAGTAGGATTGAATTAGGAATTGAAATGCTGAGAGTGTCTGTGTGGTTTGGATTGGTGTGGTTCGGCTTGGCCATTGAGTAGTGAACATAACAACGTCAATGTCGGCACACAATAAAATTGGATTCTAATCGTTTCCCTGTCAGAATCACATTAGAGTTTCTTTTGATCGCCACGTCGGTCTTCCCATTGTAGTCTTCTTGACTTTTCCATAGTTTCCCTGCCTCCCTACTGTCAACTCACGTATTATACATGGAAGATCTATTAGAATCCACTCCACAATAACAATAATACTACTCTGGACTCTGGACTGGTTTGCGTATTGGTAGAAGCTCTTCTCATTCAGCATCGCCTTTATACTTCTGTCTTGTAGGATAATAGATTTACATTAAGTAATATATTATATATTGCATTATAATAGAATTTAGATTGTATCTGAATCGTGATACATATACTTAATGTTATACTAGATTACACAAGATACATACATAGCTGAATAACAGATAGGATGGAAAACGAAATCACAAAGAAAATATCTAAAGTGCATGCAAACAGGGAGATAAGTTGGTAATAGTCAATTTATTGATAATGCATGTGTGCTGCACCATAAGGCAAGTAGTGTCTGTTGTAAAAAATGAATGGTACAAATACAAGATGCTTCAGAGTCAGTTTGGCTTTCAATAATCTCTTGTATTCGATTCTAGTGACTTGTCTTGGACTATTGTACTGTGCAGCTACTCCAACTCATCTTTTTATCATTTTCGACGGATAGAGTGGCATGGCTCTTCTGTGACTCTCTCAGAAGTCAGCATTCAACTGGAATCACCTTTAGCCGCTGCTGTCATGTCACTCTCCGTTTTTTATTTCCTCCCATCCTCCACTCTTCCTTTCACAATCAATGTTTCTAACTTGTCTATACCGTAAATATAAGTTACTTATTTGTTCCTTAAGTCGATTCGCTTGTCCTACCTTGTTTTCAAATGTTATTTTATATCACAAGTTAACCGTGTGTTTGATTTGATTGGACTCTACACTTTAAAGACTATCGTCTGTCAATCACTCACAATCCTTCGCTCAGAAATCTTACTTCACAGGTTCATATCATAAATAAATTGTTAAACCTAAGGAATTTCTTCTTGTCATCTGTCAAACTAAATGTATTGCAATTATTCATACATAACTTTGGAAAATCTGATTCTATCAAAGCAGAATCTGAAATTAGAATCTAAACTTTACTATTTATTATGTGTATGTAAAAGTCAATTGCGAATTCTTGAGTGATATGAAACTAGGAAAGTTCGTTTTTGTAAATTCTGCAATGCTTAAAGGTAATTAATGACGAAATGCAAAAATTTATGTTGATACGTTGACGCAATGACTTGTGAGATATGGAATGGTGACTGGAATCTTTTCATTTTTTAGCGAATAGAATATTGTGTGTACTCTAAGTAGGAATTTCTTTATTTTTCCAAGACTCGTGAGGAATTCAAGTCATTTTGCTATCGACGAACCGAATTCTAGATAAGAAATAAGGATTCCGGGAAGAATTTATAGATTGTGCCAGCCAACTTAAATTTGTAGCTTTAACTTACCACAATTTTCAATTCTCAGATTCTCACCATCAGTGGCATTATTTTTGTCAATATTCTCTGAAACTTAAAAATGGACTTTTTAGAATATGAAATATTAACCTTTTCTCTGATCTGCATTATTAATGATTTGATTTAATTTTGGTAAAGATGAAAATGTTCAAGGAATGGTAACATCTTGCAATTTCCATATATGAAGTTCTTAAAACACTTTGTAAACAGATTTAATTCATACAAACAAATATTAAAATTATCAACAATAAAATATAACAAGTTGTAATTAATGATGATGATGATGATCTCCTATAGATGTTTCGAAGTAGAAATTATCAGACAAGGGACACAACCAACTGGTGTATAAACTTCCACATAAATGCAAATTTCCAAAAAAGAAATTGTAAATAGCTGCCAAAATAGTTTTTATGACTGCAAAGATGCCTAGTGCCATTAGAGTTCTTGGCGACGACTCCGTATCACTTTGAGAATTTCCAGGATCAAGTAACTCAAGGCTTCGATCGGATTTTTCTGAATTTTCTTTGGGAATATATGTTGCACTAACATGTTTTCCAGAATCGTCGTCAATTTGGTGACTTGTAATGTTTAGTTGGCACATTCCACTTGAAAAGATTGCAAAACACAGCACACTTACATAAAGTAACGTTTGACCCATGTTTCGTTATTTTTGGCACACTCTGCAATGAACTGAAGAAGGAAAAAAAAACCTGAAATATTATGATAAAATATTAATGTTAGAGAACTTTAATAAAAGTAAAGTTGAATTCGCACAAAATAAAATATTTTGAAAACTTACTAATATTATAGAGAATTAGAAACCTCTTGCAAATGTAAGTTCCTAGAATGCTAGAAAACAAATGGATACTTTCTTAGAAGATTCTGACAATATAATATTTGTTGCTACGTACGATCTTCCATAGTGGAGAGATAGATTGACACTAAATTTCACTTTCGTTAGCATTAACATTAACAATATTCACTTTCACTACCGTACTAGTTCAATGAAACTTACGATTTTTTATGTACGTAGGCTAGAACTTCTAGATTGAGGCACTAAACTGTTAGATATTGCAAAAAATATGTCATAACATGTTTTACAAACATTGTACTGTATAAATAAACTTTATAATGCATATAGTGCTTTGTTATTATTACAAAGAATGAAACTTTGTAGTGTAGATACAGCGAATCAACGTATCTGCACATAATAATACTACTAATGAAGCTGTCCTTCTCTATTCTATCATAATCCTTCATAGATTTTTTTCTCTGAGGTGGGAATAGTAGAGAAGCCGGTTGATATGCAGACATTCCACTTTGCTTTTGTTCTAATTAATACTTTCAGCCAAGTCAAGTCAGAAGAGTCAAGTCAAGTCAGAGTAGGTGAGTGATGCAAAGGTAAAGGTGAAGGTTAGGCAACAACTAAGATACGCTGCCGGCTCTCAGGAAAAAATCATTTGTTTTGTAGTGTAATGTTTAAGTGTTCGTATACTCTGTCCATTATAATATTTGTGCAACACGTTCGATTGATTATTTTAACTTGCTCCTGTGTTATGTTGTGCAATTACCATTTAATAATACACCCAACAATATTCTGTTGGCAGTTTTGGCAGAAAGTAAGGAAAACGTGCAATTTCCCATTACTGTATGAATGGAAACTATAATTCTGGTATTTCAACAAATCCTAAACAATTCCTATTAACAAAATATATATAGTTTTCACATTAAGGTATGTATTTAATTTTTGCAATTTTTTTCACACAGTTCATTTAAGTCTAAGTTGTTATACGTATACATTTTTATCACGTGTTTTACATAAAAGTACTAAACACTAATCATTTTTCTAAAAGAAAATCACTTTGCGGTGTTCACAGGAAGACCTGCTTACCGTTTTAGATTGAATAATGCTGGACAATAATTTTTTGCTTAACTGAACATATATTGATACAAATGATCAGCTCGCACAATAATATCACTGAAGTAACAATTTTCAATGTGTGACAGGCATTCACTAGTGGAAAGAATAGCTGCGAATGGAAAACCAAAGAGAAATAGGACAACGCTTTCAAAATGTTCGATAATCATGTTTCTAGTCCACAAGTAAGTTGATCCTGGAAGTCTAAAGAACCTCATCATTGGTCCAACGATGGGTGAGGCTTCTAAAGAATCCATAAGAACTGCTGGTGACAGTCTCTCTTGTGCTTGAACTTGAATAGTGCTATTAGTACTATTAGTAGTACAACTTGTTTGAGGAATGATTACGGAGACACAGAAACATATTGCACACAACAAAAACCACGTGGAAAATCTACGTTTTCTATTTCTTTGTTGATTAGACGAATTTTCCATTATTCTAGAAACTTTATTGCTAGAAGATTTCGTATCCATTTTTGTGATTAGTGTACTGGAATATTTTTAATGCAGAACTACACCTTTGTGCAGCTGTGGATAAATTGTAAACGATGAAAGCTTAGCCACTCACGACCACAATCAGTAATAATTGACCAAATGCTTAATTACAGACTCGAACCCTTTAGAGGTAAGTTAGGAAACATTAGAAATGTGAGTTCACGGCACACCACACTAAGGGATCTGTACGCAGTCTAAACTAATCAAGAAAATGCCAAACCAGCAAAACCTGAAGACAGACAATATAATAGAACTTGAGATATTGCATTGAACACAAAGAAATAAAAGAATATAACAGATAGCAAAGTGGTGAAGAGTTTGAGAAGAGAACCCATAAAATGAACTTGACCCTCCTGATCCTTTTTCAATAATAAAATGAAATCGCGAATCTTACTGCATTTGCATTACTACACACCATTATAGAATATTATGCCAACTTTATTGATTCGAACATTTTCACCCTCATCCTGTCGCTTTCTTATTTACTACAGCAACTGTCAGAGTCACATCATATCAAGGAAACAAGTAAAATTTCATGTCAGTTCATAATCTGCCATATATAAAAAGTCTAATAATTAAATATGATAATAACAGGCATAACAGCATGCAAACAAGTGCTACATAACGATCATCTTTAATAAATGCCATTTTGCAGAACGAAAACAAGATCAACTCGAAAAAAGTTTCTGCTTTCCGACAAAAAAGGAGATACACTTACTATGTTGCGGAAAAACTAGTCATTTTGCCAATCTAATTGCCATATGCGTACATATGGTCTCTAATCTTGTAAGTATTGTATTATAGATGTATAGCCGTTCACACAGTATTCGTACCTTTGATGTATTTGCAAAACCAAATGATTTACAGAGACAGAGACATGCAGTATCAATTGCAAAGTGGACAAACCACAATGCAATTCAATAAACGCTAATACAAAGCAATACACAATGTATAAATTATTGAGAGATGTAATATTGCAAGGAAGCGTGTTATATGTTTACCTGCATGCACACAGCTTTTGTAAAACATATACCTTAGTTGTAAGTGGGCCAATACACTTTCGATCGGTTTCACTAGTTATTATATTATTATTATTACCAAACTTGATTTGCTATTGTATTTCACTTTGTTCACAAACCTACCTTACTTGTTTTCAGAATTGTAGTAAGATGAGTAGTACAGTTCAATTTATGGTAATGAATGGATAACTAATGGATAGTAATACATTATGCAAAAACTACATGAAATCAAACGATTACTATACGAAAGCATAATCCCTGTGACATATTATGTATTAGTTTTCACAATCTACACATTTTCAGTTAGTAAACTGTGGATTTTTCTTATTCTGAATATTACAGAGTATTGACAGTTGAATCAATGTTACTCCAATAATTTAATAATGACTAATTATTTTAATTGTTTAATTATTACTAAATTCAGGTCTGTTTGTTCAAATTTCATTATCCATGTAAAAAACGCAGTCCCTCAGAAATAAGTTACCCTTTTTATCTAGTTTTACAGCTTTTGGACTAATAATATTATTTCGTGGCATAAGAACCAATATCGACATGGCAAACCGATTATTTTCAAGGACTAAGATATTGAAGTGGTAATATTATTTTCTTATAATGCTTTAAAATTGTTATTGTGAAGCATAACTTTGATTTTTATCCTTGAACTGTTTAGAACCACGGGTTAGAAGTGTTAATCTGCATACACCACTTTTTTGCAGTTGTATGGAAACCTTGTGTGGTGAAGAAAAAGAATTCCTGAGAAATGATTGACATGGCATGCATTGACAATTGACACGTTAGTTAGTAAAGGCAAAACGGCTCCGCTCTCTTAATTTAATTGTATTGTATATCTGCCTTGAATCGGAAGGGTGAAGTTACAAATATTAAGGAAAGCAAAGCTCTGTTCTGTACACAGATAACCGAAGCGTGAACGTAAAAGACTGGGCATGCTTACATTAAATATGCATTCATATTTTCTGTATACACACTGGATACATTCTCATTAGAAAAGTACTCAAAAATTGAATGCATGCTGGAAACGTTACGGTCTTCAGTATACGTTCAGTTTCTTTGTTACAAACTATTATCGCAACGAAATGTCAAAGTCACAAAGCTTACTTATCGTTAACTGACTCCGTTTGTTTATCTATTATTGTGGGTCCAAATCCAAGCAAGGGGTAGATCTATAATAATAATGCGATACAAATACTTGTGTTAAGCTGTATTCAATGTTGTTGGTGACATGTCGCTCACAAGCCCGTCATTTGGTCCCTAACTGTTTCTCATTTGACTCATTCACTTTTCTAAATGATTTTCTATCCTTTATTAGCATATGGATACAGCTACGACAATAATACATCTAGTTATGAATGAATGATCAAGACTTAGGCTATTGCCGGTGGAAAAACTTGCAATCATTAAAATTCTGTGAAAGGAAAGAAAATTTATGAAGAAAAGAGGAAAATTGACAAAATGGGACAAAAATGGAAATGAAGGAAAATAAGAAATGAAACAAATGATAAGAATTCGAAGAGAAAATTGAAGAAAAAATGGGAAAGACGACGAAAATTAGTAAAAAAATAAGAAAGACATCAGAAAAACCAATAAAAAGTAGGAAAGAAATGAAAAAATTAGTAAAAAATGGAAAAGATGTAAAAACAATTAAGAAACAGTACAGGTTCAAAAGAAATGAGAAGAAGGGAAATATTTAAGGAAAACATAAATTGGGACAAGAGCTGTAAGGATTCCAGAAAGAAAAAGGAGTTTCCACCAGGATACATTCTTTGCATATGTGTAATCAGACTGGGAGAGAAATAGTGTGAAAGGTTGGCTAAGCAAGTATGTGAGATCATCAGAGCAGATCAGAAATTTTTCTGTCAACTTGTAGTGTTAGATGTTCAAGGGAAGTCAACTTAACTGAGACAGAGATATGTGGACTCTGAATTCAGTAACACAGCCAATGCCATTGTCATTGTAATAACAACTTTGGCTCGCATCAATGGAAAAATTGAAACACATAATAATTTATTCTACTCGTGTACAATTCAGCAAAGTCCACGAATTTCCATATTATACTCATTATATGCATCCTTAGCGTCAATCGAAAAGGAAACATGCAACTATTTGTAAAGTTTAACAAAGTCTATTTGCAAATGAAAGAAAAATAATATTTTTTCTTAAATATGAAACTCGTGTTCTTTCTTTAGTAAACAGGTAGGCGACTTGTGTACAAAAATACACTTGTTCTTCATTAGTGGTGGACATTTACATTTATTTATTGCTTTACGTATATAGAAGTGAGTTTACAAACTAATGCATTATTCTGTCATATTACAAATCTAAATACAACATGCAAATCACTTTCAACAAGCGTTCATCTTTCTAATTCATGCAATTAGCACAAACACATTGTACTGATACAAAACTACATCCTTAAATGACACATGTACATTTATCCAAAAAAAATTATTGTTTTTAAAATTATTCCTTTCTTCCCCGTAAAAATTCACGATTTATTCTAGAATATTGCAAAAATCAGTTACCATTCCAAGAAATGATGAAATTATTTCCATACATTTAAATTTCCATGTAAATTTAAAAATGCTACAACAATCTACATTTCACTAGGTTAGTATACAAAGTGTGATAATATATTTGTGATGGGTATTGTTACATAGAATTCAAAGTCAAGTGTATTATTCTGTGTTATTATAGGTTGTTGAGCAAAGTCGAGGAAAGGAACGACAGGTAAATTAAGTGTGCAAGCATTATGCACGATAACAAAAGAGAATGAGTGATGACTCTTCTATCTGTGAGCGTATTATGAATTACCAACTCTTGTAAAGTAGTTTAGTAATAATTCTTTATTGTGTAGTAAGACGTAAAACGCAGTTGTACTATAATACAATGTATTAGACTGAATTTGGATGAGAATGATCCCCCTGCTCCATATAATTGAAAACTAACCTTATTACCTTACGCAATTGTGCATACTTCCCTTCTTTTCCTTACCAGTACGTAATATAGTGCAGTAGAAGCCACTTTCCATAACAAAGCACTCAAAGCAGTAGAATAGAACACCTTACTCCACTTGATACTGAAAAAGTAGGGAATGAAAAGGAAAGATAACCTTACGCATGTTAGGTAATTGAGTGTGGGGCATTGTTACACTTAAAAGGAAGCAATCGCTTGATTATTCTACTCCTTGCCGAAACTTCTCATCTAGCCGCAAATCCAATTTGTCTCTATTATATATTCGAAACTGATAAATCGGTTATATACATCTACCAGATTGTCCTCAGTACTCAGTACCTAATTTTACTTGCCAACCACAAAGTGTAGTCAATTTATATCTGTACTCACTCACTACAGTACTAGTCCATTTCTTTGTTTACTATTACACATACATAAACCCAATTCGGTTACGCCTATGTTGTGATTTTCAATGAAATATATGAACATTACCTTTCATAACACACTTCAAATTTCAAATGTGTAACAACGAAATAGGTGTAGAATAAGAAAACACTAAAAATTCTAATATTAGTACCTTTTCTATGCTGCACTGTGTAGAATGTATTAAAATAATTCGTATTCAGTGAATTGAGGGTAGTAAGAGTCAATGCACATGATACAATATTGTAGAGTAGTCCTAAAAGAGAAATACCGCAAATGTTGCTACTTATTTACGTACCGATTGTAAGTTGGTTACTGAATAGGGATCAATATGAGATTTCAGTCTACCTCATCACATAATAAATATAAATAATGTAGGTAGACAGACCTGTCTTTTTTAATAGACAAAACCATGACTAACCTGCTCTACTTTGAACTAGCGGGGGGTTTCACAGACAAATTACATTATATTCCTCAAACCAACCTCCCTTTTCATAGTTTTTGTCTAAAACTGCTACTGCGACTCACAATCTATAATAATACTAAATAGAATTTAGTCTAATACTTAAATTTAGGTTTGAAATCTGCTATGACAAATTAAATAATACATTCTATTGTACATTGTGTTTTGTATTAGTGTTATCATAAGAAATAATGTTATTTACATTGTTAAATATTTGTTTACTAATGGTTAAAGAATGGTATATTGATTATTTTATTACTCTCATCATCACTTGAGCCTTAAAGAAACCCAAGTTGTCACTTGCAATAATAACAACCATAAAATTAAGTAGTTGCAATAATACAAACGATGATATACTACTAACAAAATAAGAATGATTGTATTTGAGTTGCGGTTAAAGAGTGGGTAGTGATTTGAATTGAGTTAAATGTGGTTAGGTTTTAGTTTCGGCATCGATTGGGTTGTGGAGACAAGGGAGGAATTAAAAGGAGACCGCTTTGTGATGTGACACACGCAGCTCCGCAGTCCCCCTTCACCAGACTCCTTGGTGGGATCGAATTTCCGTGATTGACAGACATGAAAATCAGAATCGGAGTCATTGTATCGACAAAAGGGGAGAACACGCTAACTATCACAGAGATAGGGAAGTGAAGAGTGAAGACGAGCTGATTCTTAACTTGAATTGACCTCACCACACGAAACGCATTGATATCATAAGCTTACCATTATAATTGTAGTGCAGATGCACCAAACCACACCTCATGTCAAGTCACACGCTGTCAGGATAAAGATCCCACCTAGTAGTTGTTACGAAATTCCACATTTATATTCCATTAATACTATTTAATTGCCACAAACCCTTACTAAAGCAAAATCTCATGGGAAATTTCATGTTTTGCACATTTAGTACTGTTTTGTGACATTTTAGCGTAATCTTAGTTTCATGTTTACTGAATTTTCAAACGTTTATTGTTTAAATAGTGAAAATTATATGGAAATTATGAAAAAAATTCAAATTGAGGGAAAATAATCTCTAATAGGAGAAATGCCTTACATTAAGTAAATTTCCTTGAGAAATACTTTGGAAAGGGTTATTGTAGAAATGACAATTGACTTTTGGGCTTCTGACTTTTACTAAAGTTGCGGTTGACAAGTGACCGGCCCTTTAAGAGGTGAACTGATGTGAGTGACATGACATGACGTTTTGCACCCTCCTACCACTTACCTGACTTTGTCACAAACTTATCCTCACCTTAGATGAGAAAGTTCAGCCTTAGTCACAAAGTCAAACAGATTCAGCTGCTCTCTTGTCTCTTCTTACTACATTATGTCCTAATTCTCATTACACACGACGGGGTTACGGTGTTAACATAACATAGGTACAAGTACAAATCCCTCTGCCTGAGTTTCATGTTAACTGCATAAACAGTTATCTGATGGATAAGGTCACTGTTTATTTTTGACATGAAATGTCAAATGCGTGAAAGTTCTTGACTCTTCGATTTCTACCTACATTTATAAAGAGCAATTCTAAGAAATTCCAGACTAATCCTGAATTTAGAATGTAGAATTTCCGGAAGTTGTGGAAATGTTATGGAATCAATGAAAATCAAAGCAAATTAAAAACCGATAATAGAAACTTTTATAAAATCAATGAAAATGTTAGAAAAAGTTAGAAAAGCAATGTGAAGATGAGAAAATATTGTAATATGTAAGCATTGTAAAATTACTAAAATCTTATAAAGAAAACAAAAAATTGTGACATATTAAAAATACGCAAATAAAGTGAAAATTTAAGATCAAATCACTTTAATGGCAGATGAAATGGCACAACCTAATAAACATTTGTCAATACATTTTGTTTAGCTTGTGTAATTTTTACAAGTAGGAACCAAAGTTCAGAAATAGCCACAAGAAGGTAATGATAATAAGCGTGAAGTATAACTGGCCAATGTGTTATCTTTGAGTATTTACAAGCATGCAGGTATTTCTCAAAAGAATTTATGGCACTCAATTAGTTATTTTCGCTCATTAGTCTTCTATATAATTATCTGGATAGTAAAACAGAGAGGGGTTCACAGAATGTTTTGCTTCGACTCAAATTCAGTCCTATTATTATAGTACCATTAGTTTTCTTTTCATGTCAAGGTAAAGTATGTGAGCATCTTTCCTAACGTATCATTAGTAACTTAGCCTTATTGCCTATATGAGTGTGATTGTAATCCACTGTAAGCAAGGATAAGCATAACCAAAGCGAGGTGTAAACATTAAACTTCCTTGAGTACCAAACCGGACAATTGTAACATTCAGAGTTTCAACTATGTTATTTATAGACCTTTTCTTATCTTGTCATTCTTGTTTGTGTCTCTTCCAGTTTTCCATAAAGTTGTTCAAGCTACACTGTAAAAATAAGAACCTTAAATGCGTAAAAATATCCAAGTAAACATAAGTAATAAAAGAGTTCACCCAATTCATTACATATTTGTATTTTTAGGTACTCTACGCAATATTGCAGCATGTGGTAAGCTGTATTTTCTCATTACTACGATTATACAGTTAATTTTGATACAAATATTAATTGCATACCTAAATTTTAAGGAAAGTATAACTTATAATCCAAAACCAAACCAAACCACAGACCAGACATGTCGTGTCAAAGTCATACCAAAACCAAACTAGTAACTAAGATATCCCTGAACCTCACATTATCAAACCCTGTATGCGTACTCCGTATTTGTTGTATTTGTAATTGTAATGAAATGGAAACCAAAAAGGGAAACCACAAGAAAAGTCTTAATCCAGAGAGAAACAATACGAGAGTAAAAAGTTCTACTGTATTTCTTGTCTGTGCTGTGTGTACTTACAGGGAACTATGATAATATCGTGAGGAAGATCACTGGACATAATGTATTGTGTTATATATCTGTCACTTGTGACTTTTCCATCGCCAATTGCTGTCAAGGGATGCCTCAAGGTTTTCTCGCCTCTTCAGGATCGCATCGCAGCTGCTTGCTTCGCTTGGTGTTGGATTTAAGTTCCTTTTCTTCCAAATGATGTCTCGATGATAACACACGACAGAAAATACCTTCGTGGTCAGGCCAGACTAGACTAGAAGGGTAAATCTAAGGTTAACTTACATATGTAGGTAACAGAATACAACAAAATAAATGCTGCCGTGTAGGATACACTGGAAAACCCCTATATATAATGGCAAACCTTTTTTGACAAAACCCAAAAAATGATTTTTCCCCTTTTCAGCAAAAGGTTGTATTTTAAAACCTATTACTGGCAAAATGTTTTCTTATTATATAAATATAATGTAGGAATATCATCAGATATATCTGGGCCCTGTAAGTATTAGTGTAATTTAGTCCAATCTTCTATTTTGTGGCCAAACTGAAAATATTAGGAACTTTGCCCATAAGAGTTTGCCACTACGGGATGAATCACTAAAAACAACACTATATGAAACAATAAACTTCCCGAGTAAGGCATAAAGTGTAAGGATTGTGAATTTTGGGTAAGAATAGCTGCGTTTCCTTCTCTTGGGTTATAATATTACATTAAGTGTAAAGGGTTCTTGTATACTATTATGTAATAAAGAGAGTAAATAAATGTGTAAGATAATGGTGTACCGAATTTCCTTGTAATATCCCGTGAACAAGCCTGCCCATTGTACTCGGGATCACTAATACACTAATGTGTAATGTATTGTAACCTCGTATTAGTAGTCTCGGTTGTTTGTATGGATAATTCTTCTCAATTAAGCAAACAACCCGAGGAAAGTTTCTTTCTTGACAATAATCTATCCATCCATCTCTAACCTTACCTGGCCTCGTATGTCTGCCTACGATTTTCTTTGCTCTACCTCAAGTTATAGTTAGTCTTTTCCCTCTGGCTGATCAAATCGACGAGAAAAACCAAACCAGTCGGGTAATTTACGGGCTCTTTATTAAAGGGTAACCAGCACTTCCAACATAATCAACTCTAACCCTTTCCCTTTTTTACTATTTAACTTTGTAGATTCACTCCAAGTCGCTTTTCCTCACTTTTCAGTACCAAAGTGTGTTTGATTATTCCACACTCTATTTATTCCTCAGTATGATATAAAACTTGTACAGAGTAGTTCTACCCCTAATTCTGTACTTCTCTCTGTATACTGTAAAACTCAATTTCATTTTCGTATCTTGACTTTGACTTGAGATGAACATAAATTATCGCGTGGAAATGCACCCGTACCCGTTTGGATATCAAAATCTTATGCCTTGTTTGTTTTATCAGTGTAAATTAGACAAATGGTTTACTCTATATAAATTAAATTACTACTTCCATCGTCTCACTCCGTAATACAATAACCGGAATATCATGGAAATTAATAGAGTTTACTGTATACTAATAAACATTACAGAATTATTAAATATTAATCTTTTTTAAATACATTATTTACTAAATATTGATTGCTTAACATTACTTGCAAAATTTTCCACCCCTATATTTTGCCAAAGTGCCAAAAACACAATTTACACAATTTAGAGCACCAAAAAGTAAAAAATCTCCTGATTTTAGATTTAAAAATTTATAATACATTTCTTCTAAAAAAGTGTTAACTACCTAAATATTATTTACTGCCTAACTTCATGTACGTAATTGGCCTTACCATTCGTATTTTGCCAAAACACCAAAAATATCCTGTTTTTTAAACAGTCATACATTCTATAAATAATCTGTATAGGATTTCCCGTATTGTACTACGTTCTTCCCAAATAAATGATTCATAGCAGACAGTACACAAAACGTGGAATGTAGAATAAAATGGGACGCTCTTGAAAAGCCCAAGAAGGAAAGACTTGGAATAATGGCTAGGTATAAATATTAAATTCCAATTGCAACAAATATGCACCTTTATAAGTAAATACACCAGTAAGCTATGTTTCTACAATATTTTTTATTTAGTTATTAGTTGGTTAAGTAGAATCCGGTTTTGCAGTAGTAAACCATGAAATGAGTAAGTAAATACTTTCGACCTCAAATGACCCAGTAATAAGCAAAGTTTTGTAGTATACTAATCTTGAATTAAATATGAATCCGTGACATTTGTTCGTGTTTTGTCGTGTGGTTTTTTTGACATTGGTTTCTCTATGAGTCACTTGAAAAGTGAAGAAGACCTTAACTTACATATCCGTTTATAGAAAATTAGGACGTAGGATTTGCTATATCAAAACACAACAAAACATGTACAAAAATTTATACATTGAAGGATCTATACGCTTCAGTTGTCACGAAATCAACACAAGTATATTAAAAACGAGTTTCTCGCTAATTTGCCAAATTACTGCTATCTGGCATTGCAACGTAGACGTATTATTATAACAGTGCTTTACAGTAGAATTCTTTGCACTCTTTACTTCTTAGTTGTTAGTATAGTTTAGTGCAATGTTCTATTCAGTTCACTACACAACAAGAAATACGAAAAGTAGTTACCAAAATTTCTATCTATATTTTATTTAGTTGAAATCTCCATTTTTATTATTTTACACAGTACAAACTAAGCAATTATTTGTCATTTTGAGTATTACTACATAAGTCTACTGCCTGGCAATACTTGTCATTCATTGCGATAGCAAAACTTGTAAAATCAAGCAATTGCAAAACCAGGAGATTACCAAATACACTTTATTACGTCAAAAATGTTTGAAAGTTGCAATTTCTTTACTAAAATGTTAAATAACACCTGTTGCGTTTTTATAATTAGTTGTTTTTTCATTACTATTGTGAAATCAAAAGAAATTCCTCCAGTGGCAATAGCAGAAGAGGTTGGAAAAGGAATTGGAAAGATTGCTTTTCATTTAGATAGTCTTATCAACGAGTGCGAACCTCCAAGCCTTTTAGAGTGGTACGAATTCATGGAGGTAAATATTTATCAAGTTAAATAGGTTTTTCACTTTTCCTTTGGATTGTAATCTACGTTTATTTATACAACATAATTATTTCCATTTTTTCTTTATTTTACAAAGAAATATCTGGAGTGCAAAGAAGCAGCGGCACACAAAGCAACGTATGACGAATACCTGGAAATGCCGAATTTGACCCAGGTTGAAAAGCATTGTACAACTTGGCCTAAAATCCACAAATGCAACAAAGACCTTGCAAGCACACTTGACAACTGTTACGAGAAGATGAACGGGATGAAAAAGAAAGGATCAGACGCCCTGAGATTCGCAGATGCTTTCTCTAGATACATTTGTCAACACAAACACCAATACTTGGGTAAATATCAAATGTACTCAATTTCTGAATAATTATTGATGATTTAGTGAAGAATATACTACTATAAGCAAAACTCATTTTTTAATTTAGAAAATGTAGTCAGTAACACCGAACCAATTCTTCCGGCTGACAGAAGACCAATGAAATGCTACATAGACAGGAGAAAGATAATTAGCGAATGCGCAGAAAAGAAATTTAAGGAAGAAACTTCTCCAAATCTTTGCAGGTTCAATTCATTTTAAATCCAAGTTTATTACACAATTGCCTCTTCAAACTTTAGCAAAAAATTATTTTTGTTGTTCATTGTACCAGGAATATCGCTATAGTCCGTGAATGCTTTGAAATCAGTTACAACGATTGCGAGAGTCTGGAAACAAAGGATTTTATCATGGCAATGCTGAAGCGCGTATCGTCTGATTTACATTGTGCATAATAATACTATAATATGCCTTCTGAAATTTCTACTTTAAAAACAGCAAAAAGGACCTGAACCTACAAATTTCATGGAATATAAAATACACATCTATTTAATATTTGCTACATGACATTTAGCCCATATTTGTTATTATTTTTATTTGGTCTTTTGTGTGCAGTGGAAGTGCACATACAAAGGGAATTCCTGGTACGATCATTAATTAGTACAGTTATTTACTGCATTGTATTTGAGTTTAATAAAAGTTAAGCTTTAGAAACGAGGTGTGGATGAATATTCACTTTTAATTCACGCCCAATGCAAATCAATGAAAATTGTGCATCAGAAGACTTTAAATTAGAATTAGACGATGAGACCAGCGGACAAAACCGCCAAAGAGACAATAATCAAGTTATAAGGTAGTAAGCGGATTAAAGTTCCCTTTCATTTTATCCAGAGTCGAAGTGAAGAGAAAAATTCCATGTAATAGGATTACTCCTGCTTAGTGGACCATGATAGCCCATCACATCACACATTACATTACGCTAACAGCAAACATTAAAATAACAGGAACGGATTCCAGCAAGCTGTGGTATGTCCCTCCATTTCAAAATATAGATATTCTATATGCAAATCTCTCTATATGATGGAACTTCCAATTCAATAAATACCTAATGCAATAAAGCTTGCTCAGTCAAACAGAATTTCGACATGTCATCCCTTTCAGTAACTATATCACTTATTGATGTCCTCCTATATCCATATAGCATCCCTGGGAATACTCTCTATACATTTAGAACACTTAATAGTTCTTTGGCTTCAGAGATTTCCGATTTTAAATATGCGCCTCATTTATAATAACAAAACTCACTAAAGAATTTACTAATAATGTAAAAATAAGAACCGAATACCTGAAACTGCATAAGCATACCTTACTTTACTACTATATTCGTCATGTCTTGTCAGTAAGCGCCTTGTTGTCATTCCTGTGTCAGTACCATGTCATGTCATCCCATACCGCACAACAGACATTGTTTTTCTATTCTAATTCCATTCTGTGAATCAATGAGTTGTCATTTTCACGTCATAGTTATAATATCATGTGCATATTACAGATTTGTTCATTATGTATCACATCCTCAAAGGGAAATCTTCAGTTGGGCTGCCAAGAAACAAAGTACACTTTAGATTAGCTTGGAGGAGGAAATAACAAAACAACAAAACACCTGCCAATAGTTAATCTCCTCTTCAAACATTCTACAGTCAAGTCAACCGAAAGTTATTTCCTTCATGCTCATACTATATCAGCTCAACCCTTTACAGAGACACATTATCATTCACACAAAATAGTATAATAATAGCGGTGGATGTATACAAGTAAGTATGTATTAGTTCTGTAGAGAATGAAAGACTTTCAAATTAACAGAAACTAAGCTCGAGTGACGAAAGTACATTAAGAACATTAAGACGATACCATTTTAAATTCTTTTCACTCTTAATGGCAAAAACTAATGTTTCGAGTGTTTCCATTTGCCACCCCACTTTTTTAAACGTCCAAAATATGATGGAAATATAAAGAATGTAAATATTGGAAAGATGGAAATGTCGGAAATGAAAAATGTTAAATATGGGATAACAGGGAAATAATTTAAGGGAACATCTGGAAAATAAAAACAGCAAGGAATGGGAAATAAATATGGGAACTAGAAATAAACTCACAAATAGGGGAATATTTAATACACATTTGGAAATTTGGAAAATAATGGGCAGTTTGACAAATATGGATGGCAACTGAAGAAATTTTGGGAAAAGCAATGGAAAACAAATGAGATATTGAAAAACACGAAAATTTTTAAATTTTGTCCTATTTGAATATATTTTTAAACCTAATTGCCCTTATTTGCCATTATTTCCCTGGTGCGTGGGAAATGGGAATCGCCGAAACATTGCGTGTGACCAGAGCAGATTACCAAAGGAAACCGAAGAAATTCATCTTTGGTTTCAGTTATAGAGAGGAAAGTTCCTTCTGATGTCGATTATCGAAACTTGGGGCTGGAGGCAATAAATTGAAATTTATTTTTAACTCTTCATCGCATCATCCCCTCATCTCGACAAGAACCGTTCAGTTTGTACACACAGCACACTCACTTATGGTTAGATATCTAGATGTGCTTACCGTACCTAAACAGATGCAGATACACATTAGAAATCAATATACTCGTAACTACAATTTGTATTTGAAAGTAATTCTCCCTCCTCAGCACTCGCTCAAGTGATAATTATGAATGCGTCAATCTTCGTGTTAAACGAAAAATTCACGGCGGAACACAAACAGATATATTCAAATGTAAATTGTCTATTCGACAACCATTTGATTTGCTACAGATGAGTGATGAGACGAGTGCCAAAGGGTTCAGCTCACCCACTTCACTCTCCAATTCAAATCTAAATCTATTTGTAGCTCTCCTCCTCACTCAACTCAAATACAAACTATTTCCTCCCTTCCTGCATTCATTCATAAATACTTTCCTTTAATTCGTAATAAATATCACAACAGTTCAAAATCCAAAGCGATGTACTATGGACTCTCATCTTATCTTTCATCATTACAATAAATAACAACTGAACTCTTTATAATAATAAATTGTTCTACAATTCTTCTTTAGTTGCATAATAAAATTTTATGTTTGTTCTCATTCATTCATCCGACGACAGATTTCCTTTCATTTTATTGTTAAATATTAAAATGTCCATTATATAACTTCGAAAAATGAAAAGATTTGGAGAACCTGTATTTCTGTATTAGAATAATAATAATTATTTATTTACAATACTTACAATGCGGGTTTTTAGTAAAAGAACAAAATAATCGTAATTTACAGTATGTAACAAATTGTAGTTGTACATTATGTCATGGTACAAACTAGCAGTACTTGAGTACATAAGTATAAACAAGTACTATTGAGATAATGCCATGCCTTATTTGTTTATAGAAGTACAGGAATGGTTATAGGTGATTTTATTAAGTACATATTAAGCTATACAGGCCAAACATTGTCAAAATTTGAGCCAAAAAGCTGTTCTGTAAATGTATATCATGAAATGATGTACAAATTGTATTTCATTCCTGTGTCTCCACTCCTGTCCAACCAAGGTAGCATTACATAACTAAGGATGAGTGGATACTACAATAAATGTATCCATCTCCGTACCTCATTTTACGGTCGGATAGCAATGACAACACAAGAAAAGATTATTTCCCTAGTGCTCTGCTTCCATTATCAACTATACTATTAGTTTTCTTTGTTTTTCATCTAGGGTAGTAATGTTATTGCTACTTTTGCTTTAGGTTTACTGTGTAATGTATTGCGTCACCTGCGTAAATATCTATCGTCATGTTTTGTGTACACTTTAGTAGTTACAGTAGAATCTTCTATCTTATATGGAACAGAAGGCAAAATACACTTAGGCTACTATAGATAAGTGAACTTAGGAGTTTACTTATCTATTCTCACGTGGACATGTTTTAGTTGTATGTAGGAGTTTCAGTTGAGCGCTTGATTGTCAAGTCCTTTCTTGTTGGACTGGGATTACACGAAGGAAACGGATTGAATGTAACAGGAGCAAATGGAATGGAGATGAGAGAATAATTTGTATCAGAGAACATACAATAAGGAAAGTAAATAGAAAGATAATGTTTATCTTTTACAACAAAGGGAAGTGAAAAGTGTAGGTTAGCAGTGACAATGAAATGAACAGTCCATCAATTGTGCTGTTGTCGCAAGGCACCGGAGCAGATGAACTTAGTCTTTTAAAGTACATACAAACAAGGAAGATTTCACAAAACCTAACCAACTCTTATCACTTATAATAGTATATTCACAATAGTAAGTAAATACATGTAAATTCAAATCCCAAACTGCCCTTTTAATATATGAATGGCTGACCGGAAAGGGGGCTTATCTCATTTCATAAAAATATTAAATTCGTAACTACGGGGTTACAGTAAAAATATCATTAAATTTTAACCCTTTCGCCCGCGAAAGAAATTCACATTTAATATTTCCAAGAAATTTTACCTTGTCATAAAGTGAAATATTGGAAAATAATTATTGTATCCTCGCTATGTTATTTCAATCAGACTTCTAAGATTTGATCAAGGTTTTTCTAGGGTTACGTGATGGGCATAGAGGTTGTGAAGATTGGAACCTTTTTACACTGCATGGGTCTGCAAAATAGGCTACGGGACAGTAACGAAGCAACCAAGAAATTCCTTGAATAGTCCCGTCCGGTAGCTTATTAAAACTCTGCAAAACCGTCCCGTAGACTATTATGAAGATTTTTGAACCTTCACCACCTTCTTACCCAGCCATTTTACCTTAGAAACCACCTTGGATTTGATATTAAATTTATGATTCCAAGTTCAAGAGAGTTCTGGTCATTTTTACAGTTAGCATAGCGTTGGATTTCAGATTTTACCTAATTAATAGTAGTTTACAAAATTTGTTCAATGAAACTAGCTCAAAAACCTGATTGATATAACTTACGCGAGGATTCATTTATTTGCCAATACTTTCTGTTACGAAAGAAGATAACATTTCTTGAAAATATTAAATATGAATTTTTTCGCGGGCGAAAGGGTTAAAATTCAATGATATTTTTATCGTAACCCCGTAGTTACGAATTTAATATTTTTATGAAATGAGATAAGCCCCCTTTCCGGTCAGCCATTCATATCTTATCTTTTCTTGTTACCAACTTATGAATCTGAATTAATTGCAGCATTTAAATATTTAATTATTGTAAGCTCGCTAAAAATGTTTTGGATATCTCCTGGAGTAATTAAGAAAATAAGTGGTGCAGACACTACTGAGTTGACAAAGCTGTACAAATAAAATCCTGAACAGAGATGAGTCAAGCACCATGGAAAGAGCAGTATAATATTTGCCTTGTTGTTGAAGAAGCGTTTTACTCAAGTGCACGCATCAAATGTTGTTCACTTTATTAGAATGTGTCCCCGAGACAAAATTTAACTAAAAGCAATTCCGTTGTTACATAAAGGAACTAATTGGTTATGTAGGTAATAAGTGAGGGAAGCAGAGTCGAGACAAGGCCCACTTGAATTACTTACTTAAAGAAGACTGAAGTGAGCATCTTCAAGTTTATGTGACATAGTGACATGGAATACAAGTTCAAAGTACCTACCTACCTTAATGTACTAGTACTTCAAACAAAACTCAGACCACACCACATAAACAGGATACATAAATTATGTGACTAATTTTTCTGAAATGACATCATATCGTATCACATTCACTCAAATGACGAGCTAAATCAAACCAATGACAAATAATGAAATAATACCTTAAAAATTAGCAATCCAATGAGGAAACACTTTTCTTCCTTAAAATGGATGTACCTGGAAGTTAATTTATTACCCACTATCTCTTTTTATTGCATTCTTATATGGAATCAAGGTGCAAGGGGTCATAGCAAACTGACAATAATGCAAATACAAGGTACATAATTTTAGAAAACACGACATTAAGATATTTAGAAGGTACAACAAGATGTTTCTGCTTATCTACAGAAAAACTCGTTAAAAATTACTTAGTCATCGTCACCACACACCACACCGCAATGAAATCACGTCATCGTTTGAAAATGTCTTTGTCATCCTGCATCCCATCATGTCAGTTTACTGTCATCTTATACTTAACTCATTTCATTAGGTACCTCAACCTCATCCCATACATAAACTATGTAGTAATACCTTATTTCTACTTTATAGCATTCACAAGAATATAGAATGATTAATTCCAGTACAATAATACACTGTGGAAAATTGTTATTGATGTTAAAGCTCGCTGTTTGACGCTTAATTGGTTTACTGTGCTGTTTAATACTATTTCTTGTCTCGTATTTCTTATATATATTTAGTTCTAAATTTATTTATTTATGTCTATTGTGGGAGATCAGTGCTTAACTGTGTTGAACAATTTGACAATAAAGCTTTGATTTGATTTGATTTGATTTAGCAACTTTCAAAGGTTAATCAACTTGGTAATTTATAGGGAATTCTATTAGTAAGAGCAGATTTTCTGCTTTTTTCTTTATTTTAATAGAAAATCTGCTTTCGTCTATCAATGTCCATTACTAGTACAATGGACTATCGTAAATCACAATGCAACCTTAAATAGACATTCTCTGGTATCTCTATTTGGGCATTTTTGTAGGACTTTAAGTTCAAGGACTCGATTTTTCTTCATTTACCCAACCCATTGTTTCTGCTCTATTTATCTTTGCATTAGATCTCAATAATTGGTTTCTGAGAAAGCAAACATGATGATTTTGCTTTATAAAAATCAAAACAAATCGCAAATCTTGCAAAAGTGTGCTAGTATTATTATGAGTACATATACATTAGGATCTCGATTTACGTACATAAAAATTACGGATTCTAACTCAGTAATAATGAATTATCTACGTTTATAATTACAATTTTGTAATGCAGTCTGTTTCACTATAGATATTATTGATCGTACATTTGTACACAAATACAGCAGGTTTTAATAAGAAGCGTACCACGACGTACGACGACTTTGCTGTTGTAAAAATGAGTTTTACCCAAGTAAGCGGTTTTGGTATTAGTAAGAGCTGAATAGAGATTCTTTCAATATTTATCCACTATTTGCATTGCTTTGATAACCCTATATTACAACTGAGTGAGATTCGTATCTAAATATCGTGACTGGGTTCCCCTCACCATAATTGCAACTCGGGGATGGACACTATCACTTCCATCTCATCTACGGAAACAAAAGCGTGGAAAATAAATTCAGACTTTTTTCAAGAGTTACCATGCAGTTACCACAATACACATTATTCTCAAATCTAACCTTCTTTGCATAGTCTATCTATGATATATCACATGTCTGCTGCAATAATTTCCTCAGAGGTCAAGTTTAAACCGAATCTATAGCTACACTGATCAAGTTCACTTACACTAATATTGTAAATTGTAGCAGAACACGGTGTTCTATCTAAATAAACACTAGTGAAGCCTTATTATGGTATATCCTTGCATTTATGGAGATTACTATAACAAAGTCTATGAGATTATCCAAAGGAAATTATTGAGTCGAAAACTTATCACTATGTCATGAATACTTTATCTGATTCTTATTAGCAAACTATCAATAACAGGTCGTATTTATTATCAAAGTAAAGACTTTCGTCAAAAATATTTAAAATATTTTTAACAACTTGCGAAAAGGACTTCTATCTACGATTATTGTACTAAACATATTTTTATTTTTATTACTATTCTTTTAATCGGTATGTTGCATTGATTGTTGCCAAAAATTTATCTTTACCAGAAATTAATTACTGCTTATAAATATAAAGGAAATTAAAGCTTACAAATGAATTCTATATTAATAAAAGCATAAGACGAGAGCTTTGTGATCGGATATACGAAATATGAACACCAGTACAAATTCCAGAGTCCATTTGACAGGGCACATAGTTATACCAATTGGAAGTTGTCTTCAATACTTTCTTTACCACTTCAGAATATTACACTGCATTAAAACCTTTACGTGTTACTTTATAGTAGTGCCATGATGTAATGAACGTTACTAGTTAAGAAGGATCCTTTGAGTAGTACCCTTAAAAGTAGTGTGACTGTGGTTTCGGTTTGATGTGGCCTGGAGAAAAATAGTGATGTCATGTTAGCTCTTAAGAACAGAATGACATTTGCCCTGGAGAAGGAATAGACAGATGCAATACATGTAAGTAATTAGACACAATAAATATATACCAACCAAGAAAGGGTAGAGGTACTATGCGGAGAATTGAATGCGAGACCATTAAATTTTATTCGTTGAATTAAGCACTCACATCATTACTATTGCTAACTACCTTAACTTAGGTTACGTACATAGAGCTTACTTAAGTACAAGCATGTTACATAACATATTATTACAAGTTAGGTACATGTAAGTACCTAGAGAAGGAAATATCATCACGATAACCTTGTTATGTACTCCTCTATATAACGTATTACAGATAGATCCAATTTATTCTTTTCCATTGCATCTGTAGAATGTTTGAAAAGAATTTCGTTCTTTGCAGTGTAATGTAAAAGTACAACCAACCAAACCAAACCACAAGGATGTTCCTCTAAAAAAGTAATGTAAAATTGTTTAAGTATGCTGTTATAGATAATATTACATACTTATATGTATCACATCACACAGTGCATACATGGATGTGACAATCGCTTTTTAATACCTTCGTATCATTTACTACAATTCTATTTGTACCTGAAAGTAATATGATTGTAGCATTAGGGTTCTATTCTCTCCTCTAACAAGATGGAATGTTTCCTTGTCTTGTTCTGTTGTGTTCTGGTCAAATTGAAGATGTATTGATAGACACTTACATTTCCATTCAACTGTTTGGCTTAACAAAAGTCTTAACAAGTTCAAGTTCAAAAAGTAAGGGTAAATGACGATTACGATTGTGCACTAATAAATAACGAATGTTCGAGAGAATAAACTACTGCATTCAATTTACAATGAAAATATTAAAGTAACTCACTAAATTGAAATATTTTTTTGTTTTCGATTCATTATTGTAGTTTTAGCATAGTTCCTATAATCCACGAAATAATTCTGTTTTGAGTTTTCCTGATGTTCTTTAATTAATGTAAATGTACAAAAAGGGAATCAGTTGCACTACTAATGGAATTAATAATAAGTACTAGAGAAGCTGAATGCTTTTGAGATTTCCATGCTTTCTGCTTTGAGAATTTATAATTGGAATACATAATGACTAGTTTGTTTGTGATTGTGACACATCTCTGTATCTGAAAACAGTATTTCTTGTAAATAATAAAAGGGTACTTGAATCTTGAATCAAATCCTGTTAATAACTTCTGGTGATATTAGTAATTAATGGAGATGGGAAAAGGGAGAAAATCTTTAGATACAAATTACGGGGACATTGAGAACAGTGATGTAGTCTGTAGTGGCACAGATAAATTAAATATTAATAAAGAAGTTGAAGTTTCATGAACAAAATTCTGTAAAAACCTTTGGGACCCTCGTAATTAGAAACTGTGTCTGGTATGGTAATTATAAGTAGTGTTTATTAGAATCGGAGGAGTGAATTAGTTGATAGTTGGAATCGGAAGGATGATATGATAGATAAATACATAATACATAAGGAATTGAGATTGCGGGTAGCGAAAAAATGTGGAATGTCTGATATAAGTTAAATTGCGACATACCATTAATAAATGAACTAGTTTATTGCTTTTGCACTCATCCACAGCTAAAGAGAAAAGGAAAAGGATTTCTCTCATGATTTTGCCTTATGTACTTTGCAATACTTTAGTTTGGCATTGGCAAAGGGATAGAGCTCATATATTGTGTAGTCGACGGAACTGACACAGAGAGAAAAGACTAGCTCAATTTATAATGTCCCTAAATATATTTTCCTTGGGAGACACATGAAATATCGAGGACAGAGCAATAGCTTATGTTAGCTTTAGATCCCCTACCCGGGTTGTTTGCCTGTGTATAAACGAAAAGGAAACATTAATTCAGGTCTATGATTGCTTTTACGTACAGAGGAGCACACTCACCACACCAAGACCATAGTTATCCTGATTTAGACCTCATTGGCATCATAAACTTTGTGAATTGTCACAACTTTTGGAAGATGAGCCAAACAAGTCTCCAACTCGAGCAACTAAAGAAAAATTTAAGTAGGCCCTAAACTAAACGTATCGGATCTTCGGATCGAATCACATTATAGAATCAACGACTAGACAAATTATATTTGCTTTACTTACTTTATTTCCTGGTTTCATACTTGGAAAATCTAATTTCAATAAGAAACAGACATTTCACACACAGGAGAACTGCTAAACTCCTAGTGCCAATTTTCTGATCCCGGAAAATCTCAAAATCTTCTCTGATCAGACAGCAAGATCAAGATAGCCTTCCTAAACATGCGAAAATCATAATCGTTAAAAAATGACGTTATGAAATGTGATTGGATTACCAGAAATATTTATGCTATTAAATCAACTTCCTCTTTTCAAGTGGGATAACAGTACCATAACATTATACCCGATTTACAACGATGAACGACCAGCTGTCCCGAATTTATTTAAAAAATAGAGGAAGACACTAACACACACGACACAGAAGGTCTGCCATATTTTGTAATTTAAAAAAGGCTCCTAATCAGTAACTCTGATCAGAAGTGTAAAATTGAATGGAGAAAATACAAAGAGGAGGGATTCTTTGAATCCAAACAAACAAAGTTTTCTTTAGGATTTGGTTTTCAATGAAGCGATGGTTGTTATTGTTGTAACATAATTGTTAGTGAAGATAATTCGAATTTACAACTGATTGTTCATGAGTTTAACATTTTTATTTTATTCCATGAACAGGAACAGTGCTGTACCTGTTTTGCTTATCGTACAGTCAACACCACACGGTACTTGATCGTTCATCCAAATCCAAATCCAACTGAACAAGACTCAAGAAGAATGGCCAAGCTGGAGATAGGAATGAGGATAATTCAGAGATTAAGCATTAAAGAAGAGCTTTAAAGAAGAGGATGGTTCGTGTCCCGCCCATAAAGACGAAAGATTTAAATGGGGCTGGGTGCGCGACAATCTTGTCATTCTTTGCCAAATAAAGGAAATAAAGGCCGAGCAAAGTAAAAAAGGTAAGGCATTTGTCTCGAATGACAAAAGGAATCTTATAGAACTGAACATAACGAAACCACATACAAATCGTAATGTAAAATAGTAAAATGTAAGTTTATAGAGTTTTATTTTGGATTTTGGTAGGCCTCCGTCCTCTCCTGAAGACGAAACTATTCAGAATCAGAATCTTTGGCTTGAGGTGATCAAAATCTAAACAAAATGTCGAGTAGGTAAGGTAGTTACTCTTTTACAAAAAGAATTACTACTTGAATACTCTGTTGAATTGGATTCAATTCAATGAATTGTCTTTCTTTCAACGCAGTTCTTTTCTTTTATGTTTTTATCTGTAGAGATTATAGCGTTGCTCTTGCCATACAGTTCGGTACCTTTCCATCCAATGCAACTTAAGAATAATAAAGAACCGACAACGACAACCAACACAAGACAGCGTAACACTACGAAAGAAGTGAGATCATGAAGAAGATACTCTATGGACAATGATCGCCTTCAATGTGGAAATGCTACAGAGTGACATGACACAGAGACAAACAGGACACTGTGTACAGTTCCTTTTCTTCCTTCTTCAACAGTCCAGTCTATAGTCAATGTAACAGTTTCCCTTTGAAGTTTCTCCATTTGTCTGTGAATAAATAAGATAAAATGACGGACGACAACACATCAAAGGAAATCTGGTGCCTTATGATTACTGTACTCTGGAAGTAATGTCTGTAGTGTAATGTGCTGCGTCTCCATTGTATACTCTATAGCAAATTAAGCGGAAGGAGAAGGATGGACTCTTTCCATTATCTCTTCCGAATCGCAATCCAGCTAACAAAATATTTTCTCCATGATCACTCAAATGTACTAAATAAAGAATACAGTGAACACAGAATTACACAATGCGTACAATCTGGTCTATTTGGAAATATGAAATTCCAATAGTGCCAGTGTCAGGTATTCAATCAATCTGATTTAATATTACATAAATAATATATCTGTCATTAAAAATGTTACAAAATATCTAAGCATTGAAATAAATTGTGTGACCGATTATGGGATTATGAAACATTTCTTAAATAGTCTTCAAAATTAAAAATAAAAGGAAAGTAGCAGTAAAACGTAAGATACAGATAAACAGGTTTGCGTTTTACATTATGTATGTTATATCTACAGGTTTCGGATAGAAGTCATCATTTCAAGGTATTTAATATTGAAGTGATGTAATGTAACGGAATTTCATTATTTAAATATGGAGCTAGTATATAATGTAATGTAAGTGCTCCAGTGTTCTGTGTATTTATTAACGAGGAAGCAAATGGGTTTCTAAATTTGACCCAACCGCATTATCATTATTGCAATGTAGGATAACTGGATATTCGTATAAATATATGATACCATACTGACCATTACTACCGACTAGTTTCGGCAGATGTTCTTTTATGCTAGTCTTTTCTACGTAATGAAAGTTAATTTGGGTTAATTGAATTGGGCTTTTGTAAACGGAAAGTGCTTCACTCAAAACAAGATGACTTTCAAAAATTGTAAATAGAGATAGGCAATTCTACGCACAATAGGAGCCATAAATACTATGACTGAAGCGTTTACTTAGAGAAAGAAGCCTTATTTTTCCCTTCCATGTAGGTAACATGATTCCCCATCCAAATGATTGTAAGTGTCTAGAGTACAAATGTGAGTATTGGTTACGTTTACATGTTTGTATATTTTTCAGTATAGAAGCAATGGAAGCTATCGCTATCCATTTTCCGGAGAGCGGAATAAAAATTAGAAATGAGTGCAGTATATCTTTGCAAAAACCATAAAACTGTATTGGAACATACAGTAGAGTTACTAATAAGTGTACATTGATGAAAATTTTAACAGCTTAATTAATTAATAGATTTTCTTTGACAATAATTTGCTAAATATTTTTATTTGCTCTTGTTTTCTAGTTGATAGCGAACACCACGTGAGATTTGGTAAAAAGCAGTCGAGCCAACAAAAACATTGACAAGAAACAAGGACCAATTCTTTGGGATGATGACTAGTGAGTATCTAGCCCAAGTAGCTCCAGTAGCGGCCAATGCAGTGGATTGAGGCAAACTAATTTTTTCTGCTGGTCGCGACATGTCTCCTAGTCCGGCTATCACAAGACTCTAAAAGACACAATAAATAAAAGGAGGAAATCAATTGGTTCGTCTTTTGTCTAATTATTTGTACAGTTTCATTTTATAAAGGAAGACATTGGTGGTCTGATCTGATTATTAGAAGACGAGCAAAATCATTCAGAACGGAACACTTAGGAGTTAAATACCAATTAATTCTACTTAGTCGTATAACATTACAATTGTAATTGTAGCAATCTATTTTTCAAAGACTGATTTACCCATTTCACCATAGGTGCCCAGAAAAATACCGTTTTAGGACCTGAAAAATAACAGAAATGAATTGGCCGTTAGTAATTTTAACGGAATTGACATGAAATGACAAAAAAGAAGTCATTGTTACAAGAAGAGTGAGGCGTTTGTTTCTTGTAGGTTATAGAATGGTAGTAATAATGTGCTAATGAAATGTTTTAATGAAGAAGAATGAAATTTGAAATTACCAGCAGGATGTTGCCACAATGGGAGAAGTTTTGCAGGGACAAACCTATCCAACTGTGCCATGGCACGAAAATACAAGGAAGACATATTGTTGTACGAAAAGGACTGCTAAGCAAACCACGAGGACTACACACAGAGTTATTCCATTACAATGAAACAAACCAAATGAGGAATTAACCCAGAAACTTTAAATTAGTCGACAAGTCGGAGTCAAAAGCAGATCAGTTAATAGTTTATGGTTTACTTGTCATGTCAGAACTGACTCTGCTTAGTTTTCTCAATGCCACACCCACACCTGCTTGTGACTTGGGGTTTCTTGTGCAACCGAAGAATGCTCTATGGCAATTACATGCAATGGATATTCTAAGGTGAGTTCGATATTATAATTTACAACTTCTAATTTAGATCTTAAACAAAAGCTTGTCTCTTTCAATGCTATTTATTACCTTAGGTACGCACATTCGTGTTCTTAATTAAAGATCACCTCTAAAATGCAAAACTCCTTTGCTTACAAGTTCAGAGATGCTACATTACAGGTGTTACCAATGTCTGTAAGACTGTAATTAGAATCACCTTGAATTTGCATTAGTGATATGAACCTCATCATTAGCACTTCTGCAAATTGGCAGAAGGGAGTTAAGCAAAGTGGTAAAAATGTGCAATGCTAGTAATGTTACGCAGGTATTGCTAATTATAATGTACTTAGGTAGTTTTACAATTTTTATCAACGAGAATGTATTTATTATTCTATGAGATTGGGATTTTCCTAAAATGACTAGTGAAATGTACTAAGCATACTAAAAGATGTAGAAACCTATATATAGTAGTTAAAAGGGTTAAGTAGCCACTTATTCTGGTGAAGCTTTCCCTTTTGTACAATACAATACAGTATACAATAGGTTTGGCATAATAGAATAATAAAGTCACTAAGCTCATTCATATTATATCAATCTTTTATTGCCCATCTCTGTTTTGTATCGGTTTGCATTTTAAATGTAAACAATGCATGGGAGTGAAAGAGCGAAAGCGAAGTGAGCTGAACGGAAGTTGGAAGAGGAGAGAAGAGCCGTTTTAAAATATTTATATCCCTTCTCTATTCATTTCTGAAAGGAGATTCTAAAGAGAAATGAAAAAAGGGACATTTGCCTGCTCATTTGCTCCCGAAAGTCACATTAGGGCTGGGGGTTCGACTGGAAGGCTACCCAAGTGGGTCATAAACATCAATTCTTATTCTGGGCATCTTGGTTTAACCCTGCAGCCTCTTCATTTACTCTTATCATCTCTTTCGAAATCTTTAATAAATAATTGCATTATTTCTATCACTTGCCACATCTAAACCACAGCAGTGCTGTGTTAAGTACATTACTTGTAGCTAAGCAGGTTCGTAATGGGTTTTGGGATGATCATTGCTTTTTCAAGAGTTATAATGCTGGGATAAGGGATATAATAATCCCTTATCTCTCCTGGAGGTATAAATAATTCCAATTTATTATGTCCAGTTAAAAACATTGCACAAACATGACCATTAGTCACGGAAATGCTGGAAAGTTTACAAAACTCGTGAAAACCCGTGTAAATCATGATATGATTCATAATTTTGTAATGTAAAGCAAACACGTTAGATTTACCTCCCAGGAGATAAATGCAAAAGTTTAATATTCAAAACCAACTAAAGTAAAATTAGTAAACAGAAAGTACAGGGACGATAAGGTTCACAGTTAAAGTAGATCATCTACTTGGGTCGGCTTCCCTTTCATCTATTTCATTTTCAAGCGTGGTGGCATGGCCCTGTCCTGTCCTATGTGGGATGTGTGTTTGGAATTTTACATTTTACACGGTCGTATTACAGTATAGAAAAGCAAGTCTCCAAATGTATCATCTATTCTCACAGAAAAGTAAATATTACAAACCTCCTCTGAATAACTAACATCAGTGTATAAGAAATAAACTTAAATATTTAATTCATCTGCAGAACTTCACAACACAGAATACGGAGACCTATTTTATACAATACACCCGCATTCAATTTTCAAAAAGATAAGCAAAAGTTTAACACATTTACTAACTTTTCCCTACTAACAACTAACAAGCAAAGATAATATTTTGTCAGAATGCAAAATGTAAAGAGAGAATAATTTAAGAAGATTTAAAAGATTTAAAAACAAAACCAGGACCAGTGCACGGAACATCATATGCCACCATTAACGTCAAAATCATAATGCGTATGTCAAAATACACAAGGATCTCGTACGTCACTGCTCTTAACAAACTACATTTTCCCCATTTTCACTGAATGCTTGTGTGTATATGGAAAAATGAATTTGCTAAGATATAAATAACTATTACAATCTATAAAGATTTGCAGTGACCAAACTACAATTTTTTTTAAATTTTACAATCGCTACTAAAATTTACCTATACATGGACAGTTTTTATTGACTGTTACTTTTCCTCTGTAATTATATTTAGATTGGCCATTGTCATTAGCTGTTATTTCAAGACAACAGCATCATAGTCTATAAAGTGCTCCTCAATGCAAGCAAAAAGTAACTGGGGAATAATGCAATTTACGTGGAATCGTTATTTGTGACTATTTTACAGTATAGCATTTTTAGTAACAGTAACCACATTAATTTGTAAGTGTAATATTTATTGAGTTGAAAAATTAGTTTTAGGACTTGACACAAATAAAAGTGGGATTGCTAGGGAAAGAATTGAAACTAAAAGTGTAATGTATAAAATTGGCACGTAAAGATGTCATTTAGAAGTTGGGTTAAATATATGTTAGCGAGTAGTTGACTAGTGTGGAATAAAAATGAGGGAAGTGAGTTAAGAAGGTCAGCGAACTTGGGAATGAATTTGGGATAATGTGTTTGTATCTTCTTTGTGCACTCTTGGAGAGAGAAGCCACATATTTAAAAGCTGAGCACTTTGGTGAGTTAACCTTTATTTGTGTGGAGAATCCTACTGGGTCGACTTGACTTGAATTAACCTAAAAAGAGTGAAATTGGTAAAAGAGAACAGTGGAGAGGAATATTATGGTAGTTCATAGATTCATGTTTATGGTATTTCTGTAACATACTTATCTACCTCTACATTAGCAAGCGCGTATACTAAATAGATACCTTTCGCTAATACACTATTACGGGAAAATGCAATTCCATTTTAAGTAGACAAGTCAAGACAAGACACTAATAATAGGAGGGAGAGTTAAGCAAAGTGCTATACTTATGTTTTACGGAGTAACTCCAGTTTAAGAGTTTATTTAGAGTCTATACGTGTCATAAATTAGTTCTGAGTATCAATTCAACGAGAGAATCCTTAAAAGCAGATTGAAACGTTTTTCCATTCTGCCAAGTCAACTATACTCCTCCGTTGTTGGACAAACTCTCCTCAATCCTCCTCTGTTGTGTAAAGTAAAAGTAAACTGCAATATTGATATAATGTAACATAATACGTATTCGCTATACCTACCAGTCTGGAAAAGACTCGTGGTTTCCTCTTCTGGTATAAATACTGGAGGACGGAATGAAAAGGACGGCTAACGGCAACAGGGCAACACTAAAGGGAATCTGCGAGCAAACGGAAGCATTCACTTCACTTCATGTGTCTTACATGATATCCCATTTGCTTTTTGATGGTCCGGGTGTAAACGTCTTGTTTTATGAGATCATCTTATCTCCTCCATACATTTCTTCACAAACCCTCCCTGTTATCATATCGTCTCCTGTCTAATAAATTCCAAAACTCTTACTTTTCTTCTCAATAAGGACTTTTTGCAATAAAAACCACACATCCGTTCATTCTAAGCTTCCACTTTCTCAAAATTATCAGAAATTCTCTAATTTTTCGTATAAAACCAATTAATCCAATTTTACACCATTCGAACCCACATCCGACGTTATCTTTTCCCCAGTTTTATAAATTAATAATCTGTATGAATTCTTATTGCACTTGATTCTCAACTCTAGTTATTTAGCAATCGATTTTTTGTTCTTGCATTTATACCATATTTTACATACTTGAATAGCAACATAATATTTCCAAAATGCAGCGATTAGTGTTTTGAAATAGGATGACAAACAAGGAAACCAATAAATTACATCTTAAAAAGCAATCTGTGAATATAAGGAACGTGTCAGATGAACGATAATTTATTAATTTGAGATTTCCCATTGAAATTAAGAATTTATTAAAAGTTTTGCATCACGATTAGTGAGATTGGCCATTAGCTACTTGCTGCTAGATGTGAGTTTAACTATAGGAATGGTAAATCTTGCAAGTTAAATCAAACGTGATTTTTTATAGGAAATCGTTGGTAGCCAATTAGTAAGTTAATTCTTGTGTATTGTCTATATAGTTGATTAGTATTAGTTATATGTAGTGTCCGAATGGAGTTTGGGTATGCAGAGCTAAGAGGTTATTAAGGATGGGGAGCGCGACTTAAGGTATTAGCAGATAGGGTATGTAGGTTGGTAGGCCGAGGGAGAGATTACGGGATCTAGGTTTTACTTGACTTGGTTTGGTTTAGCAATAGCGTAGAGAATGCAATAGAAAGACTCGGCTAGCTTCCTAATTAAATTTTCGTGTATCTTTCCGTACAGTTGATTGTTCGTGCTCCATAAATTCATCTTAACTTCATAGCTGCATACAAATCTCCTTAATCGATTCAAAGACTCACTTTGTTGTACACAATTCCCATCACATCACGTCATTCCATTCCGCACCATTCATTTCATACAAAAACACTTCATTCTCATTCACTCCACTTCCAATTCACTTTATAACACCATACACATATACACCATAGACATATACTTCATAGAGTAGGTAATAGTAAGAAAGAAAACTTCACCGTTCCCTTTCTCCTAAAAAACTCTCCACTCCACCACCGAAATCCAGAATATTTCATTCATATCTAACTACCTACTTCCACAGGACCTCAAACTAAAGAAATTCTTCATTTCCTTACGGCTCATTACAATTCTTCACTTTTTTCTCCCAATTTACTGGAAAAACAGGAAATTTCCTCTAAAGACCAATAGAAAACCCCAGCAGACTTAACTTCAGGCATATTAACCATTTGAATTATTACATAAACCACTTTATACAATTTATTTCACTTTTATTTACAATTAATTATTGAATGGCTACACGAGTGCTATTGCAATTACTAATACTGCAATACAAAATTATAGCAATTTTCAATTTCTTAATACGAACTACTTTATTCATTTATTGACGTCGTCAACAATTTTCTTTCAACCTTAATTTATTACATTTTCTTAATAAAGGTACATCTCTGAAAGCCATGGATGATAGAAGTGTAAATAAAAACAAAAATATATTTTTCGCAAAGTAAAAATAAGACTACTCTAAAGAGACCACCCTGTACATATAAAATTACATCTCCAGAACTATAACTGCAGCAAAAGGTGGAATTACTTACGGAAATGCATTTGGTTTGTGTTGGACTTGATTTTCTTTTGTTTTGTTCGTGAGACAAAGCTTTTCACACCCGAGGACTGTACTTGTGTATAGTTTGATTAGACTTATCTTTTAACAGTCACACACTATCCGAGAATACAGAGAATAAGAGACAAAAAATTAATCATCACTCCTGCTCGAAACAGTAAAAGCTTACGATTACATACTACTACTTACACATCGAGAGGAAACTATCATATTAACCATCTAGCTTAGGTAAGTTCGTTGAGTCTGATTTCTCATGCGATCTCTCTGATGTGATTCAATAATTGTACAATCCTACCTACGCTTATACTTATGCGCTATTTCCCTAAAAGAGATGCCGACACGAATTTTTGTATTCTCATTCTCCTTATCTTGACCGTTTTAAGTATTCAGTTTCTTTGTTGTTTCCCTTCAGGAGAATTCTCTACTTGACTTCCCTTGACGATTATTTCATTCTCCTTCCCATATCATCAAAACTTATACTATTCCCTTTGTACTGGACATTATAAAGTTCACTTTCAGAGACAGACACAGTAGAATGTTCAAGGAAACTGAAAAAAACCGAATCAAATGAATTTTTTACGAAAACAATTACAGCTCCAGCTAAATCAGTAATTATACTTCTTCTACGAACATATTTTATCACGAGGACAGAAAAGCTGTCATTTCTTGACATCAAATGACAGGTAGACTAGAGACAGTTAAAATTATCTTGTCTTTTAACGTATATTCACACTTTTTCGAATTTAATACTTAAAATTCACTGTGCTTTAGAGCTAAGTGTATAAAATATGAAAATGCTCACATTATCACATATAATTTGTTAAATACCGAAGAGTTATTCAATCCCTAACTATGTGGGTAAAGATATTTTTACTTCATAAGGATGCTCTAAATTACATTTTGCTGCCAATACAAATACGCTGTGCACAATAATGCATATCTGAGGCAGAGGATATACTATATGGAATGTGAGTGATATGGTAGTAATGTTACAGATGAGATGAAATAAATAATTTTCCACGCAAAGAGACAGAAACGGAAGGAGGCAATAGGAAAGGGTTAAACATACGGGAGCTTGTAGACAAGTTAGATAAATGTTTGTAATTAGTTTTCCTACGGATGAATGCTCCATGAGTTTAATGGATGGAAAAGCTGAGCTCAGTTAAATTCAGTCTCAACTTTCAGCTGAATTTATCACTTGTATACGTATACATCCTCATATTATTACGCAATATTCTACCATGCACTAATATTCCGTATGATACCATACCAGAACCAAAACTCTATTTACTTTCGGGATTACTCCACATTGTTTTCCATTCATTACCTCCGTAGTGTTTTCAGATTGTGTCTAATGTGTGTGCACCACATTGTGCAAGAGTATCTATCCAAGGTAGGTATTTGTGACATCACAAACGCTCAGACACAAAATACAAACGTAAACATTGCCGTTTCATTCTATTTACATAATACTACACTATTTAAGTCATTTTGACGTATTAAGTAATTATTTCATGTATTCATAACATTACACTTTCAATAGTTTTTCCATTTTCAACACAGCTCTAATTACTTTTTGTGAAGACGTATGGAACATGAATTTCATCAACAGCCAACCTACATTCTATTCATGAAAATAATTTAATAGTTTAGGAATATTTAATATTAGGGGGTTGCAAAAATTCTCGTGACTTTTATTGGATAAAATGAAGAGAGCTTATGTTACTTTCTGTTATTCTCAGCTCATTTGGAAAACAGCTTTTGGATTTGATGGTGAAATGGGCAGAAATGAAAATGATATTCTTTTGTTTACTAATAATACCTTTGGTATTCATGCAAAGCGACTACTAATCAAGTTAATATTTCATTCAGTTTCCATTACTTTGTCTTTGTCGCAAACTATTCTCCACATGAAGTTTTAAAACTTGTCGCAGCACAGGGCGTCCTGAAAGAAGGAGAAACAAGTAAAAATGTAAATTCGATGGCATGATTTGAGTCTAAAGACTCTTCAACTTTTATACTAGCATTTGGAATACTTAGGGACTGTATAGTGATTAGGAAATAGTGAGATTTGTTAACTGAAGCACATTGAGTAATTCGTGTGACTTTAATAAAAGGCGTTTTCAGTAATAAAGGTGATTTGCCTGACTTGGTTTATTTGCGTTGGAACTTTGTGGAGATGGTTGTAAATTACGGTTGAGAGTGAGAATGGAGAAGTGAGCGTATTTCTTTTTACCGTTGAAATTGTGAGTTTATATTTAGACTGTGAGAGAAGGTGTCGTGTCCACAATGATTGTAATGGATTTTAGTTATGTTGTCACATTAAATAGGAATCAAGTGTCAGCTCACCTTACTTTACATATACTAGTGAGCCCGTTAGTTTGATCATGATGTGAGTTTTCTTCATTCGTTCCCATCGGATGTGGCTATCGATTGCCCGATCAAGAAACGCTTTACTAGAGCTGGTCAGAGTAAGAGGACAGAACATGACACAAGGCGTTGTCCAATTTAAATCCCCTTAAACGAGGACTAAGAATGAAATTCTCTTTGAAATGTATACAGGGGTAGTCTAATTTTAATCTCTCTCTTTAAATAGTCATGACACTCGGAAAGGAAATAAAACACATCAATTAGTAGGTAAGAATCGAAAACGACAGTGCAGGACATAGTTTGAATGTATTGTCAAGAGACAGAGAATTCCTTACATAGAACTTTGACATCTATTACCCACGAGTTAAGTTTACATTAAAAAGGTGCGTCTCCTTGTCTTCTGTCTCTTAAATATTTTAATTCATAATTGATGACATCTCAGACAGATGAAAGGAATACCAGAGAGAAAATCTCCAGTTTACTTTTATATGTTCATTCAATTCCCCATAGAAAAGAAACGTAAAGTGTACTCCATGAATGAGATATTATATAGAAACAGAAACACTGGCAAATACCAACAAAGTATAAGATTACAAATACTTGAATTAAAATATGATTGTATCAAGAAAGATGACTTTACATTTATTTCAGATATTCATTCGTTTCATTTATTTTACAAAGCTAAATCAAGACAAGAGACAAACAAGTCAGCTCAGCTTACGACTCACCTAATCTTACACATACCTATAGCCACACAACTTTACAGACTTGCATTGTAAATTGTAACTCAACACGGAGCTCTGCTCAGTCCTCGAGTTTATCTCCAAGTTCCATTGCAATGCACAGAACAGAACACATACAGGGAGACAAATTGAACAGCACAGCAATTACAACAGTAGAGATTCTCAATTTCGTGTTAACTAAACTGACTCAAGTAAGGATGCTGCACAAGACTTGTATAGTCACATCCAGTTAGAGTTACTTAACCTAAGTCTCTGTCTTTACTATTAGTAGCAAGAGTAAGCAGTAATTCATATAAAAATCAACTAAGAATTATACTCCTTTCCAGACTATTATTTCATTCTCTTATTTTCACTCTTATCTCATTTATGTGAAGTCAACTTGCTTCACACCCCGTCGTGTCCTTTTGTACATTTCTCTTGTAAAACAAACCATGGAAATTCTTCCTACTGTTTTATCACGAATTTTCATCTATGCTAATACCAAAGTAATAAGTCACCCTCTTGCACACTCAATTCTTTAACTCTTTCTATGTCTTCTATCAACCTTTAAAGCTAATCTTACACATTATACACAAATATAAAATTACCTACCATACATTCCAATATATACGGTCAGCAAGCAGCAATATATGCGGATCACCTACAAATTGTTCTCAATAGAATTATATTGAAATGATATTCATTTTGCCACGGTGTGCTAATTTTGCTTCTAAAATAAGATACTTAAAAATTGTCTTAATTATCCGAAGATGAAAATCAAAAACCAAAAAATGTAGATTCTATTATTGCATCCTGTATTCCATAATATCTTATAAACCAACTCAACTCGAAAAATTACAAATGAAATTAAACAACAGAAAATTTAGGAAAAAAGTGTACTAAAAAATGTGAAATATTAGCAATGTCGACTTATTCAACAGTTCAAGAAACAGGTGGCGATCCTTGGTAAATGCTTAGGTAGTTAGCGATTTTAACATGACGATATAGCACAGAAACAACTTATTAATGTCATTTACCTGTGCCCGCATCAAAGGAAACAAAATTTGAGAATAAACACCTGGAAGTGACATACGGAGTCCCTGTTGAGAATTTTCTGGATAAAAACACAATTCTGACTTGATACTTGTTAAACTCACAGTTCCACTCATAAACACAATATGAAAGGGTAGAATAGAGTTGTCCATGTAAATATCATTGTAGTTTGTAGTGTAGGTTGAGCAAGACGAAACGACATGTGTGGTTTGCTTGGTTTCCTTTCACGTGCTTTTAGTTTTGTTTAGCTTCAGCTCTTTTGAGAGACATGCAGCGTTAATCTGCAGATCTGATGGTACTAGGATCACTTTATAAACTAATAGCACATAAAGATACTATTATTGCATTTTGTGAACATTATACATTTGCTATATATACTTAAAATATCAAACGTATGGTGTGGTTTACCAAAAGTCAGTGATTCGTGTAAAATTGGATATAAACAGTAGATGGGTATAAGGTACACATTTCCAAAGATAATCTGTCTGGACTGGAAAAGTTATACTTATCGCATCAGCAGTAACTAACAACCCGTATTGTTAAATAACCATCTAGACCAAACCACCTACATAACAATAATTGAAAATAAAAGGGACTATTAGAGAGAAAGGGGAAAACTAACCGCATATGGCGAGCTTATTAGTTTCCTTTGTGTGTTTGTCATTTTCCGAATTCGGAGGACAACCAGTATGTACACCAGTTAAGAAAGTACCAAGCTCAGTTAGGTACATTAATAAGATCAAACTAATTGTAAGCAGATCTGAACTGAAGTACCTTGCTCAAATCCAAGAATGAGATCAAAGTACTTTCCATATGTCTAATGTAAATTGTAAATGCTAATAGTAATACTTACAAGGTACCAGTTGAATAATAATAATTCGGTATGCAATGACCACGCCAAGATTAACTCTAAAGTCTAGTCAAGCAAAACACTAACATAAATGTGCAGGTCTGCATGATCGTTAGTATTCTACCAGGTTGTAATAGTTACTCTTGATTTAATCCTATTAAAGTTTTTGCTTGTTATAATAACAATGGAATATCTTCGAATTATGAATAACGTAACATAACACAACATCACACAATTCAATTGAATTAAATCATAAGAGCTAAAGGGTAACGAGCAAACAAGCGTTTGCTTTTCTAACTTATTACAATGCAATTACCGTGTAAGTAGTTCCGAGTCCGTTCCAATCCACTCCAGTTCAACTCTCGTCCAGTCAAGTCAACTCCTTCACTCTTTGTTCACACGTCAAAAGCTGACATTGCCTTTTTCATTTGAATACTAAGGTTCAGACTACACTGATCAACCCAGGATTGTTATATTTCTACTGTTATAATTTATAATGCACCACAAAAACAGTTTTACTGTATCAGAATCCATTTTCCTCTTACTTAACTTTTTTAATGTGCCCAGAATATCAAATAATATGTGTATATTACAGATCGTTGCGTTGTAGGGAAATCAAGTCAACGGTCACAGGTGTCCAGAAATGTGCAAGAAAATTTAATAATGCGGAATGTTTAGACCAGAAAATGTTCTAGATTTAAAATCGTATGAAAATCTAGAAAACTAAAATCGAAATGTAATAGCTACTCCAGAATTTAAAGAGTAGAAAATTTGCCTATTTCTTGATAGGATTCCTTTAAAAACGGAATTTTATGCGTCAGCTCATCAAATACAAAAGAAAATACAAGTGCCAAGAATATTTACCTACAATTGTGTTACTCTAATATATATTTTAATATTTAAATAAAATGTAATTAGCACCAAAAGTTGCTTACCATCAACGAGCAATTATTTTATTCAGTTCATTCATTCATGAAGACAAAGGACAAAGGAATGAATCTTAGGGAGATTCGGTTTTCAAGGCACATTCCCCCAGTCACTAATCACTCCTGAAAAGGTTAGCATTCGCGGATAAAAACCAATTGAATTCTACTAATCACATTACGTAATAGTGAATTTTGCATATAAATACTAATTAGGTAGGTACATCTGGAGTTGTACAATAAATAAAAGTAAAGTATCCATTTAGACCTGGAGAATCTTGTCTTTCGTTACGTAACGATTGTTTTTCCCAGTTTTATGTTTGTAATTAGTGCTGTACCCGTCATTCTAATTGAGAGCAAGTGTGTGTGATTTATTTTCTTATCTATAATTCCTCTCCCTGTCTTTGTCTTCTCATTTTCTCTGATTGAACGAGTTGTCTTGTCAGGACAATTAACCCTTGTCTATCTCGTTTCGAAGTGAAGATGCAATACGACACGTGTCGAGAGGATAATCTGATTTCCCCTGCCTACACAACTTCCATTGTCTACATACTTCACTACAGAATGTAAGATAAACTTTTACCGAGAATCTCAACATTCAAACAGAACAGAAAAACTAATCTAAGATTGTCTCTTTTGCAGTTTCACTTCCCTGTGTACAATAATAATATGTGATCAACATTCAACCTTCCTTTCATTCCACCATTTCCCTTTACTTTAACTACCTTAAAGACCATTAGCTTGTCTGCACCTTATCTTTACTGATACACATTACAATGCAATGAAGGAACTAATTTTATTCAATTGGGTGTGCTTCATGTACACTTCTATTCTGTTAAATTCTGTTATCCCTGTAAATATTAGTCATTTTTAACCTTTTTATTACTTACTTCATTTCTAACATCTGTCGCAAGAGATAATGCTTTCTTCAGTTGCAGCACATTGCTAAAGTAAAGAAATCTGCAATGAAGAACTATACATAAAACCATCATAGGCAGTACTGTAAATTAAGTTTAAATTTAATTATCTGACAAATGTGTTAAACAGTAATATTTGATAACTATTATTTTAAACTTATTGGCTTTGCGAAGCAATTTGTATAGATTTACAATTAACACATTACAATTACTGCCAACATATTTATTAAACTGTCTACTCACGAAAAATATTTTGTAGTCCTTTTGCTAGTGTCCAGAGTATTGTAAAATGATTGTAAACGAATAAATCTATCCGAATCAATCCATTCAGTCTAATTAGTACTATAGAAAGATGAAAATTCTAGTCCTTTCTATAGTCCTTACTATGTATACATATGAAAATGATTTTTCGTTCGCGTATTGTAAATCCCAAACTACGATTAGGATCGAACCACCAATAAAACAGATATAGGCAGTTAGCTAAATAACCTCCACTAACTAGCAATTCGTATCAGTAAAAGTAAAGTAATAAAGGAGAACATATTGTAACTTGCTACAACATGACTATGGCATGTAATAGTAATAAATAATAAATAGAAATATTGATGCTGTTGTGTTTGTGATGATGGGGAAATGATAGGAGCTTGCATTTCATTTGAAATTGTTAATAGGAAGGTAGTATTTACAAGGCGATAAGAAAAAGCAAATCAGCCCACATTTCAGTGCAGCAAAGATAAACAACTTGCTTACGACAATTACAAACCAAGTAAACAGAACATGAACATCACTAGTAACACAGAGCAAACGAAGAGATGAACTAGATAAGAAGATCTCAGCAGATTGCATAACAATGAGCAATAAAATTCTGTGTTCTTTTCGTGTGGCTATCGTTTTATGACTGACTTTGTCGCAAGCTTCTTTCACTACTGTTCTCAATCTGAACGTAATGATTCGTTGCCTACATAATTTATTATAGGTGTATTGCTTGGTACATACTTCATATCCGTATTTGAACTAATTTATTAATTTTTGTGGAAAATTAGCAACTTGTGGCATTTTTACACTATATTATAGTATTCGTCTACAATATCTGATATTTGATGTAGAATTTTTTCGAGAATAATTAATAATTAATGAAAGGGAAATCTAGTAAAGAAAATTAATTAATTCTTTAATTTCTATTACACTTTTATCGGTAAACTAAGATGTACCTTAAGGTAACAATAAGAATGGACTGAATGAAATGTAGATGGAAGTGTATTGGAATAGTGAAAAGAACGAGCCCGGACAAGAAAGCGTGATCCTCAATTTGGTTTGTGGAATGGACGATGAGGTGACCCTTGGCCTCTAAACAAGACATAACATAACGAGACTCTGTAAAGTGAATGCTGATGTTCAAGATGATGATAATGATTTTGTAGCCCAGAGAACTAATAAGATGTAACATTATAATACAACACCACACCACATAACTTACTTTAACTGTTTAACTTACAAATGTGCATATGCAATAGACGGAGTAATGTAAATTGTAGACGAACATGCATACAATAGGCTGGGAACATAATAGGGTAATGAAATACATATATACCTTAGAAAATAGAAATAGTAATGATAATAATAGTAGTAAAGTACCTAGGATGGTCCATAATATTAATGTTTATGTAGAGATTTCATGTTGCATTTGCATCCTAGAGAATGCACATGTAGGAAGAGGAATTTCTTTGACTAAAACTAACTTGTCTTACTTAACTATTCTATTCATCATCTTTTTATTTGAGTCTTGTTGAGAAAAGTGAGAGAATGACTGAGTCCTGCCATGCCATCATGTAACAAAAATCCTGACAGACTTGAATTCACTTTTCACTGGGAAAGCAGTGTTTGCTTCGCATGGCTTCGCTCAATACAATTGTGTTCTAATGTACATATAATATTATTATGCATGTATCCTTAATAGCTAAAGCGTTGCATCTCCTCCATTTACTACCATGGTTAGGTTTATTGTTATAGTTAGCTCACTTGAGCTTCCTTCCCATCCTTATATGTACATATATACACTTAGAATTAGAATTGATTGTAATTCTTAAGTATTGTATAAGAACTTGTTTCATTTACATGCATATTTCTATATTACATACATATGTATGTTCATAAGTATAATTTTATAGTTTACATTACACTGTATATGAACTGCAATGTATGCGAGTTGCATTATTATGATGCATGACATGAAGTGCCGGTGGTCGAGAAAATAAACAGGCCCAGACGTCTCATTTCGATTTCGTTGAGTTGCTGTAATAGTAGACTGTGCGATTTTATTTGAGCATCAGATGCTCGATACGGAGGCAAATTACAGGTTTGCAACTTCTCCAATGATCGTTTTTCTTATCAAGATGGCATAATCATGGGCCCTTCCTTCAAATAACAATGAGCAGTTTCCCTTAACGAAACTTATTCAGCTTTCGTATTTACTTTTATGTATGCACTTTAAGTTACTTGCGTTAGGTAGGTATATTACACTTATATTACATTACTTACACACACTCCACTCCTCCCTTTTGTAGATAAATCTCCGGACGACAGGACATGGATAAACTAAGCTCAGAGTTATACTATTCATATAATTACACATACTCATGTCTTAATATGTTAGCAATATTTTCCTTAAGTCGTCTGCTCTACATTTTTCTGTGTTTCAAAGTTTCGATGCATAAAACTCGCTTTCCTAGATTATATTTATAAGAATGCAGGTTTTAATCGTACCAGACTTGACTAGACCGGGTTGGTAGTAAATAAAATAGATAATCCTTCCAGCTCAATTCTATTGTACTTCCAATTTTTCATTCTTTCTGTAATAAGTAATAATCCAGTCCACTTTACATCCATTGTAAACTTCGGAGGATATATTATGAAGAAGCTCCACTTTATATCAGAATAATACATCATTTTAATAGCAGTCAATAACAATATAAGTATATATCTCGTAGGGAATTATAATAATGTAAAATTCCCACTGTTACGTAAGATAACAAGGCATTAGGCTACGATAGCAAACCTAGGTTCGTTATTCAACAGGTGGGTATTTTATGTGATATGATATTCCGTGTACCTATTGTTTATGAATTTGTTCAGTTCAGACAAAGAATTGTGTGGTGCAGCCCGAGCCGTAATGATATGAACCTGTATAATGTTTGACAGCATTTATAGGCAATAACTCAGGTAATACTAACATACTTATTATTATGTGATGTGCAATATAAGTAATCTCGGGTTATTCTGGCAAGGATGAATGTTATTAAATCAGGTAATGTTTGTATAATAGTCTGTACTATCTGAATGAATAAAATTCTCATTATTAAATAAATATGCATACTTATCTACCTGTTACTTACCTGTCATAAATGTTCAAATTGGATTGTAAACAAATAAATAGCAACAAACGAGTAGCCAGGTTTCTTTTACTTTTCTTGCTTCGCAGAGTAAATATACTGGCGTCGAGTGTCCTGAAACAGAAGCTTCAAAAAGGCGAATCTGAACACACAGGCATTTAGATAGACCTACAAGGTTAAATTAAAGTGGAACTTTGAAACATTGATATTGATACATTACAATATAATGTGCACATTCGTTATTCATTACTTAACTGCATAAGTAAAACTAACATTATAAAAGTAACTGATTGCTTTACAAATGTAATCTCAGGCAAATTAACTCCCAAACTAATTACTTACCTGCAATCAGAATGAAAATCGTTGGTACTCTAAATAATAAATGAAAATAAAGGAAATGGTAGGTGTGCCCTTGGCTAAACTTGTCAGTCCTTTTATTACTTATTAACTTAAATATACCCAAATCTGTAATTAGTTCAATTAATTCCAATGGAAATTGTACGATAATAAATTTTTATCATTTAATGTCTAGGCGTGATTTGAATTTTCATTTCGTTAGCAATTGCTAAAATAGTTCAGCTTTCGCTATTCCCACCACACAAGATATACCGAATGTACGTGCATTAAGCTGTTTTGCTATAGAAAAAACGTCAGAGTACAAAAATATGTATCCTCCTAAATGGACTGGTAGCAAAATAACTTGTTCCATGCCTATCTATTCAGGTTCAGTAAGTGACAGGTGATATTTCAATCAGGAAGTCCAAAATGGTTCAAATTTGAACGCGTAATTGAATTCACGTACAAATATTGTCAGCAGTTAGAGCATAATCTTAGTAAATCCCTGTAAATTCCGTAAGGGACAAAGACGACCCGGGAAGATATTGCAACAGAATTGAAAGGAAAGTGCAGTAATCCGACAAGCAATGCTGAGCTGATGATTTTCTTGATAGATAGGGCACACGTTTTCAGAGTTTAAGGTAAATTCCCATTATTTTCATTTCGTACTCTTCTAAATCCGTATATGTGTCATGCCAGGCCAGGCCAGTAGATCGATTATCTGATTAGTAAGTGTATTAGTGTAATATTATAGGATATAGTTGAATGAATATTGGAAATCTGAAATCGGGAAAATATTTCTTTGTGATAGTGTAGAATAGGAGATGCCACATGAGATAGGAAGAAAAGGGATCTAACAATAAGTACAGTTTAGTAGCCGTGCATTACTGCAGCAGACTTAATTCCTCGTCTAGTTTTCCGTTTTCTAGTGAAACTTTGATTTTGAGTGGATGGCGTAAGTAGGTAATGTGGATGCTGGGAGAAGCAGAAAGACGACGGCATTTAAATCCCAGAAAATGTGTCCATTGAAGCGGAAAAGGACGGGCGCCAGAATGGGAACGACGGAAAACTAAAATAAAAGAATGAAAATCAATGAAAATGCCTCAAATCCTCGAGTGGAGCTCTGAAGTGAATTTTATCGCAGATCTAGTAAGTCTAGATTCTAGAAAATCAACCGCCACGCTATATTTAGAGGAAGTAGACCTACCTAGGTATATCAAAGGCAAAACAAGGATTTCAGTTTTACGTCGGCACTCTCGGTATTTTAATCTTTATCAAACTAGTTCATTTCTTCAGGTCACATCACATCGCAGGTCGTTTATTATACAGTTAACAATCGCCTTGATGTAATCGTAAAGTAAATGAAAATGATATTAAAAATATCATTGCCTACGATCTTACTAAACTAATGAAAAGGTTTTCCTTACCTTACTTTACTAGCCTTGCGGTTTCCTTTCAGATACCTAAACCAACATATGGCAAGTACGACTTGAATTTCAATTAGGAAATTCGCTACGAAAATTTTCGGTGCAATGTTGTCAATAGAATACAATAATATCCCCAATTGAAGCTGTACATCGTAAGAAAAGATGAAAGAGTAGCGGAACTCTGTTTTCCTTCAAAATATTATTTTGGCCTTCCAACTCGCCACTTGCCTGCTGTCATGCTGGGACTCTGGCGTACACCACAACAAAGAATGAAAACAAAGCCAATCGATTCGTAATAAACTTAACCAAGAACAACAACTAATAGACTGGGTATGTTACATTTTACACTGTCCATTGATTTACAAACGGAAGCACATGATTTACAAAATTACAAGTTGAAAACTCAATTAAAAGAATTCTATAGAAAATTAAATGAGTTCTGGGATCGGCTAATCAAGTTAAATGCGATACTGAATTTAAAAATCTGTCTTGTTAAGTATAACAGGTTTAGCTCTGATAATTCTTAAATTCACTTACATAGTAGGCATATCTTTTTGTAAAAGGGATAAAAAAGACGTCTCACTCTATTCCCAAGCTTATGTAATTCAACTTATGGAAATATGTGCTTTTGTCATGATGACTAGCAAAACCTATTATGTCACGTATCTTACGATTAGATATATCCAATGGAGCTCAAAACTCAACCCTGTGGTCTCCTCTGTAGTCTACCTTTAAAAATTCAATCAAATTTGTATTGTATGGATAATACCCTAAATGGGTATTTCAGTATTTCATATATGGTTCCCCATTTATACATATTCGGCTGAAGTGTGTTCATCGAAAAATAACTTCTTGAATCGAACTGGAATATTTTATGTTTTAACTTATCAAGTTAACTTTTCAGGCTTCATCCTTTGGTAATGGTTTGCAAACCAATACAAAATCGATTTTCTGAAATAAAAGAAAAAAAGGCGTCCGTAACATCTGTAGTAAATTATTTTATTGTAAATTTTGTAAATCCCTTTAAAAAAATTAATTATTATTTTATTATTATTATTATTTTATTTATTTCAACAGACCATTAAGCTTATGTTGTAAAATAGCTCTGATCCAGACTTACAAAATATTGTAAGGAAAAGAGATTAGGATAGGTACAAGAGAATAAGAAAAATATGAGTAATCACAATTCATGACAGAGTTTGATTAACTTATTATTAGTGGAACTAATTCTATTTTCTAAAGAAACTTTCGAATTATGTAATAATGTGGTAAATGATGGAAGACTTAATTTATAGAGTAGTCTAGTCATACTACAGCAGGGTTTACCATAAAATAGAATTCTAACACTATTATTATAGGCAATTTTAATCTTATTAAAAGAAACTAAAGAAGTGCTCCACAATGATGAGCAATAGATAGTACTTAGGTAGGTACGAAATAACTTAATTTTAACAGGTAGACTACAATGACCAAAAGAGCTTCTCAGACAGTAAGCTCTTTTGTAAATTTCAGCAATCCTAATACTAATTTCCAGATCATCTTTCCAGACTTTACTATTATAATATCTAGCAGAGTGAATAGTATAACCTAGGTATTTAGCACTATCACTAGGGTACAATTTAAAACCATTAAACATTATATAAAAATTACTGTTCTTATACCAATTAGGATAGAAATGTAATAAACTAGTTTTACTAATATTAAAATTAAGCCCATGTACAGCAGAATATTGCAAACTAATATGCAGAAGCTTCTCAAGGGCAGATCTACTAGTAGATAATAAACAAAGATCATCAGCATAATTACAGTTATTGGTAGTAATGTTATTAGTCGCGCAACCTAGATTTGACTCATTAAGCTTAATAATTAAATCATTAGTGTATAGATTATATAAATAGGCAGATAGTACGCCACCTTGACGTACACCTGACCGTACAGAAAAAGGTTCAGAGACTTTACCATTCCACTTTACACTAAATAATTGCGTAGAAAACCAAACATCAAGCAAATTTACAATTAAATAAGGAAAACCACGCTTAACTAATTTGTCTAGAAGGATATTATACTGTACATTGTTAAATGCTTTAGAAGCGTCTAGTAAACATATTTTTAAAGGAGTAGAATTAGCTTTATAATACTTTGAAATATTTTTAATTGTAGAGATAGCTAATTCAGTGCCATGAGATTTCTTATAACCAAATTGATTGAATTCAGTGCTAAATAGATTATGATAACGTATAAGAATTAATTTCAAGTATTGGAGAAGTATTAGCTAATGTCTTAAATTCATCTTACATAGTAGGTTTAAATTTTCTTTTTAAGGATAGGAGAAATATTTACTTCTGTTAATTTAGTAGGTAAGTGGCTGTGACTAATCATTAAGTTAAAAAGTTTTACAATTAAAGATTTAAGTAATACACTGGAATTTACGACACTGTTAGGAGAAATACCATCAGGACCAGCTGCTTTCTTTTTGTCACAGGTGTTAATGATAAACTCCAGCTCATCCAACCGAAAAGGAAGATGTTCATTGGTAAATCCAATTAGTGAGGAGCCAGTTGGGATAGGTAGTTTTTGATCACAAAACTGTAGATCATAGTAGTTTTTCCATTGACTAAGAATATCAGCTTCATCAGTACAGTCTCCAATGTTTCCATTGTACATTGTTGCGATGGGTTTTTGGTTGATTTTAGTCCAGAAATTATTAAGATTCTTTTCCGTAAGGTCGAGAGCTAATTCATCATCATGGACACGCCTGTTCATACGCTTGCAAGATCTAAGGGCAGATTTAAAGTTCTTTTTAGCCAACTTAATTAAACTCGGAGAGGCATTGTCAACAATTAGTTATTAGCTTCCACAAATTATCCAAAATTGCTTTTGATATTTTTCCATTTTCATTCATGTTCAGGTTTGAATTTCAAGCGTATTACAGTAAAGTAAAAGCTGTTTAATTACTTACTTATATGCTTATTGCGTGTCAGAATGAAGTAAGAGAATTTTTTCTTACGTAAGTAGTGTAAAATTATTTGTATTTCGTGCATGCACGCAGTTCCCATGCAATAATAATGTAATTATTATTTAGGAAGCCTACTGCAATGCATTATGGACTCATTTAAAATTGGGTATGTAGGTAAATGGTAAGTTACCTACTACTTAATCCTTTGTATTTTTTGGTTAAGTCTGAGAATGTCATCGTCATCTGAATGTAAAAATGTCAAAAAGAGATAAAGGAACATAAAATCAAGGCAAACCACTCAACCACTGAGCTACATGCATTTAAGGTAAGAAAGATATGGTTTGGTGTCGGTAGGTTCGGTTGGTGGTTTGGGTAAAGAGCAAGTGTAATTAAATTCTCCACTAAGTACCCAGTAAAGTACAAAACTTTCAGGTTCGTGTTCAATAAATTATCTGTGCAGCCTTTTTCTCTGCTCTGCATACAAATTCTCTTTTCTACTATAAGTCAATACTTAAACTCTAAGCAAGTGCTTTTTAAATTCTAAGGCCCTGTGCATCCCTTTAGCGAATTTCTATGAATATTGTTCGACAAATACGATTTGTCGAATTTCCGTACAGGTTGGACTAATCTCCGGTTTTTTTAAACACATTGCTAATACATGTGCCAATAAAATGTGAAGAAGGATCTGAAATACAGATGAGGTTAAAAACCAACCGACTTTGCTTAGCTTTGGAAAAGATGCAAAGAGCCTGCAGCAAACTCTCATGCACAGAAACAATACAGAACACAAAGAGCTCCGTCTTCAGACTTATTTACATAACATTCGCCAATCTAAGTGTACTCCATAAAATAAACTGACAAAGAGTAAATGTTTTCTGCTCCAACCAGTAACTACCATCCTTGAACGCAGTATTGAGTATTCCTACCATTGTAACCGGACATAATTAGATAGCTAATTTAAATCTAAACTTTTGTACGAAAACACATCAGCGAAATTCTTGCAATACTTCTTTTCACTAGTTATTGGCAGCTCTGAAACTGAAAAGCATATATTAAATGCAATGTATATGTACCCTTTGAAATATTTGTCTTGCCGTAGAAGGAGTACCTATAAGTCAAAGCCAAAATGAGTCAATATCCCATATACCTATAGAATCCACCTTTTCCTTGAAAACCCAATCACAGCGAAAATCTATAAAAATGGGTTTTCACTAAATTTATTGCCGACTTGCAAACAAAGTCGATAAATATTCATAAACCTACATAGAAGGTTAACCGAAGACAGGAGCTCAGCCCTCCAATCCACTAAAACAATAGTTTGTAAAATTAAATGTACATATAATTGAACACGGAAAAATTCACACTGCTCACTAAAACCAAAAAACTTAAGGGAAGCCATAGCGTGTGATACCACCAAAGTGAAAGAGGAAAGGCTCTGCACAGATTGGCGTGTCGTCACGATACACGCCAAACACCCGTGAAGCCAAATGCCATGTCAAGCTAAGTAATGTAAGTAAGCGAACCTAAGTCAAATCAAGAAAAGTAAATAATACTAGGAACATCCTTACAATATCCATACATATTACCAATATATTACTACAACAGTTGACATAAAAGGGCTGCATTTATCGAACCATAAAATATCACTTCGCCATAAAATACTCACTTTACCATAAAATTTGACTCATAAATTTAAGATATACCACAAGAACATGAAAATTGTTTATCGTAATTTAAACCCAAACTATCTTAGATCATTTTAGTTTCTTAATTTTCTTAATATTTTCCATAATTTAATTTATCAGCACTTTATCTAAATCTGCCATAATTCGAAAATTAACAAAATCAAATCTATTTTCATTCTCGTGGTATTTTTTAAAATTATATTTCTTTATATTTGTGAGGCAAATGGTAGATTTCTAATGGTATGATGGTTATTTTATGGCAAAGTGAGGTTTCATTATGGTTGAAAGAAATTAAACATGAATTTTATTGAGCAGCTCACCTATTAGTTTTAACACGGTAGAAAGGTTAATGAAAAAACATATACTATTTATTTATCTGAGTATAAAGAATTGGTACGTTCTACAATCTAATATTATAATGTTAGATTAGAATATTCTTACTAAAAGAAAAATGGGTTTCGGCATTAATTTAATATAGTAAGTGATTTGAGTTAAGTTGGCCTTATTTTAGTCGGACTTTGGTACTTACTCGATGGATTGGGTTTTACATGTAAATTGTTCGTAGTTGGCTGACAGTGTATAGGTACGAACTGTCTTGTCTTGTTGTCTTGTCTCGTAAGTAACTAGTGAAGTAGAGAAGTCGGGTAAAAGTATTGGAAGTAGGTAAGTGAAGACGTGCCTCCGAAAACAAACAGGCTTCTTTAAGCCTACTTCATAAATCATTCACTAAAGTAATGGTTTACCTCTTTGCGTTTTCGCTGCGTTTCCTAAACTATGGGCTTGCTGATGCTGAGCTGACTAACGTTTACGTTATGTCAGTGAATAAGCAATGAATGCCTGTACACTTTGCATTAATACATTAGAGGCTTCTCCCGGTATGATATGATAGCCCCTAGGTTAAAGTTTCACTCTGTCTCAGTGCAGATAGGATGAGTTTCTCAAACGGCTCGTTTGCTTCCCAAGACATAATATCATCTTTAGTTCAGCTCATCTCCATGTATCTTGAGAGTCGAGTAGAAATATTCCTCTGACGAAAAGCTGAAAAAATTTCGACGGGATTTTTGTTGAAAGGAAGCAGTCCCCCTGCTATTTTATTGGAGAGTGTGATCAAAAATGTGATGTGAATACCTAGCCTCTTACTATTACCTTTGGCCTAATGTCCATTACATTCTTATGACTTAGGTAGCTAACCTTATGAATATTTACGAATCATTTATACTTTTTACTATTGCATTACAGAACATAACCCAAAAAATATAACTCACAGCAATATAACACCAAAACTGGTATTGTACTTTATACCTGACTTTATTTCATAAATTAGTAAGCTAAGCTAAGGTCTCCACTATTTATCGACTAGACTTAGGCTTGACCAAACTCTAACAGGGACAAATGACATGACATTCTCTGAAAAAGATAGCAATTCCTCAGACATTCTTTACCGGAGCTTCTGTTCATTTAATTCACAGCGGTTCTAAAACAATCGAATTATAAATACATTAGATACAAAAGCAAATTCATGCAAAGTACTGGACAACTGGTAGAAATCACAAAAAAGCTGTTGGATAAGAACCATTTGGGAGATAAGCGGTGAATGTTCAGGGAGAAGCAGATTTACAATTAGACTCTAACAGGACGAGACATTAGGAATAATAAAAATCATGTCGTATTTTGTTATTGGCATTGTTGGCAATAATTTTTAGCAAAAATTAACATAAGCTTCTTGGCTAATGGTATGTACCTATACAACTTTTATTTCCACTCAGGTATTCAAACTTGGATTCTTTAACCTCTTCTCCCTGATACTTACTTCTTCAGTATATATTATGTATCCGTATCATTCGTTATTTAGAATATTAGAGTTTACCCGTCGCCAGTAGCTGGCTGTCCTTGAATGTTCACCCAACATAATATTAATGATAACTAAACTATTACATTACTACATAACAAAGTAAATAAGAAGAAAAAAGCAAATCACAGGAGATTCTAACAAGAACAATATTACGTTTCATTTCCCATAAGCATTATACAATACCTTTTCCATTTATATAATTTCTCAACGTTATCGTTAGCAGATTAGAGAAAAGCTGCAAAAATACAACGTATGTTAATTTAGGCAAGTGCTTTTATACTTATAATAATAATAATGTAGAAGTGTATGGATACGTACTAGGTTAGGTTAACAAAGAAAAATGCAGATATCTTATGTGGTTCTCTGAAGGCGTAAAGACAACTTCTTTTCGTCCAGCTCGTCCATAAAATCTGTTCTAAGGATATATTATGGAGAGGAAAGGAGATAACTTTGCACTGTAGAAATGTAGAATGCAACAAAGTAAGATTCCATGCTAAAGGCTTTCATTTACTACTCAAGTCAGAATACAATACAAGTGCAATATAATAGAACGTGAGATGAGAGCTCATGTCATGTCAGATAATTAGTATTCAACAAACGGAATAGCGCTCTGTCCGTTCCATCTCCCTATATAATATATATTCAGTATTCCTGCCTGTGAAAAGTAAATGCATTAAATTAAGTCTCTCCCTATACTACACAATATTAATATAAATGCTCTCTAGTTACAATCAATTCTTGCAGTTTATTTACTTTAGTCCAATCTAACTCACTTAAATTTAATTCGGCATTTATTTACTGGCATTCAATTGAACTGTCCACCGTTAAGAGCGGAATTCTCCAGGATTCAGTATTCAATTACAATTTTCTTATTAGTAAACCAACAATTAGTAATGTTTTTGTAAATACGCGTTTGTAAGTTGATTCTTTTAACTAAATCATTCCTCAGATGATTTTTATTGCCGAGAAATTACAATTTGGCTCATGGCTTCACAAATTACTATCAAATTCCATCAAGCCAACAGGAAAATACGCAGCAGTATAATTATATCCAAGTTTTTAACTAACCAAGCCAGCTGACTTCATTTCTCTCTTTCTCTTAACGTGACTTCTCTTATAGTACATTCCCTCATTTTTTCCAATAGGTAATACAAATATTATTTATTTCTTCCTAATATATGTCCTATTTATTCTGCACGGCTCTACAGAAAATACGTGCCATGTCCCACACAGTATCACTTACGGTTGTGAACTGCCAACAAATAAAACATGCGTAATATTAATCTATTCAATTTGTAAAGGTCATAAACTGTTTTTACAGAGACCTCTTTTAGAAATTCGATCTCACCGCACACTGTCCTAATTAAATTTCGGTTTTTTGCAAGAATCCTTTTCATTTCTAATTTCATGGTACCTAACTACTTTTTGCCATCAAAACTTGTTTTAGTTATGTTTGTTTTTGAACCTGATACTTTTGATATTTTCTTTGACACCATTCAGAATTTACTGAATTTAAATTATAAAATTTAGAGTATTCCTGTTTAGGTTTAGTAGTCATCTCGTCGACTTAAAATTAAATATCGGCTGTTTTAATACCTGTGTAAGATACTAAGATAGATTTTTGACATTATTTCGTCAGTAATTTATGTAGCAAAACTGAGAAGTAGTTTTGACTGTTTTTATTGAAATTCCTGCAAGCTGCACATGGTTTGTGTAACTATAAATATTTTATGTTTTGCCTTGGATTAATACATGCTGTTTTTGAGTGAGCATTCCAAATTCCACGCATACATTTAAGTTTTGAGTAGTATTTCTTTCCTTTATGTCTTGTCTCCGTCTCTTGTGATGTGAGTTTTAATTATCCATAGACTAGTATCCTACTCCTGTCCATTGTCCTGAAGTAACTCGTACTAAAACTGGACTGATGCTGAACTGGGACAAGAAATCAAGCTGTAAGCAAAGTGAGGAACGCAAAATATATCTTTTCCACAACAGTAGAAGTATTAAGCAGTAGGTGAATGTAGATGAAGAGAACCTCTTTGTTTTTCATAATGTTTTTAATTTACTGAGCTTGTCCTAGAGACTTGAGTCAAAGCAGAAGCACTAACTGCCAAAGCGAAACACCCCGCCGTGCTGTCCCTTGTCCACTTTAAATTATAATTTCGAACTTTACAAATAATAAGTTAACTACTTAAATTCTTGCAGAGTTACATTATATCATGGAATTTTACACTGAAAAACTGCAGCACTAAACAATAAGCAAGCCTAGCGACTACTGAAGAGAAAGATAAGATACTGGTTATCTCACGACAAGATCTATGCTAATAAGTCGTTATGTCACTGCCACTAGGAAACAACTGTTAAATAAATATAAAAACATTTATGTGTGTTCCTACTCCTATCAATGTCGAGTTCACAAACGAAACCAACCTTCTGTCTCTGTCTGCGACATTACTACATACTTTTATAGTGCCTATACCACTTTATTATTGCACTGGCCAACAGAATAGAAAAACTTATCATGCTTTACAATACAATTGAGCAGTGAAAAAAATCTTAATGATTTACTTTTACATGAGGATTCCATGTTCAATATCTTTTTAACGTGTATTTCATACTTCACTTACAAAGCAATACCACAAGTCAAGACAACTAACAATGACAATTTAGAACGCTCTAAAATTCTTCAGTTTCTATCACCTGCTCTTCTATCTACAATTTACAAAACATTATAACGTAAAGATTTCTTAAAGGAGACTGAAAAGGCTGAGAAATACACTAAGGGACTCGTATCTGATATTCGTAAATATTTATTTAAATTATTAAATTGAATTATATAATGTGCACCATTGCGGTAGAGCTGAAATTCCATATAGGAATTATCACATTAGCTCTGTGAATGAATTCACATGTAGAATTAACTTTCCGGAACGTTATTTCATGAACTGTCTAATGAAGAAGCTAACTTACGGAATAAATTCATTGACTGACACTATCTGTGCATTGTAAATTGTATTTTGTTATCTTTGATTGCAAACATGTGTTATACTGCATGATAATAATGCTAAGTAGCTAAATTACTTGAACATAGAGATAGAATCATAATAGTAGAGAATTGCATTTTCCATAGTTCACGGATAGGCAGGAAGGTATTTTTTGTCTAGTATTGTATTCTTCGTGTGTGTGCATTGTAAATATTTCATATTTTATTTGTATTTTATTACCCACGTGCACTGTGCATACGTAACTGGGTAGAGAATGTAATTCGAATGTTTAGTTCTGTATAGATGTGCTGTTACTTGAGTTTGGTAATATATTTCCTTTCGTTGTTGATTTATTATTGAGAATGCACGATTGAGTTGAGGGAAAATAGTAGCGGAGGAAATAGAACGTTGTTGTTATAAGGAAGATGCGCTATTTCAATTTGAAGTGAAGTAAGTCAAGGCAGTGGCAGTAATAAAAGATAGCGTATGGAGAGGAACATTCCATTAGATGAGAAAATTGTAGGAAAAATAGAAATTTCTGTGAATGTTTGCTTCCTTACATTGTAATCTGCAGTATGTAGGTAGAAACGTGCGTAGTCTAGATAGATCGACAGAGTCAATAGAAGATATTGAACCTTTCGGCTAAATCTGTTTGTTTACTTTGATACACACGTAGCCTATAAATATAAAATATGACGCACACGAGCCAACCAAGACTTATATTACTTCAAAACTCCCATACAGTCAACTTAAGCTGCATTCACTTATCGTTAAAGGACTAACGTCCCTCTATCCACCCAACTTGCGAGATTCACTCATCTCTCCCATCTTCCTGTCGGAGCATTTCATTTTCCCAATTCACTTACTACATCTCATCAGTAATAAGCAAAATACCAAATAACAAATATCACTCATATCTTCCAATGTTTACATTTCATTTCTTTTCCTTGTAACTTCACTTATTGCTTTTCCTTCCAATCTTTTTACAAAAAATTATTATAAATTGTATTTCATCGTAAGTACTCCAGCCAAAATGTGCATTCTTTTAATGATGAAATTTTGGAATTTGGAATATAAATAGTATAGAAGACTAATGCATTGTAAATTTGGTTTCCATTTCAAACAATGTACGTGTGCACTTTGTCATTTTCCAGCAGGGAACCCTTAAATCTCCGTTTGGTCATTTAAACTCATCCCACACACCATTACATCATTAGATACAATTCTGCAAAACCCAATTTCTATCTTTACAATGAACTATTTGTGTAATAAATAGAGCGAACGCATATGACACTTAAATCTGTAAACTTCAAAACAGTGAAAAATTCATTTTTCTTGTGACCTGAGTACACAAAGGTGACATAACATTGTAAATGCTGTAAATACGGGTAGAACTGGTGCATGGAAATAGAAATTCTTTGGAAAGTGTACAATAGGGGTATAGATGTGTATAAAAAGTAAGAATGTACGTGTATAGAGAGGAAACGCGTAGTATGTGAAGAATTGTTTGTTGGAGAATACAAGTAGGAACAATATTATACAAGGAGTAACAATTTAGTTAGATGAGAAGGTTTAGCATAGGAGTGCATCTGGGAGGGCGATGCCACACGAAAAGCGAAATAATAGAAGTGTTTTGGTATCTGTTGGTTTGACTTGGTTTGACTCGCCTTGTACATTACAGAGAGAATAGTAAGCAAAGCAAGCATTCACTGGCTTGGCATGGCATTTGGTTTAGCTACGGATGTGAATGTTGTGTGTTACCCGCTGTTCCCATTGTACTCTGCCTATTGTTGTGTGTCCGTCTTTCCACTCCTTGACTTCTATACGTAAATACGGACACACAGAAGCTTAACACACATTACACATGTCTTATACCACCACTATCTCTATTTATGCATCCTCCACTCTAACAACTACCATCTTTACATACAAACAAACTCAAGTAATTCAGTTTCCTACTATTATAGTTCTTCTGTCAATTTCATTCAATCCTCACAAGTTAGATCCACAAATACAATATACAATACACCTATATAACAACAAATATAGTAAACATTATATACATCCATCCCTTAGCCCTTAAAGCACATGACATAAGGAAAAGGAAGGAGCCAAGGCAATGTAATGACGAATACTGCATGCAATGAAATGAAACTAGACCGGAGGACATCCGACCAACACAACCAAACCAAACCATCTGCCATCGTATCTATCTATATCTTTAGTATCTTGTATCTTTGTTATTGAAAAATGGAAAATCGGGTGTCCCAATGAACACGACTCAAGTATCAATATCTTGTCTATCTCTTTTGTAAATGGGAACCATCTCTTGTATTGTGTCACTGAAATTTCTCGACTCTGTCTTGTTTCTCAATTGAAAGAATTTTTACGTGGCCACAGGTATTTTCTATACCCTATAGTAGAAAACAGGTATACTGACGAAAACTAGTCAAGTTCTACATATATGAATCTGTATATGGTATTATATATATAATTTTAAGATTTCACAAAAATAGAGCAACCGAAGTCAATGTGACACAAAATACTACTTGTAAATAAGTTTGGGTTTGCTTCGTATAGAGTAGTATAAGGTTTTATTGGGTTTCTTTGAGTGTGGCATGGTTTCATTCGATTATAGACGAGGGTGGTATATGTATTGGTCCATGTCATAAAATGAGTAGATCAGTATATTATAAGAGAATGAAATAAAATGAAGGATGAGATGAAAAACTTAAAACGATGAGGATAGGAAGAAGATTCTTGGTATTTACTTTAAGTATGATAGAAGTTGGCCCTGCCATGCCACACAAAGTGAGCGATATGATAGTATGAATGAAAATAGGAGAATAGCGAGGACGGGACGGAAAAATGATAAAAGTGAAGACAATTCTAGTAGGGAAAGTTTTGGGCGAAGTTGTGTTGTGAGTGAATGGTGACTTGAGTTGACTGGAAGTGGAAGTCAGAAAAGGTCGTTAGGAAGAATTCTATTATGTGACATTAGATAATATTACAGCCTGTTGATGCCAGGGATGGGAAGATGGCCTTTTGCATTGTTCGGTGGGAGACGGGGAATAATGTAATATCACCATTAGCTATTCAACGAAAGCATTTAGGAAATATAATGCATTCAGAGTCTTTACTTTAGTGAGTGTATACTGTCATCTCATCGTAATCACTGGATGATTATGAAGGAGATGCGCGGGGAAACTCTAATATTATTCCTCAAGGATATAAATCTTATCCTCTTGACTGTAAAAGTACTTAAATACTAAAATCATAATTCCCATATAGGTAATATGTCATTCCCGTTGGTTATATGAACAGAAAAACCTTTGAGCGCTCCTTTTCTTCCATAAATCAATTCTTATTGCTGTTTTCTGTATTCTCTACCAGTATTTCAAGAAAAAGGATGAATTTTTATTAGAAATCTCTGCAACGAGTAAAACCCATGCGAAATACAAATAAATAGCTCTGGTTATGACATCTCAGAGAAAATGAAAAGCGTACGGATAAGAAGAGAAAAAAAATTTTATTCTTTTCTGTATTGTTGTAACTTTATTCCAGAGCTATACTGTATCTATTTAGCTTTAACTGGTTTGGTTTGTTAAATCGTGTCGGGTGTTTCCTAAATTCAAATGCAAAATAAAGTCAGTAAGTGCAACTAGTAAAACTAAGTTGAATTTTCGAGGATCTTTATGTTATACTCAGTCTGTAGATTCACTCGCATGGTTTTAGTCAACAGAACGGCTATTGGGCAATAAATCGTTAATGTATCTGTGAGAAAAATGAAGATTTATGGGTACTTGACTTTTTTCCTTACTATACAGTGCACAAGAAACACAGAGGACTTTGTATTCTATTGTTTCTCAAATTATCTATACATTTTACATAACATGGTATGATATAGAAGACACAGAACACGCATTTACAACTATTAAACTTATATAGGTATTAGAAAGGATGAAAATGCTCATAGACTGGTGCACTGCACTGGAGAATGAATTATGTCTCAATCTGCACATACGTAATACTGATACTTACAGTTTTATAGGATCCTTCTGCTCATGCATTATATTATAGTTGTATAGGACTGGCAAAACATTCAGTTTGCTTGTGAATATTTAATGCGGGTAGTAAAGTCTAGTTAACTACCCGTAAAACGACGTCATTGTAAATATAGGTAACCTAAAACTGAAATTCACTAATATTATTACTCCAGAGATACTTACTCTAATGGCTAAATAGCTCTGTCTTACTATTTCCAATTGGAATTCTGTCTTTAGCATCTGTAAACTTCATTTCCCTAGCATATAGTTAACTTTCCTTATTATTACCCAAAAGTATGACAGAAAATTGTTGTATTTTACGAGCTTTGTCGGCACGCCACTTTTATCCTTGGAAGATTTACATATTAAACCTCGCTAGTATCTTTCAGATGGATATGACAATGACAGGGCAATGCACAATTAAGCGGGTAGGTCGGGTCCAGCCTTTTTCAACATTCGAGGTGTAATTAAATTTTCGATTCTTGCACAACTGATAGTATTATGGATAATAGTGATAGGTATAGCATAGTGCAAGATTTGGTAATAATACAGAGACATAGGATTTAACAATGAGGAGTGAACACCCTTTTCCAAGTTCGTGCCTCATAAATTTCGAAGAGGTGAGGTGGCATGGCATGCCATGCTATACTGTATAATTGTGGTTTGGTTTGGTTACCTGTATTAGTTGGGCTTCATATTGATTCTTTGTTTTTATATTCTCCTATTGGATTTACATGAATCGTTAGTTGGCTATAATATTGCTAATCCTATTCAATTTTGCCGAACAAACGGACTTACCCACATTAGCAAGGAATTTCACTCCAGGCGTATTTATACATAGCCACAGAGCACATCACTACTACTCAATACATAAATAAATACATTGTATAACCTAACCAAACCACAGACCTTTGCATAACCTAACGATAAGCTTCATTTCAGTTTTCGTTTCAATGTCAACATAACTCATTGTTAACAAGCCTTGTTATAATACATTAAGTTACGCCTTCTCTCTACTCTAACTGAGATTCATACTTACTTACTTTCCGAACTCTGCTCCCTATTTTCCATCTTTCATTTATTTCCTTCACAATTGCAATTCACAAATACACGGTACTCATAAATCTGCATGGCCATTGACACGCACTAAATTCTAATTCCTGTATCTATTTTTGAAATCAGCAAACTTCGGTCGGTAAGCTAGCACTAACTGGAACTTGGACAAATTGGACCTGTAATAAATCGAGTAAATGCATCAGGTCCTGAATTTTCAATTAGATTCGCCCTAGTCATCACTTTTCATTTTTTATAAATGTGCTTGATGAATGGTACAATGAGAATCATGAGTTAGCTTGCAGCTAAAACGAAAATTCAAAAATTAATAGTTCACGATTGGGCTCTGGAAATTTCAAAAACAATTGCAAATTTGCAATTTTTCATCCCTTATAGAATGCAGCTACATTTTCATTTAAATCAAGAATAATTGCTTTTTAATTCACATTTGATAGTTAAAAATTCATAAATCACCCATTTCCAGGTTTAGCAAACTTAATGTAAAACATTTCCTCAGATTTTTACAAAAAAGAAAACAATCAGTTAAATGTTCTTAGAAATCTGAATATATTCTGAATTGAGTTAGGGAGGTAGATTTTATTTATACTACATAATACAGGGATGTAGAAACAAAATTGAAGGTAATTGAAAATGAGACAGGTGAGCTGAGCGATGTTAGACAGAGTGAATCAGAATAAAGCAAGTATGCCTATATACCTTGACTTTGGTAAGTTGGGTAGAGAAAAATTGTTTCGTGAGTCAATCCTTTTCACACTCACACCTTCTCTTACACACTTTACAAACAAATAGGCATGTAGTGTATCTACAGTATCTCGCATCTACTTTATCTATCAACTTTTCTATACATGCGATTAATTCTGTTACTCATCTTGCTGGCCTGACTAATAGTAATCGTAGTGTTACGCTTACACAAATAATACCTTCGTTGAATTTGAATTGAACTACTAATAAGTGCAATCTCTAACAAAAGAAATTTAATACTGTGTTTATATTTTACACCGAGGAGATACTTACAGGATATGAAGTTGCCTTTTGGTTTATCCATACTCCATACCTTAGATTGTGGAAAACCCTTGGAATTCTGATACCTGTATATCAAAATATCTAAAATTCTAGCAAATTTCGAGAAAATTATTAAAAGAAAAGAAAAGTGATTTCGAATAAAGCAATTATTGATACAAAATATTTGACGAAAAATAAAATATTACAAAAAATTTGGAAAAATGAGAAAAACAAAAATAAATGTGGAAAAACAGTAAAATGGTGAAACCGACGAGAGAAAAACTAATAAATGGAATAAAATGAAAAATTAACATATAGTAGATATATAGGAAATCAAGTGATGTTTAGAAGGGCATAACAGAGAACAGAGAAATGCACCAAAGGGAAGAAAGAAGATAAAATGACAGAAAATAAAGAGGGAAGAGAAAATTCCTGTAAAAAGAGGAAATGGAAAAATAAGTAAGATATAAGAGAATGGAGAAAAACTCAAAAATATGGAAGAAACGTGAGATATGAATTAAAAATGGAATGAGAAAATACGTAAGAAGAAGAAAAAGAATAAGAGCGACGAGCAGGAATTAAGAATTAGTTCACTGTTCAAGGATTCTATAAAGAAAACTGAATTTCCACCAGCGGTGAGGTACATTACTTAAGAAAAGTGAAGCTTTTACTGACATTATTACAGTATCTTTAGTTATCTTGTGTTTCTTTAGATGTTGCATTGACTCGTCTTCTTCCTGGACTTGTCTTGACTTTTGACGGAGCTTTTAAGTTAAAGTAAAAGTATGCTGTTGTGCATGTTGTTAAATGAGAAAAAATGATTTAAATCCTGAAGAGCGCATCATGCCCGTCCATCGACTCTTTGGTCTTGGTCGGCTTCTGCTCTGCTAAAGAAGAGCCGCGTGTGTTTTTTCTGTGTGCGCTCTCCGTGTCCGTCACTCACTTTCACCGCTAAACACACTCAGGGATTGTAATCCACTGAAGGAAACGTAAATACAAAATAACTCTTTTAGATGTACCTGTCTGTGCATCTCCACGTATGTCGGGGATTAGATCCTCCTTTCAATTCGGTACTCTTCTAATGAAGTGCAATGTAATGTATGTATGACAATTTGATAAGAACTTACTTTATTACACACACTCCAACTCCAGCCGTCAGCCCAGCCAACAACTGAACAGTAAGCCAACTTAACCGAATCAAACCAAACCACACTCCACTTACACTTTCCATTATCTTAATTTCTTCCTGCAAAAAACTCTCACAAATTAATATTCAAGTCTAAGCGAATTAAATCATCAAATTCAAATATCCATTAGTCATTCCATATTCTCTTAATGACAGCAACGTGTTATGTAAGATCCCAATACACTTAAAGTTGACTTATCACCACTATTAGGTACATACAAACACATTCTAAGAAACCAATGATACATTTCAATTGTATAATCCTATTCAAATTGCATAAATTATCGGTGTGTTCTAAATTGTCAACATCTGTTAGATTGTATTTAACTTCTCCGCAAAATAATCGGAATCCACCAAAAGAAATCATCACCTACCCACCTATATATCCATTTACCTACAAAATAGTATTTTCTGGACAAATCATCACAAGCAAGGAATAAATTTTCATTTCCCCGCATTTTATTACCATTTCCGTCAATTTATCTCAAAAGAAATATTGAAGGAGACAAAAGCAAATGGAAAACTAAAAATTATTGGCAGGGCATGTCGAGGTTCAAGTAAAACATTATAATGCTAAAAATAGAACCATAAGCAAAAAATAACAGTTTTCTTTGGTAGTAAGGGGATTATATTGGTGGTTCTTAAAACTAGAATTTAAAAGCGGTTTTTAATTGTATTTTTGTCTTTTCTACTTTTAATTTATAAAACCGATTGTCCTGTACTGTGGTATTGCATTCTTTTCTTGGATGACCTACAAAGATAAATATGTGTGTAGAGCTTGACAATAGAATATTATGGTGCAATTACTTGAAGATGTAAGATATGCAACTGCATTTCAAAGCATTTTCTGCCGCATTGCATTCGAAAATGAAATTTAAAGCCAGAAAACTGAATTCAATGTTTGCGTAATGATTCCTTATCTAAAGTATGTACATGAGTAACATAAGCGAGAACAACAGTTTAAATTATGATTGTAACTAAAATGCGGAGTTGGTTAGTTGTCTAGTAAAACCGGACATAGGAAAAGGAAAGTGATGGTCATAAATAAGTTTATTTTGGTAGGATTACTAAAAGAGTATGTTAGTTATTTAGAAGTTTAAGTGGTGCTGTCATGGAATGGACCGCAAACTGGTCCGGTTTGGTTATTACGAGATGCGGAAGGAATTATGAGATTTTATTTGTATTTCCTTTCGTCTGGTTTTATTGTACCATGTAATTTTGTTCTACTAGCCCAGTCTGAACTGTGAAAATAGAAAATTCGCTTAAACGCACAGAGGAAAAGTAAGTTGATTTTAAGTGGAATGAATCTTTGAAGATTGTCGTAGCCCAACTTATTTTGGCCTAGACTACTGTGTATGTATTAATGTGTTACGGGTACAAGTGCGTGACTAAGACTAACTACTCTAGATTTCCACAACATTACATGTCTTTTTATGACAACGATAAATTTTGTTTTTTCCTCTGAAATGAAGAAGTTTACTATAGTACACGATATATATTTTGGGTTAAACGCTAAATACAGCGTATACACTCCATGAAATACTGGAGTTGTATCCTATGCTTCCTGCAGATCTATTTTACAATCTGTAGTCTGTAGCGTTTAGTTTTATCTTGTTTATTTCTCCATGTTATATTCTATTACTTCTTTTGCAACTATTTATTTCATGCTCAGATTGTGTTGTTTGTGTGAATATCCCTTTCTATCGTTTACAAGAATCCTCGTCTTTTTTATTTTATCTGTTAGTATATCTACTAAAGAACTATTAGATACTTAAGTCAAGGTACTCAGAAGCTCTGTAATCTGGTACTAAGCTGAGCAGAAGCAGAGATGCTTAACTAAAATGTTTATACTCAGAAATACCATGAAACGAAGCCAAATAAACCAATCCTGTCATTCTTCCCTTCATAAAATATGTGCAAAAACGAATGGGCTATGTATTTCTATGGGACTTGTTTAAATTGCAAAGTATTACAATCACACAAAGGAAATTTCAACTTTTCAACGTTATTATATAAACCATCTGCACTTGAAAGGTAGTTGGAGTATTTTTCAGAGCTTAATTATGAAATGCCCTTCAATTTGCGTTACGGAAATTGCAAAAATAATTTTCTGGTTTAAGGAAAACTAGGAATAATTGTAATTGTGATGGGAAATTGGATGTGTTAGGTTGCTTTGTGACGTGAGGCATTTTACGTGCATTTAATATGCGGTTATGTGATGTTATTTGTACTTGGGTAGATTTGAAAATGTTTTATGCTATGTAATTAAGTGAAGGCGAAGAACAAATTGCACGCGTGTTGAGTTGTTTGTCTTGTCTTTGGCCTTTCTTCCCGTCTTGTCTTTTGTTCCACATTCGAGTGAGGAACATACGGGCAATTAGTCAAAAGGTGCCTAAAGCCAAAGCTTAGGTAAACTTAAACTAAACTGAAATAATGTGTGTTTGTTCCATCCACTAGGAATTCTATGGTGTCATGTCATGAATTAAGGTTCCCTGTAACTTTCGTGCAGTATTAATTTTGCATTTAAAGCTCAAAGATAAATTGAGTGGGAAACCACGATATTTTTACTTGTGCACAGCAACACTTAAAAACTACCTTGTTATAATACCTAAATTAGTTAGGGGATTATCGTTTTTTACTTTCCTACAGATACAGATGGCCTCACTCAAAATTCGAATGCGTGCAGAGCGAGAGATTGAAATGAAATGGGAAACTAATTTTTAACACAGTAAGCAAACCAAACCAAAACTCAACTCTTTTCACTCTAACCAATTTTTACACAACACGAGATTTAACTCTGATGAAAATTCAACACGGACTGTGCCAGTTTCCTGTTCTACCATTCAATCCTCAACGAGCTCCTCTCTGTACTAATCTATGCTATTTTTCCCCGTCTCCTCCAACTTTTTCCTTACCAATTTATATCTCATTCAGTTTCTTTAATCTTTTCACTTACATAGCTAACCAACACCAACAATACCCTCTATACTAAACTATTCAACATTACTACTAGCCCTATCTTCACAAAATTAATGTTTTCAATTAACGCTCGTTGTTTTATAAACATATTACCTCCTCGTTCTCTTTAAAATCCGAACCCCTTCCAGTTTCATCACTATCACATACCAGCTTCGGATTACACTACACTCATTACTCTTTAAATAAATACTATCTTACCATCTTCTCGCACTTCCATTTTCCATTTCCTAAGACAAGCATTAAATTTGTATTTTTAATCCTTTTTCATTTCTGCTGTCTTGTTTTACGTTCTTTATTAAGAGGAGCATCAGCGAACTCTTTATAGGAATGAAGGATCTGTCTGTCTGTCTGTCTGTCTGTCTGTCTGTCTGTGCGTGTGTGTGTTCGCGAAACGCTACTTTATAGTAATGTCCGATCTGTCTGTCTGTGTGTTCGAATTGTCAGTATGAGCCGCATGTTACACATCGACTTTCGTACTGTCTATCTCGACTTTCTAATATTGTTTTACGCGGTTTTCATGCTGGTTTTTCTCGTTTTCGGTTTTCTCAATGTCTATGCTCCTCTTCATTACGTGCTGTTTTAACAGGTTTATTTATTATTACATCATTTCTCATTAATTTAATGATATAGATTACATAGGTGTATTGTCCTCCAAGTAATGGTTTTTACTACCAATAAAATTCAACTTTGTGATGTAAGATAAGTAAATTTCAAAAAACACTTTATATAAATGCTCTGTTTGTCTGCTTGATAACTCAAATCAATCTTGACAAATTAAATTGTAAATATTTATATCATATTTTAGGATTATGTAAGGTTGGTTGTAATAGAAAAATTGCATTTTTAATTTTCACCTAAATATTTGTTACTGTAATGTAATTATATTAGCATTATGGTTTTATTAGAATAGAATAGAATAGAATAGAATTTATTTCACTGTATAATTGATTTGACCAATGGCCTTTACAATACAGTTGTTTTATAAGGTGTATTATTCATTTACAATTTTTATTAAAATTATTGCTAGATTCGCATTATATATTAAAAGCTATGTGTGCATTATAATTAAGGTACATAATTTTTAAATTAAGATTAACTTATAAGAAGACTTAAAGAAACTACAGTAATAATAATTAATTGCTATATGCTAATTCAAGTAGATGTTTTCTGGTTTTCAAAACACTAATCCAAAAATTTAATAATATTCTGTAGGTGCGGTCATTAATTAATGCTAGGTAGGACACAATGTCTTTTCTACTAATAATTTCTGTATTAAAGTTATTAAGTAACATCTTTCTCTGAGCTAGATAGTGTGGACATACAAATATTAAATGGTAAGCATCCTCTATATCTTTATAGTTGCACAGAGTACAGTTGTGGTCTTCAGATGCAGTTTTACTGTATATTTCCGTGTGTCCGGAAAGTTTTACACTTTTGCCTGCTAAAGTAAAGTAGTTTACATTAAGTCTGAGTTGTATTATAAGTACGACTGTTATCCAGCTAATGTCTTTGTCTAAGTAGTTTTCTCTTTGGATTTTATTATGTATGTACTTGTAATGTTTTAAAGTATTGCTAGTTTGCATGCTAGTTATGTCATTTTCTATCATTGTATTTTTAACCTTGCCAAGAGCCTGTTTTATTGTGATTACTTTTTCCTTCGTGGTTAACGAAGCAAAATTATCATCAATAATGCCAGAAAGCTCCCATTTTGAAATTATGTTCATTAAGTGTGTGTACCAATTATATTTGATGTGTCCGTTTTGAAAATCGGATTTTAGCGCTTCGAAGGACTCCCTTAAAAGACTATTTCTTGGTTTACTTAAAATTTTAAGCAAAAAATTTAATGTTTGTTTTATTAGTTTGAATTCGTATGGCAAAACATTTGTTTCAAATCTCAAAAACCACCGAGGGGTCATATTAGGTAGTTGGAATAATCTGCGATAAAAATTGGCCTGAAAAATGTCAAACATCTCTGTAAATCTGATACCCCAAGTATGAGAGCAGTAACCAACTACCGATTGTACCATTGCCTCAAAAAGTTTGTTATGCGAGTCAAAAGTTCTAAGTTTACTTTTATAAAATATTTCAAATATTGATTGGATAGCTCTTTTCCCCTTGTTGAAAAAATGTTTACTTACATCAGTGTTAGTCAAGGTTTCATAAAAGGGTACCCCTCATAAAAAGGTATTATGGTTTTATTAAGAAACAAAAGAATGCTTTAACAAGTTTATGTTGTACCTATGTGTAGTTTTTACAATGGTGAGAAGTGTGCATAAAAGGAAGAAAGAACTGAACGGGGGCTCGGAAGACGTTCCTAACGGTGGTGTTGGTATCTTTGTTGAGTAATTGAAAAGACGGAGGAAAAGTTTGATGATGCTGTTAGTAGATCGTTAGAGATCTGATGACAGCTACATAGGAGCAAGATACGTTTTGTCTTCAGACTAATGATCCTTGAAGAGCACTATATATCTCTCCCTCTCTTCTGCAAAAAATCTCGCTCTGATCTCATCTCGTAAAAAACTCCCTAATAAGTGTCGTCAGTCACTCACTACGCAACTTTAGCACTTGGCCTACCATTCTCTATCCGTCCAACTGCCGTGCCAAATAAGTACCTAATGTTCCTAACCCTCTAGCACATAAAATACTTAACTGACAACTACATGTCTTTACATCCACATTCAACAATCCAATTGAGAATACGTAGGCAAGGTAAGTAAATGTTTTTCTAGGATATTTAGGTACACAGATTATTGTCGCAGTGGTATTTTTATATGTAATTACCAAGTAAATTATTTACCAATACTTTTGAACTTTAATTTGATATCAGAACGAAGTGACAATTATATCATCTAGTAAACCTGTTAGGAAAAACAAATTTGGTAATGAAATAAATAATTAAATTGGTAACGAATTAAATAAAAATAATATTTACTTTTTTGGTATTTTATGGGTAAAACGAACTTTGTGTGCTTAGTGAAAGTTTAAGCAAATTTTGTAAACTGCACACTTGTAGAAAGAATGCACAAAAATGCAGTGAACTGTAAAGAGTAAAGTTTGTAAAGGGAGACCCCCACAGAAAAGATAACTAAATAATTAATTTGCCAATTAATTAGAAAACTGCAGGAGTTATGTTTGATATAAGTAGGAATGGATTGTATTAGGGCAGTGAATTATTATGCATTATATAATAATTATATAATACGAATGCCATTGTGAGGGCAGATTTATTGCAGAAAAGTATTTACATACCTACCTGTCTACTCTCGGTACTTGTAAAAGATTAAAAATTAATTAACATCTTGTATGCCAAAGTCAAAGTCAAACCAGAATCATTACTACATGCATGTAGGCTTTGAGAGGAGAGAGCGAACTGTGCACAGAACGGAGGGTAATAGTAGGCATGTATGAATATGAATTTCTATTGCTCATTTAATCCAAGCCAAGCAGGGTTCAACACTGTGAAAAGCGAGAAAGACTTTGCGGGAGGTCTCCTTGGTCTTTGCTCTCTCTCTTGTCTTGTCGTATAAAATTTTGCGTAAAATATTCATACGTACTTAGCTATACTCTTCCCTCCGTCACTCCGTCCTCTCTCTCTCTCTTTCCCTTCAATTGCATTATCTTAAAACATGTACATTATATTCAGATGTAACTTACCCTTGTGGAAAGTCCTTTTTCTTTTCCCATTTTGTCTAAAAAATTATTTTTCGTATCTTTTCCTGTACTATTTCTCATGTTTTCTTCTATTTATTGCAATTTTTTCAAAAAATTTTACCATGTTTTCTCTTTTCATTCATCTTTTATCAATTTTTCCCATGTGTTTTTGCAATATTTCATCATTTCTACAACTTTTTCAGTATTTCCATTTTTCTGCCACATTTCATTTTCTGCCTCTTTTTCCCCAAGTTTTTTACCATATTTTCTCATAATATTTTTCTGTTATTGTCCATTTTTTCTTTCATTTCTGGTTATGTTCGCTTTCTTCCATATTTTCCAACATTTCCCCATTTTTTCATTTTTCTTATAATTTTTTACAAAGTTTGTGAATTCGAGGATGATAATGTTTTTGCACCATTGTGACTTGATATAATATTCCGTGTATGGCTACTTAGAAGTACATCAGATGTGAGTTTGTGTTGGTAGAATTTTGACATGAAAGCGTGTCCCGGAGAAGGAAGTGCAAGTTTGGTTGTAGCGGTACACATTATACACGTGCATAGCGACTGGAGAACTGTTGAAATATCAGTACATTGTATGCATAGACCTAAAAGTAAATATCTGGTGAGTGTGTGCATAAATGTGTGGAAAGAAGGGAAGAAAAGAGGAATCGAGAGCCAAATGTTGGGCGATTTCTTCCAGAGGGATTTGGGATTTTGGTGTTTAGCATGCATTTTCTGTAAAAGACGCTAGTATAGGAGTTGATATGGTGTACTCCGTAAAGAGAGACTATTAGAGTCAAAGTCAAGTGAAGGCATGGTGTGCACTATATAAATATGAGTTCTGTACTGTGTCTACGTGTATTGCATTGCCATTCATTCATTTCTATTGCGTTGCATTACGTTGCACATCATCTTAGATCACATCAGATCAAAATATCTGCATCCGAAAGACACATAGCATGAAATACCGCAAAGTCACGTCAAGTCAACATTCAGCATAAGCAAGAATCAGACTGACTCGAATAAAAGTGAAAACGAAGCCAAAACCCATTTCACATGGAATGGCTTTTCATGGAAACTACTGCTCGTGGAAGTTGTCTGCTTCTCCGACATTGCTATTTGTTCATGCAGTCTAAGTCTGTTGTGTGTAGAAATAAAATCAAGTCTTATTCCTTCCTCCGCAGTTTTCTAACCTAACTTTAACTTAACTCGCTTAAAACTTTCTGCATTTTAACTTCATCCTCAACTAAGCCTTCCCTATTACAATACTCTGTATGAATTGTGCAGTATACAAGTACATACAGTAGTAAGTATAAAGTGTACATCACCATTTCTCCAAAGCGTTGACTTGAGATGAGCCTGAAACGTTGTCGTTGGGACGTGCCTCCGAAAACAAACAGGCTTCTTGACTCTTCTTCATAAATCATTTAGTAATGGCCATATTATCGGTGAACAGATATGCAATGCATAACTAAACAACTTACACTTACCCCACCGGTACTACTGTTGTGGTGTGGCAAGCCAACCTTATCCTTCAACTCACAGTATTTCCAAACCCTATATTTTCGGCTTATCTACCTACCTATTAATATTAGTTTCCAAATATATTTAAATCTTCCCTAAAATTATTACAATGTAAAATATTTTCTATTCTTCATTCTTGTATGTAAATAGTAAACAAATTGCTTCTACTGTTTATACTAGAAAGAATCTCAATTCGATATATTTGTGATAAAAGTTGCAAATTACAAGACATGTAAGTATACTTTCATTGCCATTTCAGTAAATGGTACATTATTCAATTATAAATGAAATTTAAAAATTAATAGATAAGAGAAAACCATACCAGTCCGCGTAAATATCTCAGTGGTTTTCCTTTATTTCTAAGAAAATATAAAGTTTCTTTCAAAGTTGAAGAATATCCCAAAATTCTTGTACTGAATGTGTTAATAAATTGTAACCTGAAGGAAATGGTTTGTTATATAGAAATACTTATATCGTAGAACATGATATAAGCATAAAATGTGATTTGTTTAAGGACAGGAGGGCTAATCCTCTTCAGTGTGATATTTTATAACTGTGTAGAATGTATGTGACCCTCTTAAATTCCAGATCACCTATTTGTAAGGTATAGGAGGTATTCCTAAGAAAACTTCCGTATTATTAAATAAGATAAGTAATTTATTGTTTACTGTAGTGTAGTGTACAAGTGTATTATTGTATTGTATTTGTCGTAACATATTTGTGAAATAGGGTGCCTTGGTAAAGTAGAGTTGATGTTTCCCAACTGAGAATGAGACGAGGAGCAGAGCAGGGTGCTTGACTCTGTTCCTCTAATAAAATAGAGGACAACGTAAGAAAAGGAAAGAATTTCTTGGTTTTGTGTTATTGTCCATGTAAGAAATGGATGTTGTTGTATTATATTATGTTATGTATTGTGGAAAGGACCCAGACCGTGAGACCCCGGGAGCTACAGTATTACAGAAGACACTTTTAATAGTTATCTAGTTAGTCCACTAACTAACAAGTATGCACCGTAACGTGGAACGTTACTTAAGTAAACCCTGCAGTTGCAGTCACATCCAATCACATCACAATACTTTATTTTAGATCTATATTCCTCTAGGCGCTCTATATTCTCTATTTATATTATATTCCATGTTTTCATCCCCGTTTAAAACTGTGTTGTGGCTGTTGGTGATAATAAAGGAAACAAGTTGAAGAAGAATTTCGTTTATTTTCCCTAACGAAAAGAAAAGGATGATCCCAATGGGTGTTCTCAGTTTTCCACCAACATATCTCAGTTTCCTCCCGTAGAACATCATATAGGATAGTATTTATAGAATCCAAGCTACATAACACACGTACCACTGAGAATTGTGTCTTTCTTACTGTTCTGCATTATTGTCGTGAGGTGAACACTCGGGGTGTGTCCCGTCCTCTCCAATAATGTGATCCTATAATCTTCACTCTATGACGCTCTAAACTTTACAGACATAAACTAAACTACACTTCTTTTAACTTTCCATCTGAAAATCTGTACATCATATCAAAATCAGTCTACAGACGGTATCTCTCCGTTTAGGACAAACGAAATACACCCTGACACACAATGACATGAGAATCTCGTGTTTTCTACCCGAGATTATTTACGGATTATGTCAATTCTTAAATTCCAGTAAATTTATGTTACTAATTACAATTTCTAAGTATTATATACAACATAAAGTCGAAATCTACTTCTTAGGTGTACAAAAGGAATATAAAACTATAAAATAAAGGTCAGGTCACCAGAACCTCAACCCAGACCTACCGAGACTTCATTTTGCATCATTTTATTACCAAAGTCGGTAATAAATTCATTCATAAAATAAACCTTAAGCTTCAAAACACAATTATGTGTCATTTTCAAATTACATTGTCAATTGGAAACACAGTCATCTTATTCTGGCAGAAGGATTTACCTAAATTAAACCGTATCGGAGTAAATCGTAATAGGGAATAAATTCTTTTCAATTGGCTTCAGTATTTATTTTATTGGTGCAATAATTTAATTGAAGAATTTTGGAAGAGTTCAATATTGCACCTCGTATTGTAGTATTTGTACATTGTCCGGATAGGGAAGCGTACTTATTGGATAGTGGTGGTAGTAAAGACAGGAAAGAAAGCTGTCATTGTCATTCTGTCAGTGTATCTGTTGTGTTGTTTTTGCTGGTTTGGTTTAGGGATCGTTTGAATGTATTTATACGGATTGGAATTGGATGGTCGTGTTGAAGGTCTAAATCTAAGCTAAACTGATTGTGTATTGTGAGAGTGCCGCACTTTAGTCAATGCCAATTGCACGCAATAAAGTGTGAAAGTGTCCTCATGTCTTCTCACATTGGTTTCCTCAGAATTCTCTATTCTCGGAACGGAATCGATAACCTTTAGGTTACGAGTAACTATTTTAGTGTGCATACAGTGAGATATCCGTTTCTTAAGGTACTCTAGTCCAGTTAAGTACTTTATAACAATAAGAGTGGTAGTAAGAAGATTTGTTGAAAATCTGTGCCTGTTTTTGCCCTCTTGACTTTATATCTGTATTACTGTACTGTATTGTACTTTGGGTTGAGTTGACTTGACGTGCACGATGTACAAAGTGTAATGGCAGTAGTTTGTACTTGTACAGAGTAATAATATTGTAAAATCGTAGAGATAGCCATTACTCTTTGACTTGACCCATCATTGAACAGATTGGTGCAATATTTCTTCATAAATCAATAAAGTCTTATTGGCCCTGCGTTATGTTATGTTCTACTCTCTTTCATACACAGACTTATTTTACTGCACTTTAGTAGCTTTTCTATCCCTATGTACAAGAAAACATCTGCATGCAGACAAATTGCAGTTGCACTCTTGCCCTGCACAGACATGGACTTGATCTTTCCCTATTCTACTTACAAATACTCATCTTTACCACTCTATCTACCTATTATCGTCGTTCTACCATTTCTTACGTTCATTTTAAACCTGTGACAAGGATATTACTCTAAATATCTTTATGTTATACAAAAGAATTGACGGAAAATCAATAACCATATACTACGGACAACTAATGCTATCGAAATTTTGTAAAGGAATCGAGGAGGGGTATTTTTTGTGTTTTTGTCATTTATTATGCGATGAATAGTGTTCTGGAGAAGTTTATTGTTTTCTAGTACACTAAAGTTAAAGTAATGCAGTACCACACCATACGAATGCAGTTTTAAGAACAATAAGCCAAATCTAAGCAAATCAGATAACTTTATAAAACATCGTGTCCTGTTGACAAAAGGCGTATCCTCTCTTTTTTACTCCGAAACTTGTCCATGCAGTCAAATTCAACTCTACTAGACTCTATTGTACTTTTCTAAAGATGTGATAACTTGATTTCGTTTAATTTCTCTTTTGGCCATATAGTTCCACCCGAACCAACAATTATACTTTTAAGCGGGTATTACACTGCATACTTACTTTTTATGTCAAAACCAGAACAACAAGAACAAGACTATGAATTTATTTGATATTTCAGTAATTTATTCCGTGTCAATAGCAAAAGCATGGCTCAATATTTCTCTCTATAGGATCAAACTGGAATTATACTCTACATGTACCATACTGCATTCAAAGACAAACTGTATCACTTTTTTACGTTTTTTCTTACACCGTTTTCTTGTTATCACTTACGTTAACTATTCTCGACCAGAGAGAAGAATACGAGGGCGTTGTCCTCTCCATTTACTTACGCATCGCTTTAGAAAACAAATTTTAAGATTACTATACTTATAACTATGTCCATCGGATTTAATAGTCACTTTGACAATGGGGAACAGTGACACTGACATTGTCACCTTATTACCAATTACTAACACGGACCAACAAAACACAGAACAAGAGTAAGGGTCTCACTTCCATGTCATGGCAAACGATCTAATCGCATCACTCAATTTTTAACGGGGAACTCAAAGAAAGTTTAAATCATTCATACATAAAATTCAATTCTTTGGGCACATCAACCAGAAAATTGTTTTCGTAACACAATTAACTTCACTGGCAGCGTTCCATCTGTAGTGATGCTTTGTAGGAATTACAGCTTTTAATCAACATTGACAAATTGGCGTTTATAATGGTTATTGATTTTATTTAGTATTAGTGTTGGTGTATGTAATGCATTAAAAATTTAATGAGGTAAGCTGTAAAAGTCCAGATTTAACGAAGTACTGGAACTAACACAATTAATTACCACAATTTTCAAGGTTAATTTTGTTTATAGCGACAAAAAATATGCAAATTATGCAATACAACCATAAATTAATGTAGAATTTGTATAAAAAGGTATTTATTTTCCACAATTTAAGTATCTACGATATTCTTTAAGGTGTAAATGCTCTATATAGGTTGTTTGCGTAATGGCAATGGAAATTCTTGATTGTTTGAGTAAGAGAGTCACGTCAGTGTTTAAGTGCCAATATTAATGAGTAACGTGCGTGTATACGTTTTATAAAAAGAGGAGCCCATCAATAGAGCGAGGTTAGGTTAGGCCCGGCGAGGCCAGTTAGTCCAGTCTTTTGTGCGTATCTCACAGAGAAACTAAACGATCGCATTTCATGTGCTGTCAATATGCACGCTGAACCGCAAAGAAGAAAATAAGTTATGTGATATGCGTAATGCAATGAACAGGTAAAGAAAGAAAGGGGATGGAATCGTCTTGTCTCGTTGACTTGACTCCCTGACAGGACAGACTGCAGCCGATTCCTAGCTACACTTAACCTAAGCTCAAACCAAACCAAGTGATGGAATTATGTTCGAGAACCCAGCACACACAGATCCTAAAGATTTATCAGCAATATGAACAAAAACGCGTCGGAAAGTTGTTTGCTTGTTTTTCTAACGACAAGACCAACCACTCAGTCCACTTTACACACAAAATATACCTATGCGCTATCCTATACCCTGTAAAACATGCTTTTATACTTATTTCATGCCTCTCATCCTGCATAACTACTTAAATTGCTTAAACATTTTGTTATAGTCTATTCTGCTAATTAGTATGCACATGAGCAATTGGATAGAAATCTCGGGTGAGAAAAAACAATATTTAATTCCGCTTTTATTCACCAAGCTTTTTTGGAGAAACTAAATTAATCCAGTCTCCTTATAATACAATTGCATTCCCTTACATTAAGTACCACTTCCTCCCCCTTTGGCTAATACAGAAGAACTTCATATTCTACTGCGTTTACCTAAAACTTATAATATAGTGTAATGGAAAATAGACGATTTTATTCATCGAATCCCTGAAATTAATCTTTTCAAACACTCCTTTTGCAATAATGTAATAGAAATCGTTAGAAAATTAAAATTTCTTTTAATGGTCCAAGAATTTAAAAGTATCCACCTAAATAAGATTAGTAATCAAAATTTAATTATCATTAAAAATCTTAATTTATACTCATTTAAAAAAAATTAAGTCCAGGAAAATGGGAAAAGTGGTATTATTCATGGAAAACTGTGTTTATACATTTCCGAATTTTATATTATGGGCAAAAAACGTTATTTCTGGAGAAAATACTAATTTTTCTTGGTAAAAGAATTATATTCAGGGTGATTAAGGCTAAGTAGCAACCTAAATTAATATACTACGGATTTTTATTTGTGGTAATTCTACCTAGAATTAGTATGCTTATAATAATATTGTTTTAAAATGTTAGAATTGAGAGATACTTCGTGGATATACTTGTAGTGCATTAGTATTGGAGTGTATTAGGTAAGCGTATTAGTAGAGCATTAAGAGTGCATTGTCTTGGCTGACGACCTTAAATCAAGTGAAGTGTGGAATTCTTTCTGACACTAAATAGAGGAAAATGCTGGTACAAAGGGGCTAGCGCATGGAAGCTCAGGCTTTCATTTGGTTAGTTCTTGATTCTTCGGTCTGATTACTAAACAAAGATTCCATTAGTTGAGTTTACTTATCTCCCGAGGATATATTTATTATATATTTCGAGCATTCGGCAGAGGGATGCATTTGAGCATTACTAACAATAAGACAGGCTTAGTGAGAAGAGAGAGAGAGCATATGCTGATTAGCAGTAGACTGGACCTTAGAAATGTGTCCGCAGTAAAGTAGGTAATATGTGAATCAACTCGTTCTCTCGCCTCGGGTTTCACTAATGAGACTAATGGCCATTCTCTTGTCCAGGACGAAACCCAATTACAAACCGTATATTTTTCTACTTAACAAATAAACATAGCAGAAAACGTTCATTTACCTGCTCTGCCGTCACGCGGGCACTTCCAAAGGCTTCCTTCGCCTTCACTTCACATTATAAGCAGATTAGCATACTCCGATGACCATTCAGCACAACTAAGTTTTCTTAATTCTAATTCTACCAATAATAATAAGTCCATTCACAACAATCCATCCCAAGCACCTTTATTTTCTTATTATTGCACCTTAATACACTTTTCAAATGGAAAATCAATGAAAATTGAGACGGTCTGTATTTCCTCAGGTTACCAACGGGATTTAATTCTTATTTTTCAGAGTATACTACTTCTTATTGTCCGTTTACTCTATTACTATTGCAAGTTTAGTAAGATTTTCTTTGTTTAACCTGACCTGACCTGACACTTGAGTTTGTGTTATGTTAGCCAACCTTTTCAAAGTAGTAGTTGTATAAGTAAATTGGATTTGGGAACAATAGGTACAATTGGTCATAAAATTTTATTAGTGGAGAGGAATCATTGATTAGGTTTAGGTTAACTATTTAGTAGTAGTGTTAAGAAGGTGAGGTAAGCTATTAACGAAATATTAACGTTAATGCCTATGAGTTTAGGGAAACAAATTATTATACGACTCGACCATTAAAAGTTCCTTACCATTCTTATTCTACGATGAATTGAGTGTATTGTGTATGTGTACTGTAAATGTACTAAACTGGAATTTAATTTTATGTCTTTCCATTATACGAGAGTTAACATAGTTTTCATCTTGTGTTCAACAACAGAGCACTAAATAAAACACGACACGATAGTGCACACGAATATATCCGAGTATCGGAACACAATGGACTCTAAACCACATGGACATGGAGAAACTCAGAGAAAACATCATTCCGCACTTTAATTTCGCCTTGGCATAGCTTTCAGTTTACATCACCTCACAGTTTCAAAGTTTAACCTGTTAGATACCTATTCAGTGGATATTTATAAGCATTTATTTCACATCTGAATTGACAATAGTATTTTTGTCTTTTATTGACTCTGTAAAAATGAGAGAAGAAATTCTCGTCTCGTATCGAAATTCTTGACAATTGATGGAACACGACTCTTTCATTTGGGAATACCATTAGAATCATAACATAACACATTATCAAAGATTTAAATCCGAAAAGCAAACTAACTTGATTCTCTCTCTTTCCTACACATTTTCGTCTCTCTTGTGTTCCTGACCTGTCCCGTGCTCTATTTACATTTCTTCTTTCTATTTGAACAAAGATTTACTAACCATTCTTTATTCTTATTCTACAACAGAATTTAATAGACTTGTGTATTTACTTGTTCTACATTTATTTACAATAAACTTACAGAATTTCACATAAAGAATTACAACATATCTTTATGTATTCTGAATATTGGGTTAATCCTTTACATGATATGACACTAACACTCTGGTATTACCTTGTAGTATTTTACAATCGCATACAAATAGAAGTAGCAATATAGTATGAAGAAGAAAGAATCAAAAAGTTCTTTGTACGGATTGGTTGGGTTTTATTCCTTTTTCACTTCACAGTATTTGTGTCGTGTCCCAAAGGGTATGTGATGTCAGTTAGGTTAATAAGAAGGTATTTGTTTGTGCACTGTTATAATATCAAAGTGCCATAGACATGAAAATACTTTGTACAAATAGAACCTCCTGCTTCAATTTCAACATTCAACCAGGAATGAAATGTTAGCACTTGACTGAATGTAACTCTTTATTCTCTTCTATACTTGTGTGTCTTGTCAAAGAAAAGGAACCATTCGCATTCATGTTTCTCTTCTGCGGTTTGGTTTGGCTAAATACAAATACAAACACCAAACACATAATACAATCTCTGTAATTCTTGCACATATTTAGTTTCCTCTTTCCCCATACTAATACTCATGTCTCAAAGCTAAACACTACTCAATTGAAGGCTCGCTATACTATTTTTAGGCTTCCATTTATCCAACCATAATATAAACTCACTTTGCCATAACATAGGATGGTAAATAAAGATTTTTTACCATAAGATAAAGATATTTTACCATAAAGTAAAGATAAATTGCCTTAAAACAAAGATAAATTACCACAAAATAAGGATATTTTACCATTAACCTGAAAATATGTTATAATTTTATTAACAGTTGCCAAAATTTTAATTCATCAACCATTAGGTAAGACGGAAAAGTACCACAACTTCAAATTAGAAGTAAAATAGTAGTAAATGCACTTCATAAAATTATGGCATATTGAGTTTAAGTAATGGTAAACAATGCTAAATGTTTTGGAATTTTTTAAATGATGATTCGTTGTGCATTTACGGGGCAAATCTGATATTTTATGGTACAGTGAATCTTTATTTTTATGGCAAAGTGGGTTTTGTTATGGTTCAAAGAAATTAAAGGCCTAATTTTCTCCCCGTATGCTATGGAATGTGAGTGAGTTCATTCCTGTTACATTTGCATTGTTTTCTAAAGCACATACTTTTAGTTTAAAGCACACTACACCTATGAAACTGCGTACGCTCTTCGTTTTCCTTGTAAATGCGTTGGAATTTGTAAATTCTTTCCTGGTTTCTTTTATGTCTGTATTACAACATTGTATTTTCCGAGGTATTTTCGATTTCGTATGGTATACTACAATATTTTCTATCTTTAAGTGAAATCGGACACCATTCCGGTTCATATTTGTCAGCTTTTGGAATTTATATGGAATTTCTTTTCTCTCATCTTTTGTTTCACCATGGTATGGTATACTACAATCTGATTAGGTTATGTCATGTCACAAAAGAAAATATAATTTGTTTATCTCAATTCTATACCCCTATACTACACTCCACTACAAAGAAGGCTGACAAATTACCCAAAGTTAAATACCCAAACGATATTTATGTAAAGTATGAAATTTCAGACTTGTAAATTGTTTGTAGAGCAGAACTTAGTTGTTTATCGAGGGCTTATCTTGTCCGAAGTTGTAAATCCTCGTGAACACAGTCACATTTAAAGAATGACTTTGAAAATTTCATTTTCCACGGACAATGCTCGGTGTACCTTTAAGGTAGCATATAATTACACCGCGACTTGTGCCACACCTTCCACGTCTTCATTCAAAAGATAAGGAAAAAAACAACATGAAGCATTTCTCTTTTTAATAGTATAGCTTAGAAGCTAAATCAACGTAAGTAGCATTCATTCGCACAATTCATTATAGCATAAAATCAGTATCTCACCAGTGGTATACCGTATTCCCCCTCTTAATATAATTCCTCCCTTTGGAGGAACTATGCACATTTTTTGATATCTTTGATAAAAACCATAGGGTAAGCCCATTATCGAAATAGCTTCTCCCCTTCAGGCAACTACAATGGAATTCATGTCACGGTACACATATTTGTGCAGATTACTAAAGATATTTTACTTTTACCCGAATAATGACACTATTGAAATTTAATTGACACCATAATTCCCCCCCTTATCTTGGGAGGAATTATTCAAATATTATTTCAAAAAAGCTAAATAATGTAATTAAAGCTTTGAAACAAATGAAATAATAGTACCCCGGGGGCACTACATCAATAACTACGGTGTAAAAATTATAAGGATATTATTAATCCCTCTGTATACTTATATTGAGTATTGATCGAGATGAATAAGAAACCAGTAGTGTACCTACTGCATTATTTTAATCTTGAGTTGACCATGCAGTTATTACCAATAGTATTTTCGACTCCTTTACAAGACACAATGAAAAATGTATATAGTTGAATCCTACTTGAGTTTAAAGTTTGATAATGTATTGAAGTAAGTTTGGTTAGATTAACTTCTCGCTGTGCCTTTCTTTGCTGACGGAAAGATCCTCCTACGATTAGATTGAGCAAGGTTTAACTTTAACTCACTTGTTCATTTGAGTTTACCTGTTTAGTGTATGGCATTGTATTCCATTGTGGTATAAAATAATAAAAGAATTTTTTAACCATCCCCAGCCACAAATAATAGATAGAATACAATAGAACCTTTATTAAACAGCTTGACTTGCTTACGCAATACAATAATACGTCTTTACATGCACTTATAAGCATAACATGTGTTACCTGAATTTGAAGGAGCTTAAAATATGGATTATATGATGCATTGCCAGTAGTGGTGATTCTACAAGTTCTAAAGATGAAAAGGCATATACCCTAAAACTAAAAGATTGAATAATACACACAGTAAAAAGTAACCGAGCCAAATAAAAGAAACCGAAGGTGGTAAACAGCCAACTACATACTAGAGAAATGTTGATCCTAACGATGAGGCTTCTAAGACAAATATACGTACAAATACGATTCCGTCTTCCCTCATCAACTACAGATCGGTTTACTGATAATTTCCTCTTTTTTCTAATTCTCTCTCTGATTTTTGGGCGGGTCGTAAAACAGCAAAAAGTTTACTGCATTCAGGACGAAAAATCTTCAAATAACAAATAATACTTCTTATATTTCAAGAAATGCAATCGACCGAAAGAAAGCAATGAATCTACAATATATATTATATTTCCAGAATAAAGTATTTTGTCAAAATAATTTTTACTGCGTTTTAGTAAATTAATACTAATATTAGTAATTTTGCTATGTATATTGTCTTATACCATTTTTAAGTGCTAAAACACATTATAATTTCTTACTCGGCTGATTTTCATTGTTTTAACAGAATTCTTCTAAAAACTGTGTCTACAGTCTTCATGCGTAAATAAGCATTTTAGTGTATAAAGTGACAATGTTCGTCTGCAGTTAAGTTAACTGTCCGAAAATAAATTTTAGTGTTTAGACATGGAGTTAAGGAATCAGCAGGGAGTTGTCCACTCTGGTTGTCTCGGTCTCCGTTGTGTCTTGTCCGGACTGAGAGTCGGTTTGGTTTGGTTGTTGTTCAATGGGAACGATCACAAATTATGTACACTAGAAGAGACAGATAGTTACCTTTGCGACAAATAGGAACCCCATGGGAAGTTTATTAGGTACACAGTACTTACACTCGGTGGACAAGACAAGACAGAAGAGCAAACTTACAATCTCTGTCCAAAGCGAAATGTTAAAGCAACAAATCTTATAGCAGCCCAGAAAATAATCAACTCTTGTAGTAATACTAAATCGTAATGCAATCATGTACCGTAGGCCGCGTAGGGACTTTTCTATGCTATGATAATAATGTGTAAAAAGTAAATAATAAATGCATGTGCTACTCTACCCAGTTTTATTTTATTATTTCTCTGATTGTGATTACATGTCGAGGGAGAGGGCAGCCTGCTGTTAAATGACGAAAATTCCCTACTTGACAATATGGACATGTAAGACAACAAACCTGAATCAAGTCGCACTGCGTTATATCCAGTCAATTACATGCTAACTGTGAAAATCATGTTCCTATGTCTCACAAAATATTATTTCCACTTGTAATACCAATTCCAGAGTCTGTAATCGCGACTCTTACATTTAGTCCGAGCAATAGACAGTCTGTTTAAACCTAAACCCTTTTCTTTATGCATTATTATCATTGTTTTGTCATTTCCACTGACAAACCAACCTTAATTTACTGTCTATAATAAACAACGACTCCTGCAATGCCTTTTGCTTTTCCGTTCCAATTCAAAAACACGTACACACTACATTTGCGCTTTATCACAACCCTCACCTTTTAATTCACAACTAAAACAAACTGGTTTAGTTAATGATGCCAATTGCATAACCCCCCACATAATTGACCTAAATTTTTACATGCAATTTAGCATTAGTACATTGTCTATTAAACTATATCGAACTTAAAATGTGTTACTTCCCCAAATAAACTGATAAAAATTTTCAAGAGTTATTGAGCACATTGACAGATCAAGACAAACAGATTGACAAACAAAAGTTTAAAGCAGCATTTCGTAATTTACCTAACATATTGTCAACAATTTTAATAATTTGCATTTATTCGAATTTAAATACTTCTTAGTATACTTGAGCATTTTCATATAAAATAATTTAAACAATAGTAGATTCAAAATGTCTGCCTTTAATACTGTTTTCTGTAGCAAGGTAAAACTAAATGCAAATTACATTGTGAAATGTAATTTAAAACGCTAATTGTATTATGCATGAGCCGATGGTAAGTATATACGGTATGGATTGTCCCTGCAGATTATTTTTGAAAATGAAACCTGGTTACAGTGCATCTGCACGTTTTTGCTATTCAAAATGGCTATTCCCAAGTTGAAGAGTAATCCTTAGAACGTGAGCGGGGGCAATGATGGGTATCAATCAAAAGTATCTTTTCCTTCCCTCTCCTGTTCACTTCACCACGGAAAAAATAAATCGTGCAAATAAATAAGACCCTTAGCTGCATTACTTACCATTAGCAGGTTTCCATTCTGCGTACACAAAAGTTCTGTCTGCATTTGAGGAGAGGAGACCACATGAGACCAGAAAATAAAGTGTAAAGCAGCTAAGAGTAATAAAGCACATCTAGGTAGCCATAAGAAAGTAAAATGGAACATTTGAGACGAAGAGAAATGTAAATTTTGTATTTGGTACTTTGGCACGGCTTCGCCTGTGTTTTAGTGTATGATGTAAGTAAAAGATTTTTTCTCGATAGCAATTCCACTGTTAATGTTACTTATAGTTTAGTGTTGTGATTGTGATGTGAAGTGCAGCATTACATTTCTATTGCTAACATAACATAGTGATGAGTTGTATGTATGCATTTCTATTGGTATTAAGTATGTGAGTAAAAATCTAAATGACAATTTCCATTGAGAAATTGCATGCAGAGATTTCCTCTATAATGCTTAACTGTACACGACTGAAAGAACTCCTTAGGTATAGTTGGGAAGGGAGAAGAAATTCAAATCCACGGGTGAAAAATGACAGCACGTGCATCCTTAAGCCTTTCATGACAGTTTTCCGTGTATATTTATAGTACAGATGCTATTCACACGGAGAGGCTTCCCTCACCACTGAACTCAACTCAAGTTCACAGAGCTCCGTCGCTGGCGTGAGGATATCGTTACAGTTAAGTCCTTCTTGTATTCTGTGCATGTAAAAGATTAGTAGGACAGGACAGGAGAACATAACACAATACAAGACACGCAGACTTGTTACTGATACGCCGATACACAAACACAACTCAACACTCTAATGTTTTCTAAGGGCACATCACTAAATTCTCGCCCTATTCCCATTAAACTCCTAAACTATCAAATAACATAATTCCTATACCATAATTTCTAAACTAAACCATAAAATCATAACTCCTGTTATTTAAAAATGATAATAATTCTGATAATTAAGTTAAATTGTTCAACAAAATGTAGGATTTTCAGTTTTTACATTACTTAATAAGGCATTGTATACGTATACCTATTTGTAATGTTTCCACCCTTTAAATATAACATTAATATGAATTTTATTAATATTAATATACTTACAGTAGATTATTCGTTATTTGCCAGTTGACAAATACATAATTATCTACTTGAATCTTTGATTGGATAAGTTTGCGTACTAAAACACTAAATAAAAGTACACAACACTTATTTGAGTATCTAATTAAATATTTCTAACTGTAAAATGTAACACTGTACACAGGGTATGTAGAATTGGTAGTATTGATACAGAAAAGGAAAGTGAATATGTCCCCACCCAGTGTGGAGAACAGCTTATTAGTGTTAGATAATGGGTAAATGTTCTTGAGTAGCTACTCATGTCAATTGACATCTCATTTAGGTGAGGACGTAATAACGCCTAGCGTAATGTAATGTAAAGTAATGTAATGAAGTGTAATGTAATGTGTCTTGTCTATCTATGAATGTTGACTTTGACTTGAAAGGAGCACAATAGGTCTGTGTGATAGGAAGATGTGTTATGTATGTTCATGCTAATCACTCATTCGCTCGCTTACTCTTTCACATTCACACTGCTGCTACTTTATGTTATGTAATGCAGAGGTGCCTAATACGTATCACTCCATCCATGTGTTCTCTTCTTGTTCTTCAGTGTGGGAAGTGTACATGGCTCCAATTACAATGAATGACTCCATTCTCTCACTCACTCCACTCGCCAACTAAGTCACTCCATACTCCGGCTCTTCAATTCCTTTTTTACGCACTGGAACACTAAATGAACCAGTTTAGATTACCAAATCAGTTGAAACTACTTATTACCAATTCTATTGTCCCTTAATATGCCAAACTCGCTCAATAAATGCAAACCAACTTTAGAACTCCGTCTACTCTACACAAGATAACTCTACATATTTTTAGGAACGTGTTATCTAATGTATAATGTTACATATACTAGATTTCCATTTACAAACAAGTGAACATAAAGCAGTTTAAAATAACAATAAAGGTTAGTGTAACTATCAATAGAGTTTACTATGAGGAAGTTTAGTATTCAAGTGTTTTCTTGAGATGAATTTTGGAAATAAATTAAACTTTTGCAAATATTCGGCTGAGGAGTATTTTTTCTACTAAAATGCCTAGTTTATGTTGGAAATACTACATTATTATAGATAATTAAGGATAATTATCCTTTGAAATCCATTTTTTGCATATGCGTATTGTCTAACTTATCTACAAATGTTTCTTTACTGAAATTCATCAAAACAAAATTAAATGTTAGTTGGTTGTATAGCAAATTAGTCAAATTACAAATAAGGGTTGATGGAAATGGAATTTAGTTGAAGTTAATTCATTTCTAGATCTTAGAGATGATGTCTCTCTCAAGTCAAATCAATTCTCATCTCTTCTTGTCTTGTCTAGACGACTTGAGTTAGGTCGGATGATGTATAGCTTAGCTTTGGATTGCTTTCCTCTGGTCTCTAGTAGTTTAATGCATAATTTATTTGTAGAGTGCGAGAGAATTGTACGTAGAGATAGTTGGTTTGGTAATTCATAGACGAATACGTAGTGCATAGCATACCTAGCGTCATTTCATAAGTACACTGTCGTGGCACATCGCGACAAATGAAATTTGTCAACGAGATTTATGCCGGCTCTGTCATATAATACGTAATATCATGGTGAATGTACATAAGTGTATCTTGTTTTCTTCTAGCTGTCCTATTCACCATTCTCTCTGTATTCATGTGAATATTAAAAAATAAAATGCTAAGTAGACAACATACTTTTAGTGCACTTAATTTATTCCATTCATGAAAATAATACTTTCACCCTGATAAACATTAAGTCATTCCCTATGTTTTTACAAGGCAGTATTGTTGTGTAGACGTATTATACGGAAAGTTAGATTACGGTTTTAAAAGCGGAAAAATAATTCGTTTTTTGTTTTTCATGTTGTACAATAGCCTATACTATGTAAAATTGCATTTACCTACCCATTAAAAATCGATTTACCAATCCATCACAATCCGCAAAAATTGCCACTCATCCCAGAAATATTGCAGTTCCCACAAATTTTCATTACCTTTTAGTCCTGAAATATGTAATAAAAATGTGCTATGCTAAAGGCCATAAAATATGGCGAGAAAATCAATACTACTTGTGGAAGAAAGAGTACTACAGACTATTGTAAATTTATTATGGCATTCTTTGGGTAAAATATTGTGATAAAGTGATTATCCTGTGAAAAATGATTCATTTTGGAAAACTGATTATTTTTGGGGTGCAATGAAATTCGCATGCATTCATTGTGTAAATTATTCATTGTTATTGTCAGCTATTTATTTGGAAAAAACATTCGCAAAATTTAAATATTTCATCGTGGTAAAACGTTTATTTTCATGGTGTGATAAATGAATTTTTTCTTATTGTTTGTAAGTGTACGCACAATTTTACATATTAGAGTAGTGGATGTTTATATTCATAGGACTGGAAATTCTATATTAATTTTATTCAGAGTCACATACATTTATAATAGTTTCTAGTCCGTTGGTATTCTTAAGGCGACTCGAGTGTTAACTTTTAATGTAATTGAATTATAAGATGAGATATGCGATAGTGCGATGTGACTGTGGATCTTGAATTCAGATGGCTAAGTAAGCTCTGAGCTTTTTAGTTGACTTGTTCATGCTACGACTATGACATCGTATCTCTTGGTTTCTTGTCTTGACAATTTAGAATTGGGTGGATTGCTTTCTTAAACATACTTATATTATACATGCAAAGAAATAATTTGCACACATGCCAAGCTATGGATAGGCCAGGGCTGAAGATGAGATGAGCATTGCCAAACCCCAAACGACTTTAGTTTAAGAGACGGCAAATAAAACGGCAGTCCATTATTACTTCACTACAGAGCAAGAACTCTGGAGGACAGAGACAGACATTAGAGCTCTAACTCACAGAATTAAATTATTCCAAACCATAATGATAAGTAGGAGCAGATGTGTTTATATTATTCTGCCATGAATAATTTCGCAATGTTTTTTCTCATTTTATTTGCTTTCTCAGTCAAGACACTCAAAATTGGATGGATTAGATTAGTCGACTGTAATAAGACCTAATATATTTACATATATTTACTAACTGCGCTCCAAAGATAATCCAACATAATCCAATATCTTCCCTATTTGCATAATTTTAATCTTCACGGATTCCCTTTGATATTTAACTCACTATGCCAGTGTATACGAATTCTCCTAATGAATCATATGTTATTTTATTTATTCATTTTAATTTCATAAACTAAAGCGAAACTTCCTAGAAGCAAAGAAGCAGTTCTTAAGAGATTAATTTCAAACAGAGAGTGAAATTACGCACCGGTGGAAAAAACATCCAATCCTGTGAAATTTGGGACCAAGGAACAAAGAGATGTGACAGTAAATCAAATAAAGCATCGAATAAAAAATATGGAAAATTAGGGAAGAAATAATTAAAAGTTGGGAAGAAGTGAAAGAAATAGGAATTGGAATATTTAAGGTGCAAAGTGTAAAAATAGCAAAAATTACGAAAAAAAGACAAAATTATAGAAGAAATCATTCGACGAAGAAATATCGGGGAAACATTAAGAAAAGCTTGAGAAATATTGAGGAAAGCAGGAAAAATTTGGAAGAAGGTGAAAAATGTAAAAACCCGAAAAATAACTGAATACAATAAGGAAAATGCGGAAAAAGAAACAAATACAGAAGACAACTGGAAAAATGTGGAAAAATTTGCAGAATATTCAGAAGGCAATAGGGAATAGGTGGAAAAATCATATATAAATTAGACCTATAAAATTTGAGAAACGATATTTTAGAAATTGAGAAAGAAAAAGAGGTTTCCACCAGTTTAGAGAAATGTATTTTTATTTAGATGAGAAAAAGTAGGATATGGTAAGGAAATGGGACTGGTGATGATGACACTGTGTGTGACTTTCCCTTCCGTTTATATTTGATGTTGTGCTCCGAAAAGAAGTGACAGAGCATGTGAGATGAAGAATTTGAAAGTAAATAAACAGAGCTGAAGGTTTTCGTTGAGAACCGTCAAGGGAGATGAGATGAGTGGCCCTCCCACATAACGAAATTATCATATCGTCCCATATCCTATCATATCATAACACATCTCAAAGAAACTCCATTCCATGAATAATTCTGTCACACTTTTTAATCTTCAATTCTTTAAGAAAAGGAATAACGTATCCGTATTCCCGGCACATCCTAATGTAAGCACGTTGCCTTACTTTTACTTAAGAATTCCATGAATGCTTATTATTCTCACTGAGCATATTAATATTTCTCTCCTAACAGTCCACCATCTCCTTAAGACCAGATAACGTTACACCAGCATACGAAATAAAGAAATATTCTTTTATCTTTATTACTTTTACGTCTCAGTGACTCCTCACTCAAATTCTTCCTCTCTATGTAAATTATACACTTACAAACATACACAGTACAAATAATGCAACTCCCAAGAAATTATTTATTACAAATGCTGATTAAGATCTCACTCTTTTGATTGCAGAATTTTCATTCGTTTCTGGTAAACAACATACATTTTCTTACTATTCCAAATTGCAACCCAAAATGTTATTACATTCATTTGCAATTAACATTAACAAATAATTATACCTTTGGATAGCCAATATTATAATATTTGCTTCTACCGAACGAATTCGCCAATTTTCATTTCCTAACATTACTAAATCAGTTCTTTTTCGTTCAGTGTGTAGAAATACTACAAAATCGCAAACTAGATGCATAGTGCATTGTTAAGAAGGTAATTTATGTAAAGATATATTATAAATGCAAGTAAATAGTACCATTATTATTAGCAATCATCAATTCAATCTGCAAAATGAAAATTTATGGTGTTTTATACGAAAAAGTGTAATTAGTGATTTTAAATGTGCTTAGCAAAGTACACGGATTAACAATTATTGCTTTAAATGGAGATTCCAATTATGGATCTCATTTTGAGATAAATTATGCATAAACATTTCGAAAGGTTCATTAAGCTGAAAACAAGACAGGACTGTTGAACGCCTAGACTACCTTACATTATTACTCTAGACACTTATTTGTTTATAAAAAGTTGGAATCTAAATAATAATTGTGTGCCTTTGCCCTCCCATGGCCAGTCTTGAGTTGAGTTGACTTGTCGTGTCTCTATTTGTTTACGACTCGCAATAAGACCAGTAATTAAATAGCCTCTTAGCCAAAATGAATACACAAAGTGTAAGAGTAGACGAGTGGATGTCAAAACAAAACAAGTCAAAGCAGAAAACAAAGCTCCATAAAGAAATTAATGTTGCCTGGCCTGAAGAAATTAAAGGAGGCTAATCTATGTAGGAATTGTGTAGTCATTTCCATTGTTCGTCCACGTAGGTCTCAGAAACACGACAGATAAGTATAAGACACGTATTATTAACAATAACCAAATGTACTTTAAGCAAATAAAGTTACCTCATCTCTCCTTTACTTATTACTAGTTATTACCATCACATTATTACAACTGGGGAATTAGCACTTACATTCCATATTTCCATTTAAGTATACACACGTTCAGACTTATTACATTGTATGATGTGCACACTGATACAAAACTTCACTGTACACGCATCCGCTCACATATATGGGAATTTTTACTAGATATACAACAATATCATTCTTTTATATGATTAACCATGTCCACATTGCAAAAATATATCTTACAAAGTATTAAATATCTTTTATTAACAAGGTGTATAATAAAATTGCAAATTGTTTTCCATTCGCAAAGAGATAACTATACAAGATAAAACCAACACACTCAGATTTCTGGTTCGCATACACATCCAGCTACACTAGTGCGAATAAAAAGAATAGATTCACACACAAATGTTGACATATCATGCTATGCTGTGTCAAGAGTGACATGACTTGACAATGACATGATGACTAGTTTCTGCATAATAAAAATTAATTCCTATGCTGTAGATACATCATTTCACGTACTCGACGTCCAAGTTGAATTGCAATTTCTTTTAATTTTCTTTTCAATACATTCAATACATATCTGAGCTTTATTCCAAAAATCAGTATCGAAATAACATTTCAAAAACAGAAAACTTTTTTATACAGGAAAAACGAAAACCGTATAATCTTTTTATTTCCAAAATTAATAATATTTATTCTACTATTTTGTAGGTATGTATTGTTCAACTCAGGTTAACATTAGTATATGTATTATACGCACGTGAAAATAGAAAATCCGGTGTAGCTGTGGAAGCTATATATTTCATTGGATTGTATTAAAGAAACTATTAGCCATTTAGAGACTCGACTTGACTCCTCTATTGTGTTCCATTCCCTTTTGATTGCATAATACAAAAGTTGATTCAGAGGCATTACTAATTCCATTTTATTAGTTGTTGTCTTGTCTCTTCACTTCTTCTATTCTATTCTGAGCCATCGTGGAGGCAGGACAGGAGAGACAAAACAAAGACAAACAAAGGGAAACCAAACAAGGTGAAGGTAACAGTAGAACTAACAAGACAAGTCAACCAAACCAAGCCAGCAACACAATTTTACATTTTTTTCGTCTTTAAATTGAATTTATTTCATACGAGACAGTATAATCCGCCTACAAATAAATATATACATCTCTTGGAGGTATCTCTCTACCTATCTTTTCCGCATGGCCATTACCATTTACACTAATGGATAGTCTTTCCGGTTGGATTTCGATTTCGAAATGAAACAGGCTTCCAGACTGTTCGCTCCTCAGTCTAATACTTGGCTAATAGCTGAGTTTACTTTTTAATGCACACAAGAGACAACGGTGGAAATTCGGTGGTGGAAATTCACATTTCTTTCTGCAATCCTAATATTTATATTAATGCTTTCTCCAAAAATGTTTTCATTTTCATACATATTTTTTCTCTTTTCGTTCAAATTGTCCTTCTTTCTGTATTTTGTCATTTTCTGTAATTTTTCCTTTTTCTTTTACGATCATTCCCATTTTATTTCAACTTTATCCATATTTCCCCGTTTTTCTTTAACTTTTATATTGCTTTCATTGTCTATTTCATTTATTCCCATCTTTTTCTGTTTTTCTAATTATTATTTTCGTTTTCATTTCACATTTTCTACTCTTTCCCCGTTGTCCTTCAATTTTTATCGTCTTATCAGCATTTTTCTCCTGTGATTTTTTCCTTTTCTTTTTCATTTTCCACATTTATTTTTTATTTTCGGTTTACTCCTCGGATATTCTTTAATTTTCACATTTTTAAATTGCTGAAATAATTCTGCAATGTTAACTTGGAGGATTGCATGTTTTTTCCACCCGAGGCAGTCAGAGTTAAGTACGCAGTTTAACTGGACTGGACTTGACTTCATGGAGTATTTAGCTTGTTTTGTAATGTGATAACGTGCGAGGCTGATTCTGGGTATTTTGATACGCTCCTGGGTGCTGTTAACATTCTCCCAACTGTTTTTCATTCATTGTTCATAGATTGTGTTGACTTGGCATGGGATGGCACACCTTCCTGTGCTTTCGAATGGATTACACTTTTATTGCATCGCATTTTACAATTATTTTCATGATCTCATATTATCATAGCATTACATAATGTATTACAGATGTCTAAATGCCTAACGATGCGTTCTATACAGAGAAGAAACAATAAAGGTTGACTGTATAGGACATACTGCTTAATCTAAATAGGTCTTTACATCTTGCAGGCCAAGAGAGGAATCTCGTTTCATCTGATTCTGAAGGTTCGAATTCCTTGCTTGAAGACTTGGACTAATTTCGTGCGATTTGATTTGATTTTATTCTACCTGAGGAATTTTTACAGTCATTTTCTTTACGTTAACCTGTCTTGTGAAATTTAAGATTTCTCATTAACTACTGTATTGCATATTGTACTTTTTCATACTGAGATAATTGTACACATTAAGTCTGCTCTTCAGTTATGGTTATAGCTACACATTGCACTAAAGTACTCCGTGTCCTTACATAAGGTAATAAATGTGAAATATTTATTAAACTCTCAAGTTTCTTCTCAGATGACAACATTACTTGGTTTCCAGAAGCTCTTCTCGTGCGTTTCATTTAATTTTCATGCATTTGCTTTTACATTGTTTCTTGAACAGAGAACAAGAAAATGGAAAGCCTTGGGATTTGAAGATATACTTATATCTCCCGACATCCGACCTACCGCCAGGTGGAAAATAGTCGTGCTCCTGCAATCAAATAAAAAGAATCGAGACGTTCGAGGAAGAAAACATGAAAACTACGTATTTTATGACGAGCTCTCTATTCATCTTACTATAACTATTAAAGACATTACATTTTCTAATCTAACCGTATCTGATACATTTACAGTATAATGTAAACGCAGTCTTAAGCGTAAAAAATTCAGGACAGGAGTAACATAGCAGACAGTTAGCAAGTTATCTTCTCTGATGATGATTCAGTTCAATTTAGTTCCTCTCTCCTCTCAACGAAGAACTTTTTTCCTTCCCTCCGCTTATTTTATAATAATACTTATACAGGATTCTAATGGCTGCATTGAATTTCCAAGATAAACACAGAATGAAATTCCTACCTGACAGCGATAATCACCATCATTATCATCTTCGGGGGGAGGATCGCCTTGGAGAACCTGAACTGAACCATTTCAACACAAATATCAACCCAACTCACAACTACTACAAAATACACAGATAATACTTTACATGTGTACTTCTCAACTCTACATCGTTTTATGACCAGAAATACAAACAAATACTAACATCCTATCATTAATACCAAGACCTCAACCAAATTCAACGCAACAGTCAAGTCACACGATTACTTATTACATGCGACGTGACTTCAATATCTATTCAATTCAAAATTCAATACAGGTGGCCATATAAAACACAATTCCCTAAAAATCTAAATCTTCACCCACATCAACAGAAATTAAAAGTGAAATATTATTCAAAATCCGTTTCTAGACACTAAACTAAATCCAATTATTCTCTAATGTTGATCTATTCTTCATATTCCCGAATAATAGAGTTTTCAGTAAATTAAATGTAAAGAACTTAAATTACGACGAAAATTTAGAAAAATTGTATACAGACATTTGAAACCTGACGATAGCCCTTAAATTGAATACTTAGCAGTTTTTGTGGTGTGGGAATGAAAATAAGGATTTGAAAATGAGGACAGGGTTGTAATTCTGTTAAATAAACATGTTTGCGTTTATATAGTGAGTAGAAATTAGCTGAGTGGTTGAATTTGAATTGTTATTTACATTGTTAGAGTTTATGAATTTAATTTCCACCTGTAGAATCTAATTAGTTAGTTGCAGTTATTCTTCTGTCTTAATCAGAGTTAAACACTGTTATTAGTATAGTTATTTCTCTAACGCGGAGATTGGTTTACCTAACTGTTTCCTCTGTACAATAATAAATGTACAAAATAAATAGGTAAAAAAGCACAACACAATTTTCTTTGTATTTTATTATCTCTTTATTTGTTTACTCGTTCAAAGGCGTTTCTATACTTCTGCACATGATAGATGGTATAAGGCACTATTAAAATACAGTACACAAGCGTACAGTATAGTATCTAGTGTGAGATAATAACCCAATTCCAGGTAAATGACTATCTGTCTCCCAATCTTGTAATTCTTACAAAGCTAAGAGGACTTAATTTGCAGTCAGCATTCAGACTCGGGTTATTTACTATGTATTTTATTTGTAATTGTAATGATAACGTAACTCGCCTTGTGTAGCTTACATTTCCACACTTATCCCACAAATAGGTATAGCATATGCACCTTGATTTGCTATTACTTAGTAATTACAGCACAGATGAGGTTAGAATGTCCACATTCAAGTCTTGATTGTGATTAAGGGGAATCATGAAGAAAACTTAATGATCTGACACGTCATGCGATAAACCACGATAAATGTACACCCCAATCTACAACTAACACTACAAGTGCTATTTCTATTCCAAAACAAAATCTACCTCGTACCATAAGCTAAATACATATTTATATAGTCTAGCGCTGTGTCTGTGTCTTGTAAGTAAACCAAAGTTTTCCCATGCATCTCATTCTATTACACAAATACTTCAGTACAGTACAAACGAAAAACTAGTCATCTTTAGGAAATAAATTGGTTAGGTAATCAGATAGCAACCTTTACTCTTAACATTGCTCTACTCCCTTACTTATCATATGGCACTTCACAAATCCCAACATGTTACTATTTAAATAAACCTGAAAGAGCAATAAAGATCCCAGTTTTTCCAACTTGTCTGTTTATTTTTATTAATTATAAATTGTAAATTAATTTTCTCAATTTACGATACAACACAAGTCTGCTCGAGAACTCATCTGATTAACTCGTATTAATATCTCTGTGTAAAAAACCACAATCTAATATACCAAAAGTTAATCTTAAACTTGAAAAAATGTAACTAAACTAACCTTCCTCTAGGATCTAGACTGCTAATCATCTGGTGCACGTAGTAAATACTTCATTCAACCCAGATGAAGGTGAGTTCAGATCCATGCGAGTAAAAAACTGGAACTGGCTTAACTTAACTGCTAATCTTATTAAGACTTACTTTATAATGTAGCATTGTTTCTCTTTTATATAACCATTTTATTATGTTATTATTATTTATATTTTGTAATCTGTACATGAATAGGTATTGTAGAGTTAGTATAAGGATTTAGAAACATAGACAGAATAGATGAGTTGTCCTGTCTCGTTATAACTCTTGATGAGTGAATGACGAACCTCTCCGAATAGAAAAGTTGCATAGAATGACAGGAGGCGGAGTTGTGAATCTCCAACGTTCTCATTCTCATGTCTGTCAATCATCTCTAGCATAGCGCAGGTATACACTGCAGTTTAATATCATAATATCACCAACTGAGCTCATTATAGGAAAACAAGTGAAGCCACAGCGAAAGCAAAAGAAGCCATAAGCTAAACCACCTAAGAAGAAGTCGTTGGGTAGGTAAATGGGTTTTCTAGTGTCGTTTTGTTATTATTCCAGCTTGGAATAACAATACTGTATTATTACTCCTCATTTAGATTACTATGCATTTAGATTAACTTTTCTGGATTATAAAATATAAAACTCAGAAAGTCGAAAGATTAAAGTCAAGTGTATTGTATTTACCCGTAATTGTAAACATTTCGTTATTACAATAGATTAAAGGTATTAGAATACAGAAGGTACAATAGAAAAAGGCAAACTCCTGTGGCTTACTTTGCTTTGTTTTTGTTTATAATACTTTTTGTTATTGTGGCCTGTGTGTTATAATAGCTTGTTGTGCTGGATTTCATTTGATTCGGGGATTTGGATTGCATTGTTGTCGCCTACAGATAAATACACAGAAAACTTATTAGACGAAAGGAGAACGGGCTAACTAAACACAATTTCTATTCACCGAGTCACACCAGACACTCTTGTCGAGATTTCTTAAGAAATTCGTTTGATGAGAAGTACTGACTCGCCACCGCTGGACTGCACTTAGTTGACTTGACTAGACGGACAGACGGATGAATTACCTTCTTGGAATCTCAATGGGAAGGATTAGACAGTCTCCCAATACTAATACATCGCAAAAATATAGGGAACGAAACCAGACAGACATAAGGAGAAATATAAATATATACATTATACGAAAAATTTTTCTGATATTTCAAAAGCAGAAGCACTTGACTTTTATTTTCGAGATCTATATAAGAACGTCTTAATAGGTAAGGTAACCTGAATATCTGGATTAGTGTATCCTTGATTTGATAGATATCTAAAACCCTGTATTAATACATATCGCTAAGTGTTAAGGAAAAGTTATTAACGGTATAGTTCCCCACATATCGAAATAGACCCTCCAGAGGGATTTATTTTGAAAAATTTTGAATTCGATATTTTTTAATTGGAAATTCTTCTTGTGGGGGATATCTCTATTTTTTAGAATACTTAGCGAAAATAATTTGAGATTATACGAGCTCTGCCCGAAGGGCAGAGCGAAGTATAATCATAATTATATTAAATATCCGAAATCGGATTGCATCACTATATGATGCTATGTTACGTGTAGTAAGCTACGCTATGACCGGGAGATCTCCATATTCAAAGCTGATGTAATGACAATCAGCCAATGAGAGCAAAGAGTTTTTCCTAGTTGGGCCTTCTCCGTGCATCCACGATACCTAGGGCGTCATTAGTTTAAAGAGAAAAATACATCTTGAGCATAATTATTAATACAATTAGGGTGGGTTTAGAAATTATTGTGGTGGGATAGTGATGCAATCCGATTTCGGATATTTAATATAATTATGATTATACTTCGCTCTGCCCTTCGGGCAGAGCTCGTATAATCTCAAATTACATAACACTATCCTCATCTACTTGCATCACTATATGATGCTATGTTACGTGTAGTTGTTTAAAGAAATTATGCGAAAAGATGCATAACTTATAAAGGAACGGCAACAATTTTATTTCCAACCATTCATTAAATACACACAGAAATCAATTACTGAATTACATTAGCTTAACTTTAAATTAATTAGGATTTTGTACCAGATAAAATAGCTGTACCATAAGTATCTGTTTGTATTGGTCTCTTATAAAATTTTCCAAAAACCTCAGACCCTTTTGACCAACCTGCACACTTGTAAATCTCATCAATGTGTATTCCTAATTCCATAGCTTTCGATGTAGATGAGTGACGATAACTATGTGATTTGAATACATTGGTATCAATTTTTGCTAATAACAATAAATCTTTGAGCCACCTACTAATAGTTTGTTTACTTGCATTTCTATAAGGTGGTTTAGTGGTTATAAACAGTTGAGAGTGGTTTCGAATAGGCTTAGTTCGACCTAGATATTCTTGTAAAGCACTTACAACGCATAATTTTGCATTTTTGTTATAAGATGGTAATTTAAGGACAGGTTGTTGTTTACCGGGCTTACTAGTCTTTATAATGCCTTCGATCCTTATCTCAGCACTTTCCTGAATGTGTATGTTTTTTATGTCAATGCAACACAAAGTCTGAACTCTCTGTGCTGTTACTAAAGCTATGAGACCAACCAATTTTATAGTCAACTGAGTAAGTGAAAGTTCAGAGTTACTTGGCCAGCTTGATAACAAATTTAAAACTTTAGTTACGTCCCAAGTAAAGTCGTATTTCGGTTTAGGGGGTCTTTGTCGTCCAATTCCTTTTATAAGTCTAATAACCAAAGGGTGCTGTCCTATTTTCACTCCATCTATTGGAGGCAATAAAGTTGACAACGCTGATCTCGCAGTGTTAGCTGTTACATAACCAAGCCCATCATCATATAACTTAGCCAAAAACTGTAAAACTAATTCTATGTTTGGTTGAAATGGTGTAAATCCTACTTGTAAACAGAAATCACTCCAACGTTTGATAATGGTCTCGTACTGTCCCCAAGTTGAATTTGCACACGATGACATTAATAGTTTTGTTACATTATCGGGTAGATTTAAATTCTTAAGGCATTTCCCGACAAGACTGCCGCGACCAACATCAAATGCTTGTGTAGTGGATGTGGGCTATTTGTATGAGGACACAACAAAAGATTGAGATTAGGTTTCATTTTAAATAGCTTTGATATTTTAAGATTCATGAAAGTTGGAAACCAAGGTTGTGATGGCCAGTAGGGCACTACTACAATTCCTCTAGCTTTATCATCTTTTATCTTTTTTAACACCCTTGTTATTAAATTAAACGGAGGGAATGCGTAAAAGTATTCCTTCCATTCTATAGTAAAGGCGTCAACAAACTCAGCATAAGGATCAGGATACCAAGATGCATACCTGTCGAGCTGAGCACTGTTCTGAGTCGCAAATAAGTCAATTTTAGGGTATCCTAAAGTATTACAGATATTATTGAATTCCATCGGATTCAGTTTGAAATCTGATTCATCAATTTCCCTACGTGACTCAAAATCTGCAACTTTATTTTCACTACTTGATATGTATGTTGCAAACACCCACATTTCACGTTCCTCACAGAATTGCCAAATTAATTTGGCAATGCTATGATTTTCTTGTGAACGGCACCCCCCGTATTGATTTATATATGCTAATGCTGTTGTGCTATCTGTGCGAATTAACACTTGATTGTGTTTTATTGATTTGCAAAATACCTTTAGACCGTTCATTACAGCCATGAGCTCTAAGACATTAATGTGGTACAATCTCTCACTGTAGGACCAAAATCCTCTAGTAGAGGCACCATTGCACTCTGCACCCCATCCAGTTATAGAAGCATCTGTGGTAAGTGTGCATATAAACGTGTCTCGTTTAATTCGACACATTGCAGTTGGCAATTTCTCTATCCACCAAGTTATATCCTTTTTACTTTCATCTGAAAGGGTACACCAGCCTTTGTAATTACCATTTGATTTTGCCAATGCTTGATTTCTATCGTATTCTAATTGTTTTACATAAAGCTGTCCATATGACACTGCCGGAACACAAGATATCATAGTTCCTATCAAACTGGCTAATTCCAATATTTGTATTTTGTTTTGCCTGTGGGCAATAAGACATTGATTAATTAAGTTTTTCTTTTTTGTTTCGGACAGCCTCAACTGCTGGTTAACAGAGTCGAATTCGAATCCCAAATATTTTACCACCTGGCTGGGCTCCAGAACTGACTTTTCTTCTGATACTGACAAGCCGAGCATTGTCAACAAAGAAATAGCCTGCTTTATGCTGTTCTTACACTTTATGTTACTAGCTCCAAAAAATAAAGAATCATCTAAGTAGTTAGTGCACGAAATTTTTCTGCTTCTGAGAACAGAAAATACAGGTTTCATTATCTTTGTGAAAAGACGAGGAGCTGTACAAAGACCAAAGGGTACACACGTGTACTCAAAAATACTATTATTCCATCTAAACCTTAAAAACTTTCTGTGGTGCTCCGCCACGGGTATGGAGTAATAGGCATCTTTGAGATCAATTGAGGCCATGTAATAATTTTGACCCATTAAATTACAAGCAGTCCTATAGTCCTCCATCTTAAAATGAGGACATTCTAAATATTCATTTAGATTTTTTAAATTAATTATAAACCTATCTGTTCCATTTGGTTTAGGAACAACAAAAACTGGGGAAATAAATTGACCCGGAGTGGCATCGACCTTTTCTATTGCGCCTATTTCTATTAAATTAGCAATGGCATTAGAAATACGCTCATAGTCCGGGGAAACAGTTAATGCATTATTCTGCACATTGGACTGCTTGGGTTCTAATACAAATGGAAGTTCGTACCCCATTATGGCATTCAATACAAATTTATCTTTAGTTACTTTACGCCAATTATCAATATAATACTTTAACGTGCCTGATTTCTTCTTACATACCAGTGTTAGTTTTGGCGAGAGAAGCTGGGTCGATTCCACTGCTGTCTTGGATTGTAACTTCCCCGAGTCTGCATTCTGAACTGCCCGCGAATTTGCCCGTTTCCACGAAATCGGGGAAACGGGCTTCTGAAGTTTAAATTACCTCTATTAGGATAGGGTGTGAATCTGTTGCTCCCCAAAGTTTTTTGATTAAATATCTGCTTTACTGCATTGGCAGTTGATTTTGTCTGTTTCATTGTTTCTGAAATGTTGTCTCCGAAAAGATACTCAGTCGCGATAGTTTGATTAGAACATAATGTTGAGTATTCGGGATTCAGAAAACCCTTTATATCCGCCTTTCTTTTTGCATTTAATTCTTTCATTGCTATGCCCAAGGAAGTTGCTCCTTCCAGTGATGTTTTCATTATCTCTTGCCGTAATTCAGCTGGCACTATTTGTGCCGATTTGTACAGTGTTTCGGCAATCTTTGCATAACCAATGAGTCCACGGGAAATATTTTGCTGAAGGATTTGATGTTGTACATCTTTTGTCCTTGCTTTCACAGGTAACTGAGACCAGATTTCGGGATTTACTTTCGGTACCCCTACTGCCTTGCAGTTTGCGGGGATTTTTAAAGAGTCTTTCCATTTGGCTGTAATTTCTTTAGCCACAGTTTGTGTAGGCATTTTATTAAATACTGCGGAAATTTCCTCTATCATATTTTCGCCATATTCTTGTTCTGGCTGGGTTGAATTCAAAATGTCAATCATTTCACATTTTGCTTCGGTTTCTTAAATAAAATTTTTAAACAATGAAATTAACGTATGCTTTTAAAAAAGAAGCTTGGTAATATTTTTTGTTAATATTTTTGTTGGGAATGATATTTAATTACCATTTTGGTTATTTGTGCAGGATGTACCATCCAATGCAGTGAGCAAATTAATTTCTGATTCATCATTATATTCTCCGATGACTACGTCATTCGGTTGCTCATCAATGAAAAACATTTGTTTAATTTCTTCGAGGCATTTTACAATTCCATCAACTGTTTCAGGCAGCGCCTGCAGTTTACTTATTTCCTCTGAGTTCGACTCTACTTTTTTAGCAAGAACGGAAGCTGCGCTTTCCTTTTTTCTTTTATTTTGGGGGGGCTGCGCCCTTTCCCTTGTATCGTTATCCAAATTTGAATTTGGTCTAAAATATTGTATTTTGCACTACTTTAGCTTACAAAGTTAAGTGATTTAACCGATAGAAACAACCACTCAAATTCATGTATTTGATTATTTGAGATAATTAAAAGATACTTACGTTACAGTTTTCTTCGTTCGGCCCATAATTTATTCGAAAATATGTTGAAATTATAATTCGTATTTTGACTCAACTATGGATGCTCTCCCTTCGCCATAAACGCAACAATGACGCCCTAGGTATCGTGGATGCACGGAGAAGGCCCAACTAGGAAAAACTCTTTGCTCTCATTGGCTGATTGTCATTACATCAGCTTTGAATATGGAGATCTCCCGGTCATAGCGTAGCTTACTACACGTAACATAGCATCATATAGTGATGCAAGTAGATGAGGATAGTGTTATGTAATTCACCATTTATGGAAATAGTTCTCCTCCCTGTAATTACTACTGCGTAAATTATCTTTCTAGGACTTCATTGACTAAACAAGGTTGTCCAATAGTCCAATAAAAAATTGTCCTTTCGTACCTAGTGGGAAAATATTTGAATATATATTGCAAATTAAAAAATGAGGTTAAAAATAAATCCCCAGGGGAGTATGCCAATAAATAAATTAGTTTTGTGCTTTAGAGACGGGCTTATTAGAAATAATATTTGTAATATGGTAGTGTTGAGGAGTTAGGTTGTGTGGTGGCGACAATTTTGCTGTGGAACGTGTTGGGATTGAATTTTGTGAGAATTCTGTATGATATTAGGAAGTATAGATATAAATAGTGAAAAGCCATTGAAGATCTTATAATGTAGTGTTTGTGGTGTGATGTCATTGGATGTCAATGGCAGACGAAAGGAAAGGAGCTAAGGACAAGACAAGTGAAGCCTAGGCTGAGACTGTTGATGAAAAGAAAGGCCCTCCTCACGTCACGTCACACGCACCCACAACAGAGCCGTGTCCTTTTCAAGTTTCTCAAGAGAGAATTGGATTGCTTTGAAATGACGAGGAAACGCTCATTTACGTGGTTGCTGGCATTAGCCTCTCCTTTGGCTACCAACACCTACCACCAAGGAGGGCGGGTTATTAGCTTTTCCTTTTCTTCACAAAACCAACATAAAGCAAAGAAAAACGGAATTATCACCGAAATGAACTGGGGCAGAGAAGTCAAGTCAGTCAGTCAAGTCTCCATCCAAGAAACACTCGCCTTCACTCTGCCTCGCCTTTTCCCTGTGCATTCAATTCAACTCTCTCGCACACTGCATTCTTTCCTTTATTAAATATATTATGCCTTCCACTATCACAATCTAACTCTCCACCTTAATGGTTTGTTTGCAGTAAATAAACTAGGTAGTTACTTCATGTCCGACATTTACAATACAACTACAAATAAGAAATCTATTTCTTATACCCATTCATCATAACATAACGAAGAATAAGGACATAAGGAGGTTTCCTCTTTTCCCCAAAGTCTAACTAGTTTAAATGCTCTGGGAAAACGTGGATAGGGGAAATCATGGGAAATTTAGAAATTGGGATTTGGAAAGTAAAAGTAAGTAGTAATGGATTATTTGGAAAGAGTGGGAAATAGTTGTAGTGGAGAATTTAGAAAGTAGGGTAAATAATGGACAATTTGGAAAGTATGGGAAATAATGGATAATTTGGAAAGAGTGGGAAATATTTGTACTGGAGAATTTGAAAAGTGTGGGAAATAATGGGTAATTTGGAAAGAAATGGAAATAATGGAAATAAAAGGGAAATAATGGATAATTTGGAAAATACCTATATAGGGAATAATGGAATAGGAGAAAAGTGGGAAAAAGCAATAGGAGAATAATAAATGCGAAAAAAGTGGGAAATAATCGCAAAGGACAGTGAGAAATAATGAAATAGGAGAAAAGAAAAATAGGAGAGATTTAGTTTTTGCAATGAAATTGAATAGAGAAATTGTCGAAAATAGTGGACATCAATTGAGAAATGATAAAAAATGTGTGAAAGCAAATCACCTTAATTTGTTTCCCATTTATTCCAGTGGGAAATGGGAAATTTACCTCTAGTGGCATTTTCCACTTGAAAACTTATAGAGACCACACTAAAAGTTCAGACATGCAGTAGCTGCTTACAATAGAAGGTGAATAATAATAAGTTAAGTACCATGGCCATGGGTTGAACATATGGACACACACATAGCTTACACGTATGATATAGTTACGATTCTGCTGGTAAAGAAGTAACGCTTGTTAATGGACTGCAGTTTACAGTAGCAGTGTTGGTCTGACTATCATTGAATATGATTTATGAGATTTTCAAAGAGTTTCCACACAAACTGATGTAATATTGTCCGCACTGTAGGCTAATGATTGTTGATTTGTGATTTATGAAGGAAATATTTACATTGTGGAGCATTATCATCAGTGCATAGACATGTGGCTTCGTTCTCCGCTTGCACACGTGAAGAGGGATGATAACTTGAAAGGCGAATGTGAATTATTAACTATAAGTAACACCAACACAAGGAAAACACCCACTTAGCAGAAATTCAATATAAAATGCACACCACCACACTAATAACTACTATAATTATTACGAAATAGCGCGGATAATAGTAAACGTTATAAGGATTTCAAATCTTATTACGTGTATTTACATGTACAAAATTATGCATGACTATACAAATTCAGGTTTTAAATCTCTATTTGAGATGCTGTAGAAAATCTATGATTAGAGATCTTTAAATCGTATACTTAACATAATACTTGGGTTAGGAATTTTTGAAAGAAAACTATTGTTCATTTATTACTTGTACTGTGCATAGACTGGGCAAGAAAAAATAGAGATAGAATCTCAAATGCTTATATTACATAATTCCTAGTATGTTTAAATACGGTAGTGCAACTTCTTAGCAGAGACGAGATTAGAGATGGAGACTTATCTTCGACTGTAATCTTATTTTCTATTATCAATTTAAGCAAACCTTCTTATTACGCAAGTTTCCTCCTTACCATTTATTAATAACGTCATTTCTTGCACAGGGATACAAATATTAAGCCGTTGATTGACATGTCTAGCCAGAGCAATACAATGTCATCCTTTTTTTTACATTTTTACTGGTTACGGCACAAATGAAGTAGTAAATATAATATTCAGTCACTACTACTCATATTAATAAAGAGAATTTGCTGCAAAAATGTTAAGATGTGTGTTACAGAGATTATATTATTTGACCATAAATAAGACATATGAAATGTAATAATTTTTTATTTCGATCTTAAAAAATTAAAAATAGAACTCAAAACTAAAATGTCTAAAGAATATAACGAAAATCCACCTATCAGGCAATCAGGCATCAATTGCGAATGACACTAATATATTACGAAGTATTAAACAACCGAAACAAAATAGGAAATAATCTTTATATCCAGGAATTTTGCCATAAGTCTTTCAGTGGATAATTTTTTCAACAATTTAATGTTTTCATAACGATTTAAAAACCAAAATTAATTTATTTCTGTTGACATATTTATTTCAAGATTACATTCAGATCCAGATAAAGTAAAAGTCGTATTTAAATGTGGAAAACTTAATTCATTATTATATTCAGGTAAAAACATTATTTCGAGGGATCCCGAATAAAAATGGCACTTTTATTGGGGTAAAGTTAAGCGATTATTTTCAGTGACCAAATAAATTTGAAGCAAAGTTATTCCGCCTACAGAGAATGTGGTAGAAGTCAAAAGTGTAAGTACAAAGGTAGGGGAGATGGAAAGGCAGAGCAAACAAAAGTGAAGACATGTGTTTATCTCTATAAAATTATGGAAGCTTCACTTATGAATATTCATAGTATAGCTGTAGGTTATTTATAAGATGATGGTGCAGTTAGTGCAGTTCTTCGTAGTCTTCAAGTCTTGTCGTTTGGCTTGCCTCGTCTGTCTGTCTATGTACGAGTTTGCCCTTTCTTACCTCTTCTATTGTACTACAAGCTTTGTAATTGAAATTATACGTTATTTATTTGCACAGGAATGGTAATATTTTATGTACTACATATATATTATGAGATACACATAATTTTACATGTTTCCAGCCTTGAATAATATTATAACTCATTTTAACGGAAAAGGCTAACAATTTTTATTATACTTAAAATATTCCCAAGCTTTCGACAACTATGCTATTGTCATCTTCAGGGTATAAGAAATAAGTTATTTTTGGAATATAATATGGTTTAGGTATCTATTGTTTTGTTGATATCATTAATTTTGATTTCAGTGGTAAAAATTAATTGTTGACATAGAGAATGCTTAATTGGAATTTGAATCTATCTTTTCTACTAAGGAAGAAAGTAAAGGAATCCAAATAGGGTTAATGTCCATTCCTTTATCAAGATTCATAGTTTGTTCCGTGTTACGAATGTAAACACTTTCTTTCATTTTTCGACATAATGAATCCTTTTCTCTTGTTATAAGATTTATAGATGAATCTGATATAGAATGTGATGGATTTTCTTCGATATGTAAAGCAACTGCCGAAGTTAAAACTCTTCTATGACGAATGTCAGCTTTATGTTCTTTAAAGCGAGTTAAGTAGTCCCGGCCAGTTTCTCCAATGTAGGTATATGGACAGTTATCACATTTAATCTTGTAAACTCCAGATTGTTCTGATTTAATAGTATCTTTGTAGTTACATAGCAAACTTTGTAGTTTAGGACCAGGTTTAAAACCAAAATCAGTTCTTAGGTTACTTCTCAGAATTTGAGTGATCTTTTTAGTAACATTGCCAATAAACCGGAGTATAATCCTTTTTTTATTATTTCCTTTTTGTTGTTGAATTAAAATTCTCGATTTTTGAATCTTTATCCTTTGGTCAATTAAGTTCGGAGGATAGTTATTTTGAAGTAACACATTTGTATACATTAATAATTCAAATTCCAATTAAGCATTCTCTATGTCAACAATTAATTTTTACCACTGAAATCAAAATTAATGATATCAACAAAACAATAGATACCTAAACCATATTATATTCCAAAAATAACTTATTTCTTATACCCTGAAGATGACAATAGCATAGTTGTCGAAAGCTTGGGAATATTTTAAGTATAATAAAAATTGTTAGCCTTTTCCGTTAAAATGAGTTATGAGATACACATAATGAATAAACATCCTTTCTCACAATTAATAATTGCTTAAAAATGCATTTTTCTTGATATTTAGATTTTTAAGGAAATTCGCCATCAGTTCATCGTTGTGCACCTGAAATCCATTTCATACACAAGAATACATGCATACTAAAGCATTAAAATTGCCCGCATGCTTGATTTACTTTACAAAAATGCAGAGAATACTTTATGAAAATTAATATCCGTAATAAAAATGGATACGCTATATGAAAATGAAAATTTTTGGAATAATTAATTAATTTCTTGGTAAACTACTTTCAATTTGTACTGAAATTAACCCGTGGCGTTATTGAAATGTGGAATAGTTTACTAAAATTCAAATTGAAATACAAACATAATAAAGATCGCCTAATTGTGCTCCTGTTTGCGAACTCTACCTTACATATTGGTAAACATCCCACCTATCCGTAAAATATTAATTAGGTGTTCAGGACAAATATCAGTGTTTTGTTTACCCCTCGATGATTAATTTCATTAATATGGAATTTGAATGTTTGTTTTAGCCCATTTATGTTTGTATTTTATCACACAGTCTGTCTGTGCATACTAAATTAATATGTATGCATTTAGCTGTGAGGGAATTTATTCTGTCCGTTGTGTTGTGTCGGTTTATTTAGCTTTCCTTTGCTTTCGCTCCTCGGCTCACTTGGTTTCGCATGTACTGTAGTGTTCAGGTTAAATCAACAAAGCATTTTATCAAATCTGCGTAGAAATAAGTGTACAAACCTCGAGGAAAGGAAAATAACGTTGTTTATGCGGTATATACACACTTGTTTTCATACACACTATAAATAGTGTGCATGAATCTAAGTAATTTATGTTATGCCCCATGTATGTACTTTGTACATAATTTCTCACTGCACCGGCTAAATGTAACTGATTGTGTGAGTACATGCCTTAGAGTGAACCGAACTAAACACCATCCGAACACTAAAAGGTACGTCCATTTATCAAATTAATACTCTAACCCGTAGTGCTTTAGCAAGCAAGATTGAACTACGAACACCATGTATTTATTAAACCAAGGGAAAAAGACTCTCCCAGACTGTTCTTTCTTCCTATCTTTATTCGGTTTCCTTTATTATGGAACAAACCATGTACCATGACAAGAAATACACTGCATTATTTCTATCCGTGTTCAAATGAACTACTAGGTGGTATATTATGGTATAATGTGATAAAATATAGCGTACAATAGTAGAATGGTAAAATGCAATAGATTGTGGAACAATATTGCAAAATATGGCAAAATACAATAGAATATTGCAAAATATAGTAGAAAGTGGAAAATATGGCAAAATACATAAGAATATTGTACGATGTACTACTAGAATGTGGTAAAATATTGTAATTTTAATTTTGATCAAATGTAATGTAATGCAACATTGTGTATTATCGTTAAATACATTTACATACATTTTGTTTTGGGATTACGTGTGTGTATTTTGTATTATACAGGGTATAAAACAATTAAAGTACCCCCCTGTACCGGAAGAACCTGAAGTAGCACAGCATAGCTATTTACACCAATCGAAAGCCAGTACAAAGTTACACTAAAATCCAAGTTTTCATCAAAATCGGTTGAAGTTAAGTGGGCTAAATAATTCGGTGAAAATAAAAAGTACAAAAATGTACCCGGTTTTCGAGGATTCGGATTTTTCCCGGGCGCTTTTGTTACCCTACGCAAAGCTAAATCGAAATGTAAATCTGATCCTATCAAGTATCGAAATTATAGTAAAGTGGACTGGAATAAGTTCAATAATGATTTGTGTGAAGTTGACTGGGAGCAGTTGGAATCTCTTAATGCTAGTGAACAAATTAATTTTATCACGAATAAAATTCGCTCAATCCTCGACGAAGTTGCTCCGTTAAAAAACGGTTTCTGTAAATTAAAACTCTCACCGTGGCTTAATGAAACCAATGCTCCCGGTCTACGAGAATTAATATATTTAAAACATAAACTGAAAAATAAATTAGATAAACGCCCTGATAATGATACTTTCCTAAGATACAAGAAAATTAAGTGTCAAGTAATTAATTATACAATTCAAGCTAAGAAAAATTATTTTATTTCTGAATTAAGCAAAATTGGAGACTGCAATAATCTGTGGGCAAAGCTCAATGTATTACTTTGCAATAAGCTAAGACATAGCAATAACTTAATGCAATTAGTAATCAATAATGTCGTTACATCTGATGAAGCTGTAATATGTGATAATCTAGCTGAAACATTTATTGTGCAAAGAGATGTAACTGACACCAATGAAGCTAGGTTAGACACATTGAATCAAATACTGAGTTCTGACGATAGTAATATTAACGTTATTCCTAAAACCCCAATTAATAATTGTCCAACTAAAATATCAGATGCTATCTCGGAAAACGATTTAGTAAAAGCTTCAAAAAAACTTAAATATAAATCTTCAGGATATAGCTTTGACATTCCTGGTATTGCTCTAAAAAATTGTGTGCCCAGCCTAATCAAGCCTCTCTCAAATGTATTCAATTACATTCTACAATCTGGCGACTTTCCCTTAACATGGAAAAATAGCACGGTAGTCCCATTATACAAGGGGAAAGGTAGCAAGCTCGATGCAAGCTCATATCGGCCCATTTCTAATCTGCCCGTAATGAGCAAATGGTTTGAACTTGTCATAAAAGATAAATTAATGAATTATGTTGAAGAAAATAAACTCTTAAACGACAACCAGCATGGTTTTCGTAAAAACAGATCTTGCGTCACTGCACTTACTGTTTTCACCCAAGCCATTTATAAGGCCCTTGACAAGCCTAATAAAAGAGTTTTGGCACTTTTTTACGACATGAAAAAAGCCTTTGATTATGTATCGCCCTTAAAATTGCTAAAAACTCTTCACAATCAATTTAATTTAGATAAAAAGTACCTAATTTTGATCCACAACTATTTCTGTGACCGTAAATTTACTATTAAACTTGGAAACTATGTTTCTAAGACTTACAATTACGATCGGGGAGTTATTCAAGGTTCTGTACTTGGTCCAATTTTATTTAATTTGTATTTTAACTCACTTACATCAGTACTCGACGACCTTGACGTTAATTATATCCTATTTGCGGACGATTTAGTGGTTTTTCAAGAATTTGACACTAACTGCAATGCTAATGCTCTTTTCAATTCTGTAACCTCCTCTATCTCTATGTGGTGTACAGAGATGAGTATGCAAATAAACATAGAAAAAACAAAATTCATGATATTTCGTAAGGTACAAGATACAAATTATTGTAATGATATCGTTTTAAGATGCAACGGAACCCTAATTGAGAGAGTTTACACCTTTAAATATTTAGGTGTCTTCTTGGACCCAACCCTTTCCTATAATGAACACTTCTCTAAAGTCGTTAGTAGATTCTCATCAGCTATTGGAGCTCTTCATAAAATAAAGCGTGTCGTTCCATTTAAAGTTTTTGTATTATTAATAAATACATACGTACTTCCCATCTCAGACTATGCTCTCTCAATCTGGGGACCTACTAAAATAGATAAATTATACGTTCTACAGAACAAAATTAATAATATACTATGTATTTTTCAATTCCCTAAGTTATCTAAGTATTACACTAAACTCTATTGGCGCAAACATAATTCCAATCCTATTAATCTATGTATAGCGCAAAAACAATGTCTCCAAGATCATTCGAATATTAACATTTGGTTTTTAATTGAACAAGGTAACATGTTAACTGTAAAAGAACGCCTCCTTTATTTGACACTTAGTAGCCTGTATAAAATTCTGATATCAGGATGCACTATAAAAGCTTTGTCAACTTATTACATGTCTAAGTCTGATATCACCGATTGTTGCATTGGTAGAATTACTAGGCAGAATAATAATTTAACTGTACTGACCCATAAAACAGCTCTATTTTCAAAAAGTCCCCTTAATTTTGCTATTAACTCGTGGAACGCACTTAGCATTCCCCTTAAAACTAAACTAGATTCACTGGAAATGTTTTCAAAAAGATTATGTAATCACATCATAAGCCTAAGATGTAATTCGTTTGTTTAACTTATTTGATGCTGTGTAACATTTGCTTTTTTTTGATTTATCTAATGTATTTCAAACTTCTCAAACTGTTGTTAACTCTTTTTGTGTACATTGACAACTCTAATTTTCACCTGTGTTTATTTTTAGCATACAGTTAATATAATATGACCTTGTCACTCTATTTGTTAACTCTAATTGTGTATATTGACTCCTCGAAAATTTTTTTTGGTAACGAATCGGCCCGTCCCAGGAGTAAGGTAGCAATTGTTTACCTTCGGTGCTATAGTTTTAAAACAATGCAATCTTTTTTGTACTGAATAATAGCACTTGAATAAACTTGAACATTGAACATTGAACAAAATTAATTTTTTTGAAATAATGTTTCCACAGCTGCAAATCCATGTTATTTTAGTGATTTTTCCTGAATTTTTCATAATAATCGAAGAAGGTTGAATTTTCAACTTTTCTGGAATTTTCAATATTTTCATCCAGATTCCAGGAAATTCCAAAAAAGTTGAAAATTCAACCTTCTTCGATTATAATGAAAAATTCAGGAAAAATCACTAAAATAACATGGATTGCAGCTGTGGAAACATTATTTCAAAAAAATTAATTTTGCGCCCGGGAAAAATCCGAATCCTCGAAAACCGGGTACATTTTTGTACTTTTTATTTTCACCGAATTATTTAGCCCACTTAACTTCAACCGATTTTGATGAAAACTTGGATTTTAATGTAACTTTGTACTGGCTTTCGATTGGTGTAAATAGCTATGCTGTGCTACTTCAGGTTCTTCCGGTACAGGGGGGTACTTTAGTTGTTTTATACCCTGTATATGATTAAATATGAAAAATATATTGTAATATGGTAGAATATGGTAAAATACAATGAAATAGGTTAAAATTTGGTAAATACTATGGTAGAATTGGTAAAATATAATACAGTTTGGTAGAACAAGGTATTGTATACTGTAACATAGTAGAATATGGAATAATACGGTATGTATGTATGTACACAGGCCATGTAAACTCCAAGTCTTGATGCTAATAAATAAAGCAGGATGATGATGATGCTCCCACCATTAAATTACATTATAAAACAAACTTGGAATAACTACTAAACACATATTACATCCTCCTTGTCTTTAACCCAACCAACTACCATCCAACATAAAACCACTACAATTCTACAGGCACTCTTGTTGACTTTACTTTAGTACATTCTGTAACTCCATAATATAATGTCAGGTAGGGTAACATAAAACGAAGAAAATAAAACTAATGTTGCATAGTTTGATTAGGTTGAGTGAAAAGATGTAAAATGTGAACCAAAGTCACTCCTACTTCTAATATTCTGTATGTAATGAAATATTATAATGTTTTCTCTTCAAAGAATTGGTTTCTTCTTATTCTATTGTAAATGTAGTAGCCTAACAGGTGTACTTAAAGTTACCATTAGTATTACCCTATCTTAGAGGGAACAATTAATTTATTTACCTTTTACGATGTTGTGTGAGTTATTCTTTCTATCTCAGAGTATACATTTAGGAATAACTCCCCAGTACATTATATCATATCACTTAGCATTACCATAGTGCAATAAGTATCGTCAGGTACTTTAGGAGAATGCCATGGCCGTCTGTCTGTCCGTCGTACCGATAACTCGCGAAACGGTTTGACCGAATGACTTCAATTAAAACTTGGAGCTTATCTAGCTAAGGTCCAGTGTGACAGTCAGACAACTAAACTTTTAATCAGACATCTCTCCCGTCTTTGGCCTTTGGTTTTCACAAAAATATTATTTTGATAAAATATTGCATTAGAATAGTTCCCTTCGTTTATTTCGCTATGTATATATCTTCAGTCTTGAAAACAACCATGTATATCTGATTTCTCATTTCCGCAATTCATGTCCACCATGTCCAATGTCACTTTTTCCACTATATTTGTTACCGATACTTAGTTACCCCCGTGTTACTGGTTTACATTATAATGCAGCAATTAGTTAGCTACTCGCTACTCAGTTCAGTGATCTAGCAAGAAAACAAAGCAAGACTTTGTATTTACAGAGTTTCATAGCGTTATGTTGGTTGAACCTTTTTATTTATTCACGTAGTGTCCTCGCCATAATTTCATAGTTAATAGCTAGGCACTACTATTGTATACTCAGTATCTCTGAAGAACACATTAGTTTCTACCTTGGCTTGCTTGGAGTTGGACTTGTGATACTAAAGTCATGTTGTAACTTGTATAGTCTTTTGGACCTAGGTTTCTTTGGTATAATAATGCTTGTAAGAGGAGTAGAATGTTTTCCATTGGAGAGAATTTATGATATGAATTTCGTTTTGCTCTTCTATCTCCATCCTGTGCTGTCCTGTTCTGTCTTGTCTTGTCTCTTAGTCTCAGCCAGTAATTATAGTCAACTTAACTCATCTAAACTGAAATGCGGGGTTTGTCTTGTCTTCCTTTCCCTACTAGTATATTAGCCGACAGTTTACCTAACTTCTCTCATTTAAAACCAACAATACAAAGGAATACCAAATGAGCTACTTGCCTTCTCCTTTATTAATGTCCATTCCTTGCTAACAAATTACAGTACAACAAATACAAATGTAAACAAACTACAATATAATGATACAGTACTTGAAACACAGTAAAGGATTTGGCGATGTAGTTCTTAAATATTTTAGAGTTCATTTATTTGCAATCTCTTCTGCAAAATATGACGTATGTCGTAACATGACATGACATGACACTCACCTAATAATCATAAATATGATAATATTCATTTAAATAAAGGAAAACCAATTATTATCTTGACTAAATGATTTTCGTATTGTTTATGTGATAGTTAGGAGTTGTGAGACGGAGAGGTCATGTAATGACATGATTTGCACTACTGTTGTGAACTCGTGGGGTAAAAAATTGGCATATTGGCAAAAAATGTAAAAAATGGTAAGAATCTATGTCAAAGGAAATTTGGTTTCAATAAAACGTAAACGCAGCTTAGCATGGCATGAATGTTGAATGTTGAGTTGAGTGGAGACAAAGAGGAGAAGCTTTGCATTGCTTTCACATTTGGATTCAGTAGTGAGTTATTTCTTAGAAAAACGACAAGAGTGATTGTTTTCGGTAGACTTGAAGGAGTATTACGGGGTAACATAGATTTATATGGATAATAAGTGGAAATCGCGTACTAGGATCGTCTGAGACGAGGAGCAGAGCAGATAGCGTGCAGAGTTACATCTCACATTCATATCCAGGCTGGTTTCGTTCGGTTGGTGATGTGAAGACGAGCGAAAGAAAGAAACGTAGTAAATACAGCACAACACTTCACTTTTCCACTAAAAAACAGAAACATACACGTACGTCAGTCAGCATGCATTCCATTTCTTTCTCTCCACAATATTCCGATGTCTATACGTAATTCGAAGCATTTTAACATTTTCTACTACTACTGGAAGTTACTATGCAGTACAGAATTCCGTTTAGGACTGAGGTACATTGTGACGGTTAAGTTTTTGATACAGATAAGCACAGGAGTACTCCTGCTGGGCTAGAAATTGACACTTACATTAGTCCTTAGTTAAGGGGCACATTTTATTTAATTTTTTACCACTGCTTAGCATTCCCTACTCTTTAAAATATATAATCCTATTATTTTACCGGTCAGAATCGCGTTTTCTGCTTTGTTTCTCAAACACAGACTCCTTATAGTGAAACTTGTCATGTTCTGTCATCACTTCAATATTATACCCTTTCCTTTCCTCCAAAATACCGAACCCCACGAGGCTTCACCACTCTTTTGCATGCTACTGTCTTATTTCTAACATCGTCTTCTTGTCTTCAACTCACTTAAATTCTGGCGTCAAAATATTCTCACTACCCTTTTAATCAAACTCTATTGAATATTATGTATTGAATATTGTGTCAATGTAATAATATGTAGGTAATTCATCTAAACGTTCTTATATTGTAAAGTAGAGTAAGCATTCGCTGACCGAATGCATTAAATACGACAGCGTAACCTAAATGAATAGAATGTGAACTTAGGTACCTACGACAAGAAGAGCAAAGCATCAAGGTTTTATTAGTAAGCTAAAAGCAATGTGCAAGTCAAGGAGAAATCCTAGGTCAACTATTTAGGTAAATGTTAGTAAAACGTTTATAGTACTTTGTTATTGTTATTATTAATGTAAAAGGCATTTATTATGATGTAACTCTGTGACTATATAAACTGACCAATACGCTGAATAAATACACACTTTAACCCATACTTGTCTGTAAACCAGTAGCAACAACCTGAGCTCTCGGTGAGCCCTTCGATTTATTCTAACACGTTATCAGCACGATTTCGGAGATTGAAGTTTTTAAACTCAAGTCTATGTGCTGATAATACGTAATCAGCACGGAAAAGTGACTGAGTTTTGTGTAAACTCAATGCTTCACGCTCGTTGCTATGGTGACAAGCTGGGAAAAATCCAAGTCGTTTTCGATTGCTTGTAAAGTAATACGAAATCTGGATTTTTTAGTGCGTCAAAAAATACAACTGCTGAGTATTTGTCATTCGAAGACAGTACTAATGAAGAGTTCGAATTGAAGCACACGAACCTGCGATTATCTATCTGAAAGCTACAGTGTCACATCGCTGGTGACAAGCAGTACGAACAAGTTTTGAACTTTGGCAGGGAATAAACTTGTTGGGGCCATTAGACACCGTCCCGAAGTCTTTTGGAAAATTTTCGGAGTATCAAGTCAGGAAAATAAGGATTTTGGAAAAATGCCGTATTTTCTTCAACTGACGCGAAGTACGAAGTACGTACAGGGAGCTTTTGTAGTGCAACGAGGTTGTACAATATGAATGGAGCACGGAGTGTGACTCTGTGCGTGTGTGCGTATGTGAGTATGGACTCTCATGCGACAGGACTCTTAGCTGTGGCAATACAGTTGTACGAATAATACCCCAGGGGGTGTATTATAAATTAGAGAGGGAATCTCTAATCGTGAGCAGTTTAGTGAATATTGGACTCACAAACTGATGCGATGTATGAACTGATAGTATGTAAAACTATAAGTATCTTTGAAAGAGATGAGATACGTTATAGTTGTAGGGGGGAAATAATATAGGGGAAGTAATGGAAGTAATATGAGGAAATCAGTTCTCAGAATTACGACACGAGAAGACTAGATGGCGAAAACCCTACGTCAGTTCACATACAAATTAAAAACTACAAATCTTTTCCGCGATTATAAGTATATCCTTAAGGGTGGATATGTTGTGCGAAATTGGACGGTTCCTTGTGCAGGAACAACGATATTCCAATTTATTACGAAACTGAAAGTAGTAAACCAAGAACATCAGAACGATTTTAAGGGTGAGAAACCCAGGTGGGTGACATGAGGTCGGATATTGGAAAACGAACAAAAGTTCAGAAGCGAGTAGTTCGGCTCAGGGAGACAACATATCGACTCGTGAAACCAAAAATGTGTCAAACCACACCGAGCAAAGTGCTCTTGTTCTTTGGCAGACAGGACAGTGAAAGTCTGATCCCGAAAAGCCCGGTTGGCTGGAAACATGACTAACTCCGGTTGTCAGGAAGACAACAGTATGGAGATTCCTACTGAGAAGACATGGACACTTTGGACACACAAAATCGTTATCTGCAAATGCGATCGGTGCAGATTTTTTGAGATAAAGCATGCAATGGAGAAGCAGCTGTACACTACACTACAACGTTAAGATCGACACAACACCGGAAGGAAGAAGATTTTAATCAAGTCTCTACAAAGCTGAGGAAGCGACGCGACGGAGACGCAACAAGAAGATTTAGAAGCAGTACTCTACAAGAAGATATGGAAACTCACTTATGGACACCGAGTCAACTTCATCGAGGAGCTGATAGGAACCGAAGCGAATCCTAGTGTCAACGATAAGTATGTTTAGAAGTTTATAAGAATTAAGGGTGGTATTGAATATTATGTATTGAATATTGTGTCAATGTAATAATATGTAGGTAATTCATCTAAACGTTCTTATATTGTAAAGTAGAGTAAGCATTCGCTGACCGAATGCATTAAATACGACAGCGTAACCTAAATGAATAGAATGTGAACTTAGGTACCTACGACAAGAAGAGCAAAGCATCAAGGTTTTATTAGTAAGCTAAAAGCAATGTGCAAGTCAAGGAGAAATCCTAGGTCAACTATTTAGGTAAATGTTAGTAAAACGTTTATAGTACTTTGTTATTGTTATTATTAATGTAAAAGGCATTTATTATGATGTAACTCTGTGACTATATAAACTGACCAATACGCTGAATAAATACACACTTTAACCCATACTTGTCTGTAAACCAGTAGCAACAACCTGAGCTCTCGGTGAGCCCTTCGATTTATTCTAACATACCTTTCAGTTTTCTATTTAATACTCTTTAAATACTTCGGTTCACTAAAACAGGTATAAAAAACTTCCTGACGGTTTCTTAAATTCCAGAATATTTTGCAAAACCTTCAAAACTTTGTAATGATTACCAAATTTTCCTTTGTATAATTTTTTTGCAATGCTTTTTAGCACTTAAATCTTGATTTTGGTATCCTTGTGTGGAACAGGAGATTTTAGGAAGACAGAGAAGGCTGATAGCATGTAATAAGTGTAACTTGAATTGGTTAAGAAGAAGAGTGACATGACATGACAGTTAGACGAGTTAATGGGATGAAAAATGCTAGCGGCTAGTAACAGAATTCCCTATTGAATAAGATTCCTGCAGTAATGCTCCATACATTCCTTATTAAGTTTAGCACAATGAAAGATCAGACAAAACAGTCTCGTATAAAATATTATTGTGCCCAACCGACATACTATACTCCAAAGTACTTACAATTAGACGTAGTTACATTTCATTTCATAGAAGCAGTTTATATTATTTCCCTTTTTATTATGTTGCTTATGTGCCATCATAGTAAATACAGTTGTACAATATTATATTACATCAGAGAGCTACCGATTTTTCGCTTCGTTTCATTTTCATTGCAATCATAGTGTGGGTCTTGTTACTTATGCACTACTTACTCTCACTCTTTCTTTCTGCACATCCCCTAATGTTACTACTTTACTGCATTACAGAATTACAAGCGTAAGTATCTCCACTTTTCGCTAGTGTTTATTGAAATTCAGTTCAACTCTCCATGTCTCTGTGTATACTTGTGAATATACACAAAAACTATTTTAGTAGTGTGTGCAGAATTTAGATACAATGCTAAAACAGTAATTTTCTGTAAATTTAGTGCTTGCAAAATTACAAATAGGCAGAAAAGTTATCTGTAATTTAGTAATACAAGAAAATTACAATTTTAAAGCACATTATGATCTTAATGGGCCTTTATGTAAGTTATTATAATGCAAATAAAATTCATTATGAGACAATTGCAAATAACATTTTTCAACCGTGGTCATAAAAAGTAAAAAGTTTAAAGCACCTATTATATATGGTTACAAGGTATAGTTTTAAACATCAGAAATTAAATTTTAGGTGTAAAAGCTAAAAATCTGTATTTAAAATGCCAAAAAACATTTGCAGTTCCATTAAAAATTCTGTTAATTCGATAATTCGTAGACTGTGGATTAAATAGGATTAAGGAGAGCTGGTTGAGGTTAATCGATGGTGACTGATGATGGAGCAAAGTCGTAGTCAGTAAATAACAATGAAATGAGTGAACGTAGCGTAGGGAGAAGACAATGGATTGAAGATTCAAGTAAACTATCAGCATAATCAAATGAAGATTAGAGACAACTTATAGAAAAGCGAAGACGTTGATGCACTATAGAGATAGGACCGAGAGTATAGGATGAAGTAGTTGTGAGTAAAAGAAACTGGGCAAGTGCAGCAGTGATAGGTAGGATAATAATATTAGCTTAACTGGTTGTGTTGTTAAATGGACAAAGAAGAAAGCATTAAGGGTAATGTAATGTGGGAGAGCACGTCTGTAAAGTATAAATTAAATCTAAGTACGTTGTTTGTATGTATTGTGCCCTTTGGAAAAGAAGCTGAGCAGAGTGAGTGTAATTGGTCGTGAGTGATTTTGTTCAAGGTGGTCCGGTTATTTTATCCTGCCTAAGTCACTCTGTCGGGTACTCATAATCCAATCCACTTCACGATACTTCACCATCATCATCAAATTCAAATATCCATACAATACTTCTAATACGTAACTATACTCACTCCAACAGTCTCCCACTTCAAATCACTCCTTTGGTGGCTTCGACTTGCTTTTACCTCCTTTCAATAATAAACACGTATTAATATTATGTGGTAGCTTAAATGTATTTAGCAAAATCATCATATTATCATTCTGCAAAAGATACATACTTCTTACTTCTGCTGTACCTTTTTATGATGGTACCTCAATTCCTATTCATTTTAACAATATTTACAGTATAATAGGATAACGTCTTAAGTACCGTCACTACCCATGCCCTTGTAAGGCTTGCAAATAAATTATAAGATTAATTACCATCATGGAGTGACACATAGTATATTTCCCAGAGAAAACATTTAATTTAAGTAAAAATATCCTACATATTTAGATGAAGGACCATATTGTGACCGGGGGAAAAAGATATCTACAGATACATTGATAAAATTATAAACCTAAAGATATTTCAGCCATTTATTTGACACTAAACTTGGACATACATTTTTATATCTATGTATTTGAATTTAATAGAACTTTATACTTATACCTATACCTATTTAAGTATATCTTTATTTTTTCACTTGAAGCTAATTTTTTCATAAGTCTCATTTTTCAATCTTAATTTACATATACTCACTGTGTAGGTATTTAAAGAGATATTCAGTTTTGAATGTTGTTAACTAAGAGAAGTAGCAAAATGCTTAAGTTTGGGCTGCATGTAAGTTTCGGTTTGAATTGAATGTTTGTTGTATTGATATTGATGCTTGTAAAGTAAACGAGATGATGATTAGAGAAAAGTTTTTGTGTAAATTGTGGGTATTTTGAACAGAGGGTCGGTTTGGAGTCGCCTGTATGGATTACGTCGTGTCTCCATTGGAAAGCTTTATTTGTGTATAAGTACCTTTGGTGTACCTACCATAGATAATAAGAAACTTAAAATTACTGTAAAGAATACAGTGCAAGCAAGGCTTATTATTATTGTCGTGGGCAGTATTATTATCACTGGAAACGTTTCAGGTAAGGTAAAGTGAGGCCAGGCCAAGCCAGGCCAAGAGTTATTCCATTTGGAACCAAAAGTATAGCAACCACAAGGAAAAGACATTGATACACTTGCATAGTGTTTTTTGCCTAGGATTTAGATTGTTTTAGCTATGGAGAGTCACTGCACTGTATATTAGCATTATGATTGTAATGTAATATGAGTGAATGGTCAATTGAACTGTTGTTTGCCTTTGTCTTGTCTCCCTGTCTCTACTCACACATTCTATTCTATTCTAATAGAGTCTGGAATAGTAATTTCGTGGTAGTTAGTAAAATTGGATTTTTTAATGTTGCAACTAAAGGTTTATCTATAGGTACTTGGTAATAACTCCTGATAATAACATAAAACCAAGAAAGAATCAGTCTACCCGAGTTTAATATGTAGTATGAGAGTTTTCGAAAGGAAGTAGGATAGTCTGGCTGGATTCTTTTCCACAATAGTATACCATTAAGGTATCATAATAATATCATGAATCATGTGTAATAGTACTTATGTCTTGTTCCTCTATTTGTTTTACCAGTCTAAAACCTTGTACTTCTACTTGACATGACGCGATGTGATTCTACATTTCTACATGAGACTAATTTCATTTAATTTCTCCCTCAAATCTATTCCATTATTCTAATAATTGCAAGAATAGTTATGGCTACTTCATTTTGAAGTTGAGATGTGATGTATGTGATGCTTTTGTAGCATAAAATCCCATTAGCCACTTAATACGAAGAATTGCAATGGAATTAGCTAAAATGCCACCGGTGGAAAAACCTTGAAATCTAATATTTTCAAAAATCGGGCATGCTAAGACAATAAAAATGGGAAAGAAATGTGGGAAAAATAAGGAAAACGGAAAATCAAAAAAAGAAGTAAGCAAACAAAAATAAAAAACAAATAGGAAAAATATTAAAAAAATAATCTATATAATACATCTATATCTATATAATAATATATCAATATAAAAATAAAAAGAACTTGGAAAAATAAAGAACGAAATTGAACAAAGAAGAAAAAAGAAAATTGGTAAAAATGAAAACGTGGAATAAAATTACAAAAGTAAAAAATAGCATGGAAAAATGGGAGAAAATATAGAAAACATGGAAAAATGGGAGAACATAAAGAAAACGTTGAAGATTAAAGAAATGATACAAAATTGGAAAGCATAAAAAAGTGTACTGAAAAATTATAGAGCAATTAATGCATAAAAAATAGAAAACGTAAAAGGAAAAAGTGAAGACTACCGTAACACAAACGTTAAAAATGAAAGAGAGAATTTTTATGATCCTATGAAGAAAAAGGGATTTCCACCACTGTAAGGCAGTTACATGTATGATTGCTTTGCTAAGTTAACAAGCTGTCAAGTCATGAGCATGCACTTTAGGAGGAAATAAGTAGTAATCTTTCGTTAAATAGGGATGGAGCGTGGTTTGGTAAAATGCTCTGGTTTCAGGTTTCAAGCTGTTGAATTAGGAGATGTTTTACAGATACTATTAGCCAGTCATCATCTCACGCAAAATGATAGGTGAACTTTTATGGTTTCCCGAGTTTCAATTTTCAGGGCAAATTACACGCATTTGTGCACGAGAACATTTATTGAAAGCAAGGAAAAGTCAGTTTGGACTCGTCCCACAATTAGTTCTCTCTGTGTAGTACACAGACAGAGATAGCATAACAGAAACCCATTAGAATAGAAATGCACCCCGGTTAGTTATTGTGTCTCTGCCTTGTAAATTGGAAACTAAACACTAAACATACGGGAAATGAAAATCCAAATTCATTTGTTTGGCACTGTAGAATTTCTGGTTATATTTTCTTCCCGTTTGCTGTAATGTTGTTATTTAGTTACTGTTAGACAATTGGGAGCTATATATGTTATTTAGCTCCTATATAACTACATAGTAAGTTAGAGGTGGACGAAATTCGAAGTTAAACTCCAAATGAATAGTTGAAAACACACATAAAACAGAAAATCACATAAAAATCTAGTCTACAATAAGTTTATGTTAGAAAGGCGTGTTTTTCCACAGCAAATACTAATAAAACCAACTCGAATGGAAAATGCAATCTGCAAAATAAGAAACCAGTCCTGTTTCACCAACCTCAACTCTAGAAAACCTCAATGCTGACAGAGAGATCCTCTTGGAAGCCAATTTCATGGCAATCCACGAAATTCCTTGTTAACTAGCGAAGAACATATGCTCTACGGTTTTTGCAAAGTGTGATTAGGTGTTCCATCGCTATTCTCTCATTACATTACAATTTTCCACGGTTATACTGATAACCAATCGTGCACAGATCACGTTTAGTTATAATACTCTTTTAAAACCATATATTTTCCCTGCCTTTGGCAACAATCTCCAATCTCTAAAGTAAACATCAATTTTTCCAATCATTTTACTCATTTTCCTTTTCCTTACGATGAATTCTTGTTAATTCCTTATCGCATCTCGGATCTCAATCGAGAAATATTCGCCATTTTGGAAAACATGCTGCCTTATGGCGGACCACCTTCATTTCAATGCCCTTTCCCATTTAACTTCACTAATACCCAGTTTTGCATAGTAATCTTCTACTTAATACACAGATATTAACCAATCTTCAAAATGCATACGCAATTAAATTATTCATGTTCTCTCTCCTTAAACGCTCCAACTCAAACTTACTTATTATACCCTATTCCATTCCTATTGTTAGCAAATCCAACTATGGACAAAGGAAACTCAAACCAAATCCGACTGACATGACAGACAAACTGTGTATAGCCTTGCCTTGGGAGTTTCTCATTGCTCCCCAATAACTTTCATTAAAGTTAATTCCAAAATAATTATAGACACCATTACTCAGCGTAAAGTCAAACAAACCCAACAAGGGTAGTCTTACAGACTTACAACTTCTTTGTTGATCCCCATCCATCCGACAAGTAAACAAAACCAAATTTATACTCACTAATCAAACAGTAACAACAAATACCAAATTTACTCATATAAAATACTCTATCAAACTATCAACTCCACCTTCATTTCTTTCCCTCCTAAGCTACTATACCAATAACACTTTATTAAATATTTCATTTCATGCCTTAAGATGTCCAGACAATCTTTATACTTTTATTACAGTATTATACATGTATATTAAATATAGAACTTATTTATGAGAGATTTCCTTCCTTTATTAAGTACATGACCCCTTTATAACACACCATTGAATTTATCATATAAATTGAGATTATGATATATAAAAGCATAAAGAGGCATATGAAATATTACCTCTGGGCTCTGCTGCTTCATATTAATGTTACACGTTGTGGTACAAATAATACAATAATTTTAACCTTTTTATTTACTCTCCAACATTTTACAACTACATTGGTAATATTAACTAGAGATCTTTTACTCTTTACTCTTTACTAATGATTTTCCTCATATCATGTACTCTTATACGAAGTTTACATATGATTATAAGTTTACTTTATTAGTATGACGGTTTCTTGTTTATCATGATGAATGTGAGGATTGGCTGTCATGTCAGTGAGGAATAGTTGAAAGTTTAAGATGGATCTTTCCTTCAGTTTCCTTTTGCCTTGTGATACTCCTAACAACTTACGTTACCTATGTGTAACAGAACCAACAGGATCCCTTAATGCACTAAAACAAGCACAGTTTAGTTTTGGGTACGTTTCATCATCCTTTCAATTTTTCATGTTACGCTGTGTAGGTAGATAAAGGTTCTGCTGCTTGTAATAGGTATGGGCAATGAAGAAAACAAATAAATGATCATATCCTGCAGACAAGGTGATCATCTCAGAAGATAATACATTACGGTAAGAATAGACTCATTAATATCTGTATAAAAAGATTTCAGCTAATCAGAACTGATACTAAAATCCCTCTAACCATTTTTTCATGCACTACTAAATGTTCTAACTCTATTGAATAACCTACAAAGAATAAAACGCAACAGAAATCTTCTAAAACAAATTCTCCAATAACTTTTGTGTATTATTTAAGAATTAAATATTTTCAGAAAAATGTAATATTTCTTGAAAATACTAATAAAATTATTCTGAAAATGAAATAGGTTATTTGCATTGGAGTACTTAAGACAAAGAAGAGAATTAATTATTTGTTACATTGGGTTGTAGGTTTATATTGACAGACTGAAATAAGAGCGGCGAGAGCAATGTGGACTGCAGAAGGCAGTAGCGTAATAAAGCAATTATCCCCTGCTATGCGATCGTTTACAGATACCCATTAAACTGCGTTTTATCATATAGGTACTTGAAAATATACAGAACAGTGTATATTATGGCGGCTTTCTTACACATTAGTTTCTGTCTGTACACAAACTAACAACCTACGGAGGATGAGATCGATAGTTATCTTTAAATGTAAGTAACCTATACGCAATTCCTCTTCTCTGTCTTCCGACCAACATTACATAACAGGAACTGCCTTATTTAACAAGCTACATCCTTATCTCTCCTGTACTAACGATTATTAGTAAGACAAGGAGAACTTAAACTAACAAATATCATCATATATACATTTTCTATCATGTTATGTACATACATCCATTTTTATTGTGTATTACCATCATTATTGTGCTTTTCGGCCGACTTCTATTCACTTTTATACCACAAATTCCCAAAACAGATATATAATCATGATTTTCAAGTGCAAGTATACTACACTTGAATTATAGAACCATTTTCTTCCAAGTTAAGCCAAACAGAAGATGTGTATGTCAAAGGTTTACATTGCAATGGTATCTGTAATGGTAAGGAATATATTTAAAAAGTGTTTTCAATTTTTACAACACGATGTCTAAAAGAACAATTATTATATCAATAGGTATATACTATACAATTTTGTCGCCTGTATTTATTAACAGAAGTTACATAAAAATTATTGCAGAATCGCCTGTGTAAGATTTTTGAAGTTGAAAAAGACAAAGTCCACAGTGTCCACAGTCATGTCCACAGTGTTTTCATCTTATTACTGTATAGTGATTAAGTGTTCCTTTGAATCTATGAACCTTGTCTACTTAATAAAATTTTTAAGTTCAAACTTTTATTGCCCTTTCGTATAAACTAAGATTAAGATTTAAGGCAGGCGTGTACAAACGTTTTCTATTAACAATTTACAAAGTACGTGATGAAATACATTCAACTAACGTTGTGTTAAGTATGTTTGTATTTTATATGCAAATGAATTGCTCTTACTTCACCTCTGACATGTGCTGCTAGGTCCTTAAGCAATGAATTTGTGATCTGATAAACGAGATTACCCATGACAAGGAGAAAGAACAGAATGGTAGTTAGGGTTAAGAATCATCGTAAAAACAATAGTCAATAAAATTTTGTTGATACTTAATAATTAATAGGATATAGATTAAATGGATATAGGTAATATGAAATGAAGGAAAGTTCATTGTTTTATTCTCTTGAAATAATAATTATTACTATAATAATATGTTTAGTATAGTTTAGAAACATTTTCATTTAACGAAAGGGTTAAATCAATACACTTAAATGTAAAATGAATTCCAAAAGCAAACATATAATTAGTGAATTTATTTCAAATTCCTAAGCTGCAGAATTTAAATTAGCATCAACTTAATTAGAACTTGAACACAAAGAATATAGATGCATTATTAATACTTCTGTCAGTAAATACTTATGCAAATAGTGAAAGCAGTTTTGAATATTACTGTAATATGTGAAGGTAAATGTAAAGATGATCATTAATAACAGCAGGAGAGGATATCCAATCCACTTAAGTGCTAATGTTGTTTACAAACTACTGAAGTGAGGAATTTGAACTGGGTACAAAAAACTTTGTTGTGTTGTGTTTGTAGTGCAATGCAAGGGTACAAAAGTTCCGATTGCTTCTAAATGTAGATTCCTAAACAATTCTGTGTGGTATATGCGTATGAACATTAATAGCCGTGTATTCTCACTTATTTTTAGTACTTATATACAAAAGCTATTTATATCTGTATAAAATGCTCATTTCTTCCGAACCGTTAATTTCGGTCCTCCTGCCAATGTCATTTGGAATTCCTTTGTTTTACAGTGGTACATACAACACGCTAAAATGTTTACATAAGTCAGCACAAATATCTTCAAGTGTGTACATTTTTATACCGATTTAAGTAATACTTTTCACTATAATAATAGTATAGAAAATAGAAACCTTGATAGTTTGCTCTGCTCACCCTGTAAATAATGCAATAGCAAAGTAAAGTGTTTAAGTCTAAAATGCACGGTGAACTATGTTTGTTGTCTCAAGGGTTTGTTTGTGCTTTAGCACTCGACTCAAGTTGTTTGTAACCTAATGAGGAAATCACGAGAAAACAAATCAAGTGTTTGTATTACAAAGTAAATACATAAACCCCAAACTGAAATGAACAACCCTTTCAGACTCCATTTACAATTGGCTCTACTACATCGTAATTAGTCAGAAAAGATCTTGTCATAATATTTGCTTTTCTGTTTTCGTTTTAATGCATGCCATTTTGCCCAAATCGGTACTTCTTAATCCGTCTACTGTTATTTTCTATAGAAAAGCAATAAATTTATTAGCTATCAATGACGATTTAAATCTGATGAATTAAATGATAAATATTTAAATGCAGTTCTTATTTTAAGAGAAAGCGCAAAACTAAAACTAAAGAAAATCAATTTTATTTCAGCAAGAGGCAGTTATTAAATTCGGTTTACAGTTTCAAGGTGGTCTGCCATAAAGCACTGAAAATCCTCGTATCAAATTAATGTCCTCAATTTTACACAACTGATGAGTAACCTGAATAGAATTTGAAGTTGACGATATAAACAAACATTGTACATAAAAGGAAATTCATAGTTGTCTGCTTTGTCTCTTTACTCTATTATACCTTGACTAAAAAGTAAATTTTCCGTAGTGTACAAGAGTGTGGAAGCTATAATAGGTAAATTAACTTGGGATAAGGTAGGAGAATAAAAAATGCAAACTAACGTGAGTTTAGAGTAAATATTTGTTCGTCCAGACCAGACCACACCACACAGGAGGATGGACAGACCTAGCAAGCAATCAAGAAAGGAAACGTTTGGTATTCGTATTACTCCATGATAGCATAGCACAGAGAAGCGAAGACACTCAATTCGTTGACCGCAAACAAAGTAAACTGAACTTGTGACAAAAAAGTGGAGATGGAAGCAAATAGACTGCATATTGAATGAGTTGCTTAGTTTTCTTGGGAAGCGGAGTCAGGAAATACAAATAAATTCTTTGTTTTTTCAATTTTTGTATCTGATTATCATATCGTTATCAAACGCATGTCATCTCAGCACAATCAAATCAAGGTCTGGTCTGATGGAAAAGAAATGCAAACAAAGCGCACCTTAAGTTTCTAGTCTTTTTTCCTTTTCAATAATAATACAGCATATTTCATTCATTCTTTCATTCAAGTAAATGGAAGCTTAGAAGGGAATAACTCTTGTAAAAAGTGAGAATAGAAGCGGATATACGTTTTTATTCGTGTTTTACATGGTTTGGAACCTACAGGAGAGTTTAGCTTGTCAACATTCTTGTCGTGGTGTCTATGCGAGTCTATTGAATTAATATTCCGTTGTACCTGGAGTTGATAAGGGAAGACACGTATGGTAAGAGTAAGAGACATGTGGGTGTTGATGTGTGATGTAATGTAATCAAATTCACATAAGAAATAGCTAATACGATCGGAAATAGTAGGAGCTGTGTTAACAAGCCCCAGAAGACTGGAAGACTGCCATGACTCTTTATGGAAAAGGAGAGTCTACAATCCTCCTATAGCCAATGAGAGGAAATATTGTTATGAAGCAGTGTTACCTATGTCAGATTCTCTTTAACTTGATAGACTACTGTTATTGTACTCTACACACTATTCATGAACTAGTCCCTATCCCTACTCTCTCATTATTCTATCCCTCTCTGTATTATACTTTTTACGTAGATATGTTACACCGTAAGTTATTACAACACAATTACCGCATGATAACCAAACCATATGCTCTTCTATCCTTTCTGTTTCTCTTGGCAAGGCACGCTGGCTGGCATTGCACCACCACTTTACTCTAGACGGATAGCTAAGACTACTGTGTATTCTAGTATTATCGAGATTAATGCAATAAAATGATAAGCAAAGCCTATACAACGGATAATCCACTGAACAGTCGAAAGTCGTACACTTTTATACGAATTACGTTTCCAGACTGACATGACATGCTTCAAAAAGTCTCCATTCAGCTCACAACTTCCATTATGTAATACTTTACACTACGCACCTGCCTTTCTTTTACTTATATCCATTAACTTACTAGTAATATACGCAAAATAAAGATCATTAATATACGTTTTATATATCTGGATTATCTTCTTACTAGGATTTTAAGGATTTTCTTCTATTAGGATGGTTCTAGAACTAATAATCTATAGAAACTAATTGTAAAAGCATTAGGAAAGCCTAAACCACATTATAAAAGGACTTCTGCATTGTTTCACTCTACAGTTTCTTTATTTTATCCCATGAGTAGATGAAGGCATCTATTGTGATAGTGATAGTGACGTGATGTACTTATTGTTTCGTAAAGTCAAGACAGGAAACGCCGTCACTCAAATAAGTATTAACGTGCTCAACTCGGTTGCTCTTCTATCTATGGTCGACTTTGTTACTCACGCCACGCTTAGGTACAACAATTAATAACCCCTAATAAAACCACAGTATTTTGGGTATTTACAATTGGTTCACTCCACAAAACTACTGTTAATAGTTTCTCAGAGGATTTTTACTTTCCTCTGTTGCATTTTATGTCACATAGAGTTGGACTGAATTATGAATTAAATGGACTTCACTAAGGATATTTGTAACTGCCAAAGTAAATGTTTAAAACAATTAACAGGTTTTAAAAATTAATATGCATTGCGCAATAAGGTATGTAATTGGAATCTAAATTAAATTACATGGTAAAGTAAATAATTGTAGGTTAGCTACATAGCAAACTTGTTTTTTAATGTGACGATTCAATTATGACTGAGAATGCAAACGTAACGAAGAAGTGCTAATTGGTTATGATACATTTGCACTGGGAAAAATATTTGGAATTTTTTGGAAATGCCTTACATTAATATGTATTCTCTAGTGGCATTTCAAAACAACCACATGTATAATAAAACTCTTTAGTATAGAAATAGGAACATTCACCATCGAATTTGGAAATTTTTTCAATTTGTTTTGTTGTTTCCTGAAATCATAAATTTATGTATATAGGAATTCAAAATTAAGTGTTTAAAAAGGGTCTATTCGAAAGTGGTTCTAAACATTATTAGTAAGAAATACGCAGGAACTGCAATAGAAATTTAATAATTTGGAATAGAGGCGGAGACTGTTGTAGTATATTAAAAGTAGGCGTAATCACAGGAATGTTCTGACTCCACTTGAGTGAACCTGAGAGGCGAGAACCACGTTTATTCTTTTACCACAATAAATAGTGGGATGACATGATGACTTTTCCTTTTGGTGTTTTCCTTCCTTTTCACTGAATTTGGTAAACAAAGAAGTAGTTTGTATTATAATGATAATGACTAAAGGCAGAGCATAACAGGGTGTTGTAAATGGTTTGTTCTAACTAAAAGGAAAAACTAACAATGTAGTAGTAGTATTAGAATGTATAAAAATGAAAACCACAACAGAACAGAACAGGGAGTTAGCCTGCCACTGCATTATTAAGAGAAGCGTAGCGAGTCTTTATTACTATTACAAAAGAGAGTTATAGAAAATAACACAAATAGAATAATGTTAGTTTGCCATAGCTTGCCTACCCACATGAAGAAATAAAGAAACGCCTGTTTCTGTAAAGGACTGTAAAATTCCAGAAAAGTGCTAGATAGACATTATGGGAATATGAATTTTTTCTCACGCATAAAATACTTCGATAATAAATGGTAGACAGGACCATCCTACTTATTGTTAGTTACTGTACATCCTACTGGTTCAGTCCGGTCTTGTTTTCCTTCAATATGTAAACGCGTAACTTGTATTTAGTTGAGAAAAATTAAGGAAACCAAACCAATGTGAGTCAAGTCAGCTCACAAATATCAAACTAAACCAAACAGACGAAAATAATGTGATAATGTCTAGTAAATTACGGAGATAGAACCAGAGTTCGTTTCTAAACATTTTTTCACACGTTAGCATTCTCTGCAATTCTCGCTGACCAGACCAACTCAACTAGAGTTTATACCCACATTATTTGTATTTACAACCTCATGTGCATTCGAAGAAAGACAGTATCAGAATTCAGAGCAAAACCAAATGAAACGCACAAAGATACGAGCAACATGAACTTTAAGCTTCATTGCAGCACTTCAGCACAAAAAACAATGGCTTATACGATCAAAATACGAGTAAACACTCCCAGTGCCTAATGATGTTGATTTTATTACATGGAGCTTCATTACTGGCAATCAACCGCTTTTTATCCAATCTCGTAATAAGAGCACGTAAACATAAAACTAAACCTTAACAGAAATTCTATCTCCTCAACTATGATTTGTATGTAGACAACTACACCACCACTTTCTTTATAGCCTTCCATTGTTGTACTTATAATAAACGTACTTTGTAGCATTTACATTGTGTAATGCTTCGGGGAAAAACAGTGGAATCCTGAAATAAATGAAAAATAAGCATGGGCAAAAACAAATAAAAAGGAAAACGGGAAATTAAAGTAATAATTTGCAATGTTGGAAAAAATAGAGAAAAATTCAAAAATGTTGTAAAACTAGTAAAACTGGACAAGTAAAGAAAAATCTTGGAAAGCGTATTAAAAAAGATGCAAAGAAAATAGGGAAATTGAGAAATTCAGTAAAATAATACCGAAAAATAAGAAATATGGAGAAATAAAAATAAATCATGCAAAAACAATGAAGTTAAAAGGAAAAATGTGTGCAAAATATGAAAAATATATAAAACTGGCAAGATTTGAAAAAAAATGGATGAAGAAAGCAAAAATCATTGCAAAACCGAAATAAACCGGAACACTTAAATAACTTAGGCTTACTGGCAAAATAATGAGGAAAACAAGAATTAAAAAACGTAATTTTACTAGTGTCTAAAAATATTTTTCCGAGAATTTCAGTTAAAGAAAAGACTTTCCACCACCTTATGCAATAGTTATGGTTTCGTCTACACCGCTAAGGTGGTATGATACATAAAATACTTACATAAGTATATATGTTACAGATAGTATACAATATTGGGTAGTATAGGATATTATCTAGATAGTATTATATTATCCAAATGATTTTTAGCCAATATGCAATCTATGTAGATAGTATCCAATGTTATCCAGATAACATATAACAGCACTGGATAATATCCTATAGATCCTATATTAATATGGTATATTATCCAAAACCTTAAAATACACTTCTCAAAGTCAAAATTCATCCATATTTAACGTCACTATTGTACATCCAAGAATTTAGGACATCTATTTAATTAGGAAAATTTTATTTGAATTACGATGTGCATGAATTCAGCTAAGAGTAAAGCAATCAAATTTCCAAAATATTCTCTGGAAGCCGTTCCTTAATTACCAAATCTTCAAATTCAAGTCAAATTCTTCGAAATGTAAGAATCTGAGGAAGGTGTACATTAAAATTCTGCAAACTGGTATTGTTATATTACTATTGCGGTGCTATAATATTCAAAAAAAGAATTTTCCCTTTATAGGTAGAAAATTTAACAATCTTTGTAACCATGAAGTAACACTAGAAATCACACCCAAAAAAAAGTTAAAAGAATTGCTAAACCACTTAAATTGCATGACCAATTCCATTTAATTTTAAAAACATGGCTGAGACTGGATGAAATTTCCGGGTCTTCCAACCTGTGCAACTCTTTAGATTCCAGTTTCTGAAAAGGGAACTGCTTTTTCATGCAGTATTCAAACTGAAAAATAAGTGGCTAAATAGGGTATCAACATGTAAGTGAAAATGTGATAATTTTATTTAAAGATCGGCTTTCAGAGAATTTTTTGGAAATTTGATTGTTTTACTCTCAGAACTCTCACTTCGTAATTTAAATCAAATTTTCCTGATTTTATAAAAACAAATTTTGACATATTTCTTTAAAGTTTCACTGATTTATAAGACAATATTCATTAAATAGATGTCCGAAATTCTTGGATGTATAATAGTGACGTTAAATATGGATGAATTTTGACTTTAAGAAGTGTATTTTAAGGTTTTGGATAATATACCACATTAATATAGAATATTATCCAGTGTTGTTATATGTTATCTAGATAATATTGGATACTATCTACATAAATTACATATTTGCTAAAAATCATTTGGATAATATAATACTATCTAGATACTATCCTATACTACCCAATATTGTATACTATCTGTAACATATATTATGCCTACAACCTGCTGGAATCTCTACAGTCTTGAATATTAGCTGTGTTAGTTATGTGTAACTTGCAAACTTTTAAATGAAATCACCTTAAATCCATGCACAACACTATACACAATTATAGAGCACACTAGGCATACATACTTACCTTGTAAGTACCTACGTAGGTACTCGCCATTAAATCAGAGCGTGTTCTGTTTTTCCTAATAGAATCATTCTCTTCACTCACGATGGCTTCTTACTTATCTCAACTTTACAAGCAATAGTATTTAGTGAAGGCTAGCATTTACCTGTGATAATGAGCAGTCATTTAAAAATCAACACAATTCAGGAAGGTAGGTAGATTTACATTACACACAGTACAACTACCCACTAAAACACACAGTATGCAATTACACTTTCAGCCTGCCCTCACCTAACATCCAGGCTCTTAATTTTTCTACAACATGCTTATTTGCATATAAAAAATGCAAAAATTTCACTTGCCAAGTGGAACATCCCAAAAAATCAATGCTATCCTCAAAACCTACTCACAACACCCATTTTTCTACAGTAGTAAACTAGTACCTTATTTTAACGTTATCAGAACATCCTGAATTCACCAACTATTATTACAAATTATTTTACCAACATAAAAATTAAGTTCCCCTTAGAATATTTATATTATTCTTAAGCAGAATTTAATAAGAATGATCAATGAATTCATTAACTTCTCGAAATATAAAAACAATGTTTTTATTTGTTTTCCCACTTATTTATTTAATCTGACCTTTTTGCTGAGAATTGAAAGTAAATCCTTATAAATTTAAAAACTAACAGTATAAGCCAAATGGTCGATAAACCAAACCATGCAAAGATTTTACAAGATTAAGTTTTTAGAAAAATTTTATTAGTTTTCTGGATAATAAATGCATTCATGACTAATTACCAAATTCAGGGCACAAAAAATATTTTGCCGAGGTAAGGTGGCTATTTTCAGAGGCTAAATAAAAAATTGGACACAATTATGAGATTATGACGTAATTGTGGAACAAAGGATAATAAAACAACAGTTTTAATCTCGATTAGGGAATTCATAAGATTAGATAAATTGTGGACAAAGGAAGTGTATAGAGCATTAGATGAAAAACAAAGTAAAGAATAATGAGATTAAGAGCGCTAAGCTAAAACTAACAATAAGGAAAACTAGAAAAGGCTGTTTTCGATGGACTGGGGAATTCTGGATGCGTCAAATGGAATCAAATGAAAATCACGTTTACTGAAAGTACCCGCTACGCTACCCGGTTGGTTGTATCTCTATGTGCACTGAATTGACAGAACTGACTTCCTTAAGTTAGTACTTATATGATATTATTTGTCATAGTGCTGCAACTGCACGAACGTTAAGCCAGTGAAATTCTATTTGCTACCTTTAATGCAGAAAACTACTTTCGCTCCGCTGTTCCATTGAAGAGGACTCCTCCGTAGAAATAGACTGTAGAATAAGGCTAGAATAACAATGCATTTGAAGTGTGCCTGGCCTCATGCTCTCCTTAACAATAATACAATACAATAGAATTAAGATATAATGGTACAATAGTCAAGAGAGTAGAAGAAATCTTGTAGTCCTCAAATAGTATATCTATTTCCAGCCTCCTTTTATTATATAAGAATATATGTTACAGGAGCAAATCATTGAGAATGAATACACTTACCCTAGGAAGGTTGGAATGGAAATTTTTTAAATAAAATAGCTCGATAAAAAGAAATAAAAGTGAATTTCACAATAATGTTGGACAAATGCATAAATGCCCTAGATAGGTATTTTAGAATAAATATTATATATCAAATTCCATTTTTAAAACGAATTTTATGTTGCAGTATGTTTGAATTATGAAATTTGGAATTTTTAACTTAATTTAATAAACATTTGAAAATAGCACAAAATTACTTACAAACGTCCTAAAACATTTTAAAAATTTCTTGGTATGATTATATCCAACTGAATGAAATTTTACAACATTGTAGGACAACTATTTGTATTTTAGAATGAAATGTTTTGAATAAATTCCATTTTACAGTATTTATTGCTCTAGTTCATTTGGATTCTGCATTTAGAATTTTTGTTTATCTAAGTTTATAAAAGTTGAAAAATAAAGAAATGGAAGTTTCTGATGATATTATGAAAAAAATAACAAATCTGGATTTAGAAATGTCCTAGGACAAATAAATTTGTCGTGAGATTGTATTTAGGTTGTAGGAATTATAGATATATGAATTATCTATGAAGTATAGTGAGAATGTGAAGGTCTGTCTCTGAGAGTTTCCTTTGTCTTGGCTTAATCAGTAAGACAAGACAAGTGTGAAGTGAATCTACTGTGATAATGATAATGTGGGATTGTTCGGCTGAGTTGAATCTTCTCTGTTCTAGTTTGGCCTGCTCTCGTTTCGCTTAGCTTGGCTTGATTCGCTTGTTTCTCCTGGTCTGGTCTCTCTTATTGGATTTTCCGTGCCGGCATCCGGGGAACCGTAACTCGACATCAAACTGAACTCAAGGCTCCTTCCAAGTTTCAAGTTCACTTTTACTCCTTGCTACAATACCTTAGACATTCACTCAGTTCAGTTGAACTTGGAAAAGAAAGTGTCCGTAAGTAATGTAATGTATTATAGCATTAAGTATGTAACTAAGGTTCGTATTTACTGATAGGAATGCTTTGAGTTGCAATAATAAGTTGCACTGCAGTTGAATTCAGTTGCTCCCTGTGTACCTCTATACCTAAACTAACAAAAAACATTTCTTCCTTTTCTCTCCCTCTAATTCCTCTCTGTATTCCTCTATCTTATGATTTTATGGCTCTAACTTTTCTTTTCTTTTCTATAGTTTAGCAAGCTTTTCAGTCAAATGCAATGTTGAATGTAGCGTAAAAAAGGAGTCCGGAGAGATAACTCAAGTTTTTCTAACTTTATGTTCCTTCAGTTCTGTTACGCTAGATATGCTCAATGGAATCCCCTCCAATCCAGATTCAGATAAGTACTTACTACTTACCCATTATACACTTAGGCGCTTGCTATTCTTGTAAAGTAACGCTTCGCTATGCAACAATCTCTTCCCAACCTTTCAAACATACTAGTAAAAGTAAAACTACACATATATACAAACCAACCAGTAAATACACAAGCATCCTAGATTGCTTAACTAAAGATATCCATTAATTATTATTATTATTATTATTAACAATTATTGATGGTTTCCCCCAAATGGGAGCAATTCCACCACCAATCTTTTATTTATCACTAAAAAGTTCACACAATACAATTGTTACACCGTAATTTTTCTTGTTCCATTTGTCTACGTTTAAGAGAGCACAGCATTATTTAACATAACTATTATTAATGGTCCATATCCTGTACAACAGAGAGAATACACGAATAGTCACAAACATTTTCAGCTATAGGTAAATTACAACTATCTTCTTGCTTAAGAAGAAAAAATGTTTTTAATGTTTTACAAAATTTGTTATAGTTCACAATAGTCTTTAAATCGTCAGGAATTGCACACCACTCTATACAAGATTGAGAATTAAAGGATCGTTTCATGTACATATTTTGATTGTTAGGTATTGATACATAATTGGTAGTTGTATTTCTAGTTTTTCTGACTGAATAATTACTTACATCTAGATAATTAATAGAGAGATTCAGGGAAAGGGCTTACGTAAACTTAAACCTAAAATTGGATGCGCACGCACATAATCGTTGCATAATTTTACCTTAGTCTTAGCGATTAAGTCAGCGTTCTAACGCAGACCTTAGATTGAACGCTAAAACCGCCAATTTAAGGTTCACTTTATTGTTTACGGTCAGAAGGTTAGTTTTCAAATAAAAATTGGGGTTTGCTACAAATAAATGGTAATTTTGTTTAACATTTCACTACTACTTGTGTAAATAAAGTAATTGTGCAGTAAATTACCCAGAAGGCCACCTTTATAATCAACAATGTCAACGGAAAGATTTTCATTTAAAAGTGACATCAACCACGATTACGCATTATTGTCGGAAGTAGAAAGTATTAATCCATTCGCATTCAAAAATCAAAAGGAGTCATGGGATGAAATTGCTCAAATTTTGTCAACCTCTAAAAACATGAAGGTGACAGGGAGAAGTTGCCGAGAAAGAACCAAGTTGCTTTTGAAAGATTTTCGATCTGAGGAGAAATTAAGCTGTAAATTGTAAGATTTATTTTAAGTTTTTACAGCATTTTAAAACTGCATAGCTAAAATTATTACTCTCTTTAATATTGATTCGAATTTTTCTTGAAACTTTTCTATCTAGATCTGGTGTGACAGAGGAGGAGCTTAACGGAATTAAGTTATTATTAACAAGTATAATAAAATTGGAGGATTTTAAATCGGCCAAAGTCACTGAGCTCTACAAGAAAGAAAACAGATTGGAGGCTGACAAAGTGCGATCATCAGTGCTGATAGAAATGGCTGAAAGTGACGATTTTATTGAAGACATAGAAGATCCCTTGCGTGAAGAAACAGTGGAAGACGATAAGACAACCGAGACCCAAAATACTGAACCAAAAAGTGCAGAACAAAATGTTGCAATAAATGCGAATGCCCAAACTCCACCTGAAAAAGAAGCTCCCCTACGAAAGCGCATAAGAAAAGGCGATGTGGTGTCTTACTTAGAGAAGAAAAACTCGGTATACAAAGTTATGTTTAGAAATTAAAACTGAATTATGTTATTTAAAAAATATGCTTTATTTAATATCCGAATCGCTTCTTTTCTTAGGATGAAATGGACTTTAAACGTGAAGAACTGAAAATTCGGCTGATGGAAGCTGAAAACAGAAGGAAGGAATTAGAAATTTCTTCAGTGAAACTGTTCGGTGAATTGGAGCTTCGTAAAGAAGAATTAGAGCTCCAAAAAGAATTGCAAAAAGAAGAGAGGAAAGAAAAAAGTGCAATGACCCAGGCTTTGCTTTCGTTACTAACAAAACATGGAAATCATTGAATTTACTTTCGTTATTTAATTTTGCCATTTTAATAATTTGATTTTAAAATGATTTGTATTACACGAATGTCAAATCACATTTCAATACTTTATTTGGTTGACTACTTGGTATTCAAACAAATCTGAGATATTGTTCTAAGGAGGGAGGGTCACAGCCAAAGTAATCAGATACTTGACTGCCATACAAGCATGTGTGACAATTTGATATGATTGTTCCTAATAAAAAGTAGTTAGCAACAGGGGACAGCCCAATCTTCAAATTCTTTTTGTAGTCCAAGAATGCAAACAGTTGTATAATTTTTGCAAAACCCCATTCTACAGATTCACGTACGCTACTCATTCGGCGATTCATTTCTTGTTGGGGCCGCGTCAAGTTGTTTCCTTTGAAAGGGGTCATAAGATTTTGTCTTAATGGATATGCTGGATCTCCATACATGTAAAAATGATTTCCATCTGCATCAATAAAATTGTGTAGTTGACCTAGAAGGCCGCTTTCAGCTAAAATGTGGGCATCATGTCGTCTTCCACTAACAGGTCCATGCATTGTTGCAATAATACCATTCGGTAGCATAAGGGACTGGAACTTCAAAGCATGAGTGCGCTTGTGCCCATTGTAAAACTAAACATAAAAATAAATTACTTTATTTTCGTCTTTCCGTATACAATTAAGTAGATAACACAGTGTGTTTTGCAAATAACCTCTCTTTGGTTAATTCCCGGGCGGCAAATTGGTCTGACTGTCCCATCTAAAAATCCAAAGCACATTTTGTAGGGAGCTCCTTTATGATGAATGCAGTCCGCATAAAATTTCAGTTCATCCTGAGTTATAAACGGATGGTTGGCATCATTCAAGAGTAATCCATGGTTTTCCATTAAATATTCAACAATTCCATTGATCGTCATTGACAATACAGAGCGAATTCGTCCAAAGAATTTCATTAAATCCACAAGCCTTAAGAAATGAGAGAATGAGTGAATGCACTGGCTAATTATATCTAAATGATTTATTTGCGATAATTTTAAAATAGTTACCTATTGGGGTAGGCTAGCCTCTTCAGTAAAATACAGAGTGCTTCCGTGCCTTCAATGTCCATTTCGTTTTTTAGCCTTAAATAAGGTGGAATTCTGAGACATCGTTTCAATCGGTAAATGTCCGCTTTTGCAAATCGGAAATGAAGGATGCAAAAGGCATCGTTGTGACTATCTAACTTGAAGGGTGCAGATTGGGGAATCTTTTCCTTTTCAAAATCATGGAGGGTTACTAATGTGGTTAAGTCATCACAGTCTTCCAGAAGGGGAATTAAACTTAAATCCATGATAAATGTGAAATGTTATGAATGCAATGATATATGTAGCAGGTGGTTGTTTATGTTTTCAAATTCAGCCACCGTATTTTTCAACTTTTGAGCGTACACAAACTCTAAACCTCCAATTACTTTTGAACGCAAACCTTAACCTTATTGCATTGTTTCTGTTACCGTTTCTACGTAGACCCTGTCCCTGAATCTCTCTAATAAAATAATCAGGACAAGTTTTACTTAGCATTAAATAGACTACTTTAAGTAATTCATATTTGTAAAGATATGTAGGAAGAAACCACTTTAAGGACAATGTTAACTCAAGTCTTACACTATCGTATTTCTGCAGCCCAAGAACAAATCTGCCTGCTCGACGGACAACATTTTCTACCATTTTTAACGCAGTTTGCGCTGCAGTACCCCATATCACATTCATATATCTTATAATTGGAAAGATATATGCATTAATTACTATTTTACGGTTGCATTGACTTAGCATATTTTGTAAAGGATACAATGATCGTATAGTATTATTGCACTTACTTATAAAGGCTTTTATATGGTCAACCCACGTTAAATGTTTATCTATTATTAAACCTAGTATCTTAATTTTATCAACGGGTTTTATTTCTGCATTCCCTAATTTTAGCGTAATGCTGGGTAACTTTTCTAATACAGACTTTTTTCCTACTACAAGTAATTCGGTTTTGTCTACATTTAAGGACATTTTGTTTTCATGCATCCAGTTCTGAATAGACTCGAAATCATTTTTTAATGAATTAAGTATATCATTTGACTTACAGGGCAGGCCTGAGGCTACTAGAAAGTTGTCGTCTGCAAATAAGAATATAGTTGTATGTTTTACAATTAGTGGCAAGTCATTTATCATTAATAAAAATAATAATGGTCCTAGTATACTTCCTTGAGGTACTGAGGTTAAAATAGGTTTAATTTCAGAGCAGTTATTTTTAATTATGCAACCGGGGCTATTTGCGACCTTAGCATTAGAGTTGTGTGTATCAGAGACATGTACATATTGGGATCGATTCTCTAAGTATGATTTAAACCACTTCGTATCAATGTTGTACCATTTTAGTTTTTGGAGAAGTATTTCTGAATTTACTTTATCAAAGGCCTTAGCTATGTCTAGTGTAAGAACCATACTGATGTTACCCTCGCCGAGATTTTTAAATAGTATGTCTATTAATGCTACCATTGCAAACGTTGTAGAATTAGTATTACATTTGTCCATACTTAATACACAAGGAATTTTCGAATTTTTAATAAAAGTATGCATGATTTTACATTGTTGATTTAATTTTTAATAGTTTTTAAAAATTTTTTCCCATTTAAATTGAGATTTCAGTTTTTTAAGACGTTCTTGCTTGAAGAATTAATAAAAATTATAGTTTTTGTATGGATGTAAAGAGACTGGAGAGTGTGGATATGTTCTGCTTTTGAAAATTTCTGTAGTTATGTGAAAGGGAGGTATGAATGAAAGTAGTAGGGAGGAAGGAAGAAAATGAAGGAAGAGGAGAACAGAAAAATGTGCAAGTTGGGTGAAAATTCCGACACTTTTGTATGTTGAGGACTAATATCTCTTGTGAGCAATGTGTAAGTTGGGAGATAGTAGTTTTCTGGTGGTGGTGTATAAAGAATAAGGAAGGATTGAGTGAGAGATAGAGGTGGTAGGAGTAGGACAAGGAGATCTTATAATGTGACTTAATGTGATGTGATGTAACTTAGAGAAACGAAGTGGGAGACAGACCATCCTCGTCGTTTCTCTTCAAACTCCTCTTTGTTCCTGTCTCTTACGCTCTCTCCTCCTTGTCGTCATTCTTCTGTATATAATTAGTACACAGAGAATGAAGGCTGTATTGTATACTCTCACAAGTCTCTTACGTGTAATGTAAAGCGGAAAGGAATTGTCTTGTCTATCCCAAAAGCGTCAGTTAGTTGTCTCATATGTACTTAGTTTATTGTACTATAATGTATCCTAACCTGCTTACGTATACCGTAAGTAAAATTAGAAAGGAACCATACAGGAGTAAAAGTTTCAAAGCTAAAATCACAATTCGATAATATTTTCCATAGATACTGTACCCCAAGGGGACTTAGAAAACCACAGATGCCAGGTATACAGTATGGGAAATATTATATATCTGTAGCCCTGCTGGAGAGAAATGCTCAGAGTATCGTGAGATAAAATTACAATAAAATATTTTTGCACCCCAAGAGGAATTGGTTAAATTTATTAATTTATATTTAGGTGTCTAACGCATGAAATCCATTACCGAAGCAAAAATCTCAATAAATCTTAAAATTACATGTGCAACCTATTCTTTCCATGAATATTGTCTGTACGCCAGATTTAATTTTTGACATCTTTGGTAATTCTATACTCTTTAACTAAACAGATCTGCATCAGTCGAGTAAATGTTGATTCAATATCATTTAGTATTAATATTCAAAATTCTTAACTATCCTTGGCTCCGTAAGATTTTTTCCATACTGTAGTATTGTAGTATGTTCCTGCCAGTGTATAGTGTACAGTTTCGTTTGAATTTCTTGAGTGAGTTGTCTCATCTTGTCTCTCCTGTCGTGTCTTGCTTTGTCTCTTATGAATTGCTTCATGTTTTCTATCGTACTAGTATATGTTACTCTCAAGTGAAACACTAGTATAAGAAGAAGTAGTAGTACTAAAGCGTGTTTGGTTAGATATACCCTAGTTTGTATAAAGTATAGACATAAGTAAAGTTAGGATCCGAAGAAAACGAAAGGAGCAAAAGGTTTCCCCCGATTGCTCCCTACAAATTACAATCTAGTAAGACATTGAGGAGTTAAGAACAGTGCACTGAACACAAAACGAAACGCAACACGTGCTAAATATTTCAACCGAAATGTTCTCGGGTTAAATGAACGGAGTCAACGGAGATATAGAGTAGGTATAGCTATAATGCTACTACATAACACACCTAACTTACATCTAATGGATTGTCAACTTACATAAATCCCTTCGTCAACTGAAGCCAAGTCACAGTCAAACCAATTCCAATCCAACTTACGTATTACAAGATACAACATAATAATATCTCCAGATAAATACACTAATACAACAATCCTCCTTCTTTCACACTCCAAAATGCATTTACTCTACCCCAAACCAATATTATCTAACTTCTCTTATCGTCACTACTTAAATGCTCCATTATATATTAGCTTCCAATTAGAACTCAATTCATGACAGTGCAAAACAGCCTTAATTGCTTAAAACTCTAAAAACCTGAACAGATTGTGAAATAATTTTTTTAATACAATATTTTCACTTTCTTTAAAATATTTATTAGGAATACCAAAATGATATGAAACTTTTCTATGTTTTTCATTTCTAAGAAATTCTATAAACCGAACACTAACGAGAACAAAGAGGAAACTGTGGTTGAAGAAGTTCCCAATCCCAATGCAATTATAAATGGATCACGTATTTTATAAGTTGTGCAGAGCATAGCTGAACTGCTAGTAAAATTAAAGTTGCATTAGAATTAGAATTGTGTATTTTTTATTGTATTTTTTACGCAGACAGAGTCTCGCCATAAAATAATGACGATTGGTCTCAATTGGGTAATAGAATGTAGCAATCTCCACCTACTTTCGTTCCGGATTAACCTTTATAGACATTGACGTAAAGAAAATACTCATCAAACCAATACAATCCTTCCCTGCATTTTTCCCAACACTCAATTAGCCGTTTGCCGACTTTGCAATTACTGCAAGTCTGAGCTAAGAATTTGAAAATTGTTACTTTGTTCACTTTCAAGTAAACATCCTAAATGTATCACCTACTTTATTCTACTCATGCACACAGTGAGCGTATTTCTGTTTCTGTTCAAGACTTTTCTATTTGCTTACCTTGTCATTACAGAAACACAGAAAAACAAAAATTCAAGTGTAAAGAATTCCATGGGAAATTACAAACAAAGGAGGAAACGTCACCAGTGCAATACGAATGTGCATTAAATTGTAGTTAGTACTCAGATAGGAACACTTACAGGATACAATGATCGGAATTTTCTGGGCGTTGAAGCCAAAGGTACTAAAATGATTTTTATTGTCAGCCAAGTCATTCTTTTCCTATTAAATTAGTTAACAGTTGATTCAATCCTCCTTCCTTCACAGTCTACTCCACGTAACTCTTCATTTATTTCATTCCTATTCCATTTTCTATTGTAAATCGAATCCTAAAGCCACACCATACCTAATTTTGTATCTGTGCACAAGTTTCCAATACAAAACCCATCTCCTATGCAAATATAACGCAAAAAATGGTACGACATTATGAATTGTATTTTTAAATCTAGTATACCGCTGTGACTGAACAAATACACTAGTTAAAGTTAAATTAAAATGAAGAGTAAGCATTAGACGTGCCCTCTGATCTGAACTTGAGTGATCCGATGGGATCTTTGAGTGTAGTATGAATTCATAGCTCATAAAAGATTTTTAGTGCAGATCAACAATTCTTATTTGCCCAAGTCGATTTTAAATACAATAGAATGGAGTATAACACAAGTGCGCTTAGCTATTAACTTGACAAGAGAAAATACTCATCAACTTCGTGGCAATTGCCAATTCAACGGAAAATGCTCCATGCTCCGTCGTTACATTTATATTTACGAAACAAACAAAACAAAACACCAGATATAATCCTAACCGTAATCATTCGCATAATGTAAAACTAAACCAGACCTTATGCATCAGAAGACAAGAGCAGACCAGACCAGAGGCCAAGCTATACAATAAAGTACCAGAGAATTTCATTTCTATTACTCACGTAGTAAAATGATGACTGTTATCTTGTATTATGTTACGTTATGGTTAGCAGCTATATTCAGTCAATTTTACTAGGTACTAATACTAAACTAAGTATAATACTCTCTTGTTGGTTTTGGTTAAGTCTCAAGTGCTCTATGTTACACTTGTTAGCAATAGCCTAGGGACTTTTGTTTTGTTTGTAAATTTCATCTCGTTGTGTCTCGTTTGTGGCCAGGACAGCCAAAGCCAGACAAAACCAACGCAATGCCACCTTTTTACACATAAGTAATACCTTCAATGTTATATCAAAACAAGGATTGTTATTTAACTAGCTCTGGAGATATCTAGCCTGGCCTGGCCTGGCCTTTGGCTAAACAAGATCAGAGTTCAATTTTCCACAGTATAATAATATTTCTACTTCATGTATGTATGAAACAAAAATTGCAAACTTGCACCAGTGTATTTTTATACGTGCAGAATTTTTTCACATTGCAAAATATTTGCACGTACCCAATATACTAATAATATAATGTTTATATCAACCATTAATACATATTAGCATCAAAAAACTATTTATACACAAGAAACATGAGAGCCCATCTAAATCTAACCATAAATTCATAAATTATTTACGAATTTGTGTCCTATTGGGTTTAAACTTGGGTTATTTAGATTTAACTACTTTTATTCTTTAATCGAACATTGCACAAGCAAATAAGTACAAGTATTATGAACTATTCCCAAAGAATTGTACTCTGTAGTGCTGTGTTATATGTTTGCATTTATGTGAAACCTGTTGAGCTGATGTTGATGGTTATAGGTTTGTTTTGGAGGAGAGCAATAAGAGGACACGATAACATACATGAGTAGTGGTATAAAAGTAACTTATCGTCTGGTAGGTAGGTAGCAGTTGGAGGAGAGTGGACTGGACTCTTCATTGCACTGCAGCCAAGCCACATCTCCGTCACTCAAGTCTGTCTGCCGATTTTCAGGGAATACAATGCTACAATGCAATATCATATAATTTTATGGAGCAGTTATAGACAGCACAATGGATTCACAGCAACAAATCCTCTACGTGTGTACCTTTAACCATGCCACTACCTAATATACAACCAAACTACACTTTATTATTTATATGGGAAGCAAATCTTGTTTCCACCGTATATACCCTAGCAAACTATTCTGGAAATTCGAAATCTTATGAGTTATCTACACTGTATACAATATAATACAAATACAAATACCTACTACATACTTTTATTACGTGTCTTGTCGTAAACTAAGGTATAAGCAAATATTTAGAATATAGGTACTAGAAAATAGTTAGGTTAAAGAAATAAACAACCGGAACGATTTAGGAACTATCAATGTCCTATTATCTGCACAGGGATATTATTCTTCACATAAAATATGGCATACTTATCATCTCAGAATGCAGGATGTACCTTTGGAAACAATGAGGGAACATAGGGTTAATCCGTCGTTATTTTTAATTGAATGGAGTGCAAACGGCTTGTTTACCTCCTTCGCTCCTCGTATATCCTAAGGAAAGATCATATTAAGTACTCATTGTTAACTAAAGGGAATAACTGCATAAAATACACATAGATGTAAGATAATTGGTGAATTATGCAAAAAAGTAAATTAACCAAAATTTTTATTAATTTTGACAATAGTTAGTCGTGCAAAAATAAAAAATGGGATTGTTACGGAAAAACCAGCCTTTGTATCCTTTGTGACTTGATTGCCTTTAATTCGTCTCGTTGTTTTCTCACTTTCGGTTTTAATTTTGCAAAAAAGGTTATATGTTTTGTGTTTGGAGTGATGATATTTGTAAAAGTTCTTGGAAACTGAATGTTGAGTCTGATCTGTAATGTATTTAGTATTTAGCGTTTTTGCTAACCACATCCACTGTTTGTAGTCTCGTCTAGTCCAGTTGCACGCTAACAAGACCTCAACTAAAAGCCCACTCCACTCATTCAGGTATACCTAACAAGCTGAGGTGAAGGAAACCAGCCCAGTAACTCAAACTCATTTGCTCACATATAAAATAATAAAGTATCATAACGCAGTGTTTCTGTTGAGCACAAATCGTGTATACTGTGTACTTGTATGTCTGATCATCATCAGTTTCGTTTTGGAACATGTGCATGAATGTGAGATGAGTCTCGCTTTATTCTGATGGGATACGATATGATATAATATGATGTTGAAGAGATGTGACCCTTGAACTTTATGAACAAGACATAATGATCCAAGAAGCCTGGCTTGGCCTAAGCTTCAATTGGCCTCCAGTATCTTAACTTAAGATTAAACAAACAAATTTTTATATCTTTTGCTTTGTGTGCGTGTATTTAGTTAGATTTTCTATTTTTCTTAAAACACGAGTCTTATAGGCTATATAATTGTTTTATTTATATAATAAATTCATATACATAAGTTTGGCACTGTATTATACTGATGATCATGATGATGATGATCTATCCTTCCTCCTACATGTTAGAGAACATTCGCTACAGTACTTATGAGTAGTCATCTGTAACATATGAGTAGGTACCTATAATATAATGTATTTACAACCATATAGAGTGTTATTGTAAATAAGAACACTCAGCTTTCGTTGATGATGATGATATAATAATGGATCGAGTCGAGGAGACTAGACTGAAGGAAACCACAACGTGCAGTTCAGCTTTTTAACCAAAACAAATAGGTAAGAATAAGTAAGGAGTGCAGTTTCTCTTCTCTGTATTGTTATGGCATAGTTTAAAAACGTATTGTAATAGATACGATATTCAGATATGATGGCATACAGAAAAAATTCATAAGTAAAGTCCAGAAAGTAAACGAGGGCTTGTTAGCCAAAGCCTGAGCCAAGTAAACGAAACCACGACATGTGTGATGTGATGTGCTGCTGACTTGCCTTCACTTGACGAGACCAGACTCGTCTGGTTAGTTGCACTATTGGTTTAGTTGGATTGCTTTAGTGGTCGAACAAATTCTCCCGAGAAAAAATATCGCTTTTTCTTCCCTTCTTTATCAACGCATGCAAATGCTCATCGTTATATGAATACATTAATGTTCATAAGAATGCGTTTATCCTTCTTGCTTACTCTTGTTATCAACCGTACCCAACGATACAATACCAAATCTAAACATCCCATGTATTTCTTACATCTACTAAATATAAGTGAATCTGACGTGGCATCATCCTAAATTACTTAGCTAAATAATTGGCAATCCATCTCTAAACCAATTCCAAATTCCAACTTACCATACATTACAATTTAATTCATGTATCTACTTGTAAATCAATTAGATACTTAATTCACAGTATTTTGTCAAATATTTACGTGGAATAAGAATTTGGTAAAATGAAAACGCAAAATATTTAGTTTTTAGGACAGGAGATTAATAATTTCGCAGTTGAGAAATATTTTCAGGTTAAATGTTGCCTGAAGGATGAAATGTTAATAAACTTAGGAAGTTCATTTATTTAATTGATTTACTGGAGTAGATTCTTAGAGAATCATAACACGACGCGATGATGCGATTTAAAGATAGGGAAGAAGAAAAACTAACGAGAAAAGTTGGTTAGTTAAAAAATAGAGATAATATATACTCTGCCACACAAGTAACTTTACGTAGGGATTTTGTACATGTCTACATAAGAGTAAATCTGTAACGAAATGAGAATGTGCTTGAAAATTGGCAAGGAAAGGATGGTGGGGTTGGAGAGGTAGTAAATACGTAATGTTATGTATGTGGGTACCTGTGAATAAATAAGAATAGTCTAGTCCGTGATGTGAAAGATGTGATATCAGTTGTTGATAAGTTATGCTACGGTTTGTGAAGTAAAGCAATTCACGCAGAGGTAAATTACAGGTGTGTAACTCTTAGATGCTCATTTATCCTTTATATACTTATACAACCCTTGGTTTGGTTGCAATAACGATGTATGTACAAGTTACATTCATTTCTTTAGTCTCGTATGTCTTTATTTAAATTTTGTTGTAGGTATAACGATTTAGTAGTATAAGTACATTAAGTACTAACTCTAGGATTATAGTTATAATTTAGATATACAATAGGTACGTTGTATATAATTATGCGAGTATTTTTCATTCATTCCTTATTACAACTAATAATTACCTCCATCGGTAGGTAAATGTAAGTAAGAAGGTTACCTTATAATAAGTTTACATATGTAGTGCAGTTGAGTTTAGGTTGTAGAGGTATGTAAGTGTAAGATCAATAAGTATGTAGGTATGTATGTAAAGTATCTTCAATTATTGTATTGTATGCAAATCGATGGTGTAGTTGATGTATTAGTAGTAGAAAATGTAAGCTGGAGATAATAATTAAATCTTATTACATATATCGCATTGTATCGCCATTATAATTACCTTTTACAGATTTACATAATGTTAGTTAGTTGGAAAAACATAAATACAGAGATACACGTAAACATTTCTACAATTTTATGGCTTATTGTTAAAATAAAATAGCTGTGACTAGTGAAAAATAGGACTGGGCTGCCTGCACACGATTCAGCTGACACATAATTTAATGATATAGCCCAATTATTACAAACCAAATTGTCAACATTCAGAATTTACAAGTAAATGTCAAGGTACGGCTAATTTTTACGTTTTAACCCAAGATTGTGTACATTAAGTAATTTATGGAATGGGGAATTCTGTACGAATACGAAATTACATACCTTAATTCGTTTTCTGTAGTCCATTGTTAGTTTTAGCGTGCAACATGTAAGTAAATATAAAATTGCACATTTACTTTCGCCTTCTTATTAATTCGTGGAATTTGCATGCAACGATAGCCAAACAAAACTTCAAAGATAATGATCTCCACAATTATCTATGTAGTATGTGCTAAGAAACTGTGAAAGGACTAATACATACATACCTACATAAATTACTAGTATAGTCCAGGTATGTAATGTTTAGTACTTTGCAAACTATTCGATAAATATTCCGCTAATTGAATAATGAAAGCTAAAGTAAGGTAAACAAAATATTTAATGGTATGTTTCGCTTATAATATAATGTCATGCCATGTACTCGTATTGTACTGCACATGTGAGCCATTATATTACACTATTGTTCTGTAAGGTAGTAACAAAGAAAATTGCATCACGACCCAGACACGATAACATTTCCAAGTTACATACAATTCAACTGATAATGAAAGATTTAACATAAGAAAATACATAATAGACCTATTACATACAGATAGGATCGTGTTTGCAAAGAATAAGGCTTATTTTGCAGTAGTCACTAGTGAATAGAGACTCCTTTGGGAATTGAATACATTTATAATTTGAAAGCAACGAATTAATTACTGCGTAAACTGCAATGCAAGCAAACAGATAAATAATTACTAGCAAAATGCATTGTTAACAATGTGTTAACAACAGAGAGACAGCGAACACAAGATTTTCTTAACCAACCGCCTAGTTAACAATGTTACGTGATATTATTAAGGTAATCTTAGCGTAGTAAGTATGTACATGTAAATTACATAAGATAATAATAAATACAAATACTAATTAAGTAGGTAGTCATCGTCAGTCTTATTACAAACAACACTTTTTTGTTTCTGAACCCAGAATTCCGTTTTTGGAGTTTTCACGTTAACTGTAACCGCACTGCGTCCCTATTTAGTATCAATACTGAAAAACTGATTTTCGGAAATAACAGCGGATGAATATCAAACAAAGTACATTTGCCCATTAGCCGGCCCTTGATTGCAATTTTTATTTTCACTATCACTATTGCAAAGGGGAGCAGGAAGGCTGGCGGGACTTGTTCCAGTAACAGCGGTAAGATCGGAAGCGGAAGAAATGCCACTACTGGTGCTATGTTGAAGTTTGTGTTTGTTATTGTTATTAATATTGCAATCATTATTGTGGGAAGTTTGTGATTGCGTTTGGGAATGAAGACTACAATCAAAATGACTATCCCCGCTCATTGGAGATTGTAGCGGGGAGTCCAGAGTGGAATAGACATGATCCATTTCCTCGTGTTCATTAGCACTGCTCACAGCACTGGAGGAATACTGATCAAGGATGGGATGGTAGGAGCTGCTGGAGAGAGAGTGTTGGTGTTCATGAGTAAAATGAATGGGTTGCAATTGCCGTGAAATGGTTACCGGGTGTTGTTGCGGATGCGGAGGCTGGAGGAGGAGATGTTGATGAAACGCTTCATTATTGTAGCCGAAGTGGATGGGGGTGATGTGCGGAGGGAGCGGGTGAATGGACGTGTTACCCGAATGGTGGTGTTGATGAATATTTGAATTTTGTGGCCAGTGATGTCCAGGAAGAACTATTTGGTGTTTTGGCACGAGACCTTCGTTTCCCACGAGGATTGATTCGGGAGGGAGCGAATTATTTCTCGATAGAGGAATTTGATATGGAATAATATTTCTGTGGTAGTGGTGACTACTGTTGTACGGGAACTGGCGGGCATTCAGTGGCAATTCGGAGTTATCTTGGTAATTGGAGAAACTGGGAGGAGGGAGGAGTAATTTAAATTTCGTCCAAAAGTTTTTATCTGACCACTGGACTGTTGGCGGAGTTGAAGGTCCGTTGGAATTTTTGCTCCGGCTATTTACATTCATTTCTATTTCTGCATTGAAATCTGAAAGTACTGTGGAGAGATTGGAAGTTGTGAAAGGAGGGAAAAGTATGAAAACAATTTTCTTTTGATGTCGAGTCAACGCAGTTTGAATAGCTGCTCGGAAGTGCACATTTGCCCATTCTGCTTGGAGAAAATTGTGAGAGAAAACGATGACGACTCGTTTGCTCGCCTCACAAGCACTGAGAATCATCTCGGAATTCCACGGGTTGTCCGAATTCAAACACAAATCTCGATAATGGAAGCAAAGCCGGAATTTATCCGGACCACCTGCACTCTCAAGTTCAGGAGCGATTTTCTCGCCGAGAAGATCCTCATCTTTCTTGCTGTAGAGGAAATACGCGTCGAAAAGTTTCTCTGTCTCCTCGCCCACCGTGTTTACTTCTTTCTTTGAACTTTTCCCAGTGCAGCAGTGCCGGGCGAGGTTGAGGCAGAAGTAGGAGAGCTCACGGCGGAAAATCAGAACAATCACCATCACCACGATGAGGAGCGCACTGAGGCTGAGGAGCAAAGTCCAAAACAAATTGTAATCTTGTAAGTCTTTTGCTAATAATTTCTTCCTGTCATTTTGATTGGGTGGGTGAGCTACTGCAACTTTCTCTGCACCGCCCATGGCGGAGATTTGATTATTAATGTCATTCTCCTCGCCGTTCGTGTTATAATTGTAATTAAATGTGATATCTGGCAGGTTGTTACACATGGAGGAGATGGTAGGATGAGGTTTCAGGTCATTAGACGAATTAGACTTGGGATTAGCCGAGGAACCCGGAGCCTGGCACTTTGCGTCTGCAAAATCGACAACGATAGAAGTTTTTCCAGCCACCCAAGAGCGAAACGGCATCAGAAATTCGCATTCACAACTCCACGGATTTCCAGAGAGCATCACGCTGTTCAGGTATCCATTCCCACTCAATTCCCACACATTAAAATCCACGAGAAGATTCCCATCGAGGCGTAACACTTGCAGAAACTTGAGATGAGCGAATGAGTCGGAGGAGATAAATCCCAAGAGATTATTCTGTAGGTAGAGCTCACGGAGGCTGTCCAAATCCGCAAACTCGTAGCCGTGCAGTTGACTCAGTGAATTATCTTCAAGACGGAGTACCTTCAGAGATTTCAATCCATTGAACGTCTTGTTCTTGATGAATTCGATGTGACTTCCATTTAAGAACAGACTGTGGAGATTCTTCTTCCCGATGAAAATGTGACTGGATAAATTAGGGATATTATTCCCGTCCAAGTAGATCTCCGTCGCGTCCATGGGAATTCTCTCGGGGATTTCACTATAGTCAAGGTTCGAGCACTGCACTATATTTGAGGACCAGGCAGTGTCGTGAAAGCAAGTGCAATTGCCCGGACATGTCATTTGACAATCACAAGCATCAAAGTCGCAGCAATGACACAAGGCAAAGCAATGGGATTTGTAAGGGCACAGAAAGTCTTTTGCTCTCGTCTCCACTAACGGCACGACGGAATTGGCTCGGGAAAAACTTGGCCGACAAACAATTGCGTCCAGATCGACAATACGAGGGTGTTGACGAAGAACGGCCAGCTGATTGACACGAGTCAGCCATTCCATTGTACAATCGCAATGAAATGGATTCGCTCCGAGATAAAATTCTGGCAAGGGGCGTCCGGAGGGAATTTGGGGAAATCTTAAAGCTGCCAAAGGAAGATTCTCCAGTTGATTGCCAATAAGTTCCACTCTTCTCAAGCGATTCGAACGGATGAATGTGTCCGGAGCGACATTTTTCAAATGGTTATGATTCACGCGAAATGTTTCCAAAGAGGCAGGGATCGACGTGTAATCCAAATCTGTCAGCGAGTTATGAGATACATCAAGGACCCGAAGGTGGTAGGGGATAGGCGTGCTGTGTTTATTCCTTTCTTGGGAAGACACTGGCAGAGATGGATCTGGAGAGCCCAGGGTTTCCAAGGAATTGTAACTCAAGTCGAGCCATTCAATACTCGGAGGCAGGGAAGAGTAATCAACCCATCGGAGACGGTTTTCAGACACGTTCAGGTAAAGTAATGAAGGGAGTTGTGGCGGAAGAGAAGTTGGCAGCTGCTCCAGTGCATTTGTATCTAATCGGAGTGCACGGAGTTCATTGCAGGCCCTGAATGATGTTGACGCGACCTTTGCGATGCGGTTCTGGGCCACATTCAGCACTCTGAGTTTCTTGAGAGGATCGCAAAAACCGTGAGGCAGTTCTGCCAGTTTATTATCCACCATCCGCAATCCGTATAATTGGCCCATACCAGAAAAAGATTCATTGCTCACAGAAACAATACGATTTTCTCCTATATCTAGAGTTCTTAGGAGACCTAGTCCCGCAATGCGAAGAGCAACAGGCACTTCTTGTAAGAGATTATCCCCTAATCCCAACTCCTGGAGACTTGTACAATTTTTAAACGAGTTTTCCTCCATGTCTTTGATTTTATTGTGGTCCATGTACAGCTGACGGAGAACAAAGAGTCGGGAAAAAATACGGGCATCGATAAATGTAATTCGGTTCCTGGATAAATCTAGTATGTGTAAATTGGAGAGTGCGACGAATGATTCTGGGTGTAAAGTTTCAATTCGGTTGTTATCTAAATGGAGAGCTTGGAGACTAATTAAGTTTTGGAAAATTATGGAATCAACGATGCTTAACTGATTGAAGGATAGTTTCAAGACGACGAGGCGGACGAGCGAGTGGAACATATTGTCTTTGACCCACTGGCTAGTGAGGGTGTTGTAGGACAAGTCGAGGAGGAGAAGTTGCTCGAGTTGCGAGAAAACAGAAGGTGACAAGGCAGAAATGGAATTATTCTGAAGGTACACTTCGCGCAGATTAGAGTTGGACTTGAAAATGGATGGGGGGAGCGCAACGAGGCGATTCGAGGACAAATTGACAAGTTTAAGTTGACTTAGTCCATGAAATGCCGTATCTTCGAGTTCCTCTACGAGGTTGTTCTGGAGTCGGAGCTCTGCGAGTCTCCTCATGCGGGAAAATCCGTGGCGACCCACTCGGCGGAGAGAATTAAAAGACAAATCCACATTGGTAACACTGAGTGCACAATAATTGTCTGGAGAAGTTTCGTCTTTTAGCAAAACAGTTTCACTATCTTCACTTTCACTCGTGTGTAATTCTTCAATGTCACTCAGCCGATTACGACTCACATTCAACTTGAGCAAGTTTCGCAGAGGACAAAGCATCTTTTTGTCTCCTAAACTCCAGATATTATTCTGGCTCAGGTCGAGACTCTCGAGTTTCGACAGACCATCGAAGCTCCCCGGCTCAATTTCCAACCCGATAGCATTCCCCCAGTCCACGTTCTGTGTGCGAACAGTTAAACTCTTGAGAAAACTTAAACTGGCCCAGACTCGCTCCGGCACTTTCCGAATCTTGCATGATTCAATTTGTACTTCTCGCAAATTCGTCAGCTGAAATAAACTTTGGTTTGGCGAGAGAAAACTTTCGAAAAATAGTTTGTCATTGCACTCAACCCGCAAGAGTTTCGTCTGCTCCAGTTGCTCCCGATTGAATGTGTAATTCCAAAAGTCCACACTTAAAGTTCTCACATGGCAATTCAACATTACCCCATTTTGTGGCTGCAGAACGTAGCCCACGCCGCCGCCGCCGCCAACTATCTCCTTGTCTTCACGGCCAACGTTCTCCAGCGTTGACCAAATGCAACCATGCCGGCTAGAAGATAAATCATTCCGATAAGCCACAACTGCCACCGAGAAAACCGATAAAATCACCAACGAAATCCAACCACGATCCATTTTCCCCAGACTCGCTTCCACATACATCCTCTTTCCTTCACTACACATATACCCACAACTTTTCACCAGTCGCCGTACAAAGAAACATGGAATTTAGGCTCAGCTAGACCTCTCCTTGTTATCCTCCTTCCGCGCTCTTCCTTCCGGTTCCAAAGCTAAATCAACCCACGTTCCTTTTCTCCGCTTTCCTCCAGCAAAATCAACAAACTCTACCAACTGTAACAGAAAACCAATTCAATAGTCAACATTTCAATACTTTTTCAATGTCACGTCACTTATTTCAATCAGCTGATAAAACCTTACAATAATGATAAGAAAACGACAGTAATGTATTACAAGAACAATGGTCTACTTGAACTTGAATCACATAAAACTGTTTAAACTTTCTCAATAAAAGCAAAGCCATTTAAATTCTCTAGAAATTATTCTTAGATTTTAAGGATTTTTATTTCAGATAAATATATTTTCTTTGCATTTTTCGATAAGTTTCCCTCATTTGTTTGGTAGTAAGAATAAATAACAACATTCTTAGATTTTATGGATTATAAATGTATTTCGTCTCATTTGTTTGATAGCAAGAAAAAATAAGAACTTACCTTTTTCTTCACCCGATGTTTGTGTCAACGCAGTTTTACGAGAAAATCAAATTATGACATGAAGAAAAAAGCACTGAAAATCTGCGACACATTTTAGTTTTATATCCTCCCGTCCACTCTACGTTGCGGATGAAATGACTTGAATATTGAAGAGTTTTATAGTGTCAACTTGTGTAGGGCAGCAAATATTTATGCTTGGACAGCATTTCGTGAGTATGTAAATGTACTTGGGAAAACTCATGTTTTCCTTTGGATATTATTTAGTGCAAAGTGTAAACGTAAACATAGTCCGAGGTGAAACTGAAGTATAACATGTAAGTTCACAGTCCCACTATCATCAGAAATCCTCTCCCTTCATAAATAGAAGAAAAAGAAAAGTTTAACTGATTGAATCTTTGTTTGTTTGTAGATTTACATAGGACTGGTCTGCGCTGATTTTGATTTTCCTGTCCAGTGATCTATATTCTACAGGAAAGGAAAAAATTCAAGTCCAGCAGAAATCAAGTTTAACCAAAGCACGGTTCATGTTCATCGTGGGTGAATGACAAGACTGAAGCCACGGCACTGATACTTGACTTGAGAAAGTGCAGATGTGTTACAAACCTTAGTTAACTGAAAACTAGGAATCCAACTTAACAAACTGAATATTTACTCCGATGCTCTTTTCTCAAGTGCCGGAATAAGTAAGTAGAGTACTATTTTGTGTACGTTTGAATTTCGGTATGTTTTTCTAAGAAAGTGGTTTCCCTTTATGCAGAAAGCACCTAAGCTCCCCCGTGTATAGGATACAATGGGTTTACAATACTTGAAGCGTTGAAACTTGAGAATTGTTTGCAAGTTCGGGAGGAGTGAGTTCGTGGATGTGTTCAGCACGGAGCCTGAGAGGCAACTGAAGAGAGTGAAGAGGGTCTTGAGAATTTGTTTCACTCTAGAGCCAGTTCTGTTCTGTCGGCTTCGGCGACTACAGTCCAATGCAACGCAATACCATACTAGTTCGTTTCATTTCGTTTGGGGTACCTTACCTATCCGTAGAACATAACATACGTAAGAATCCAATATACAGTGTTATGTTTGTATTATGTTATGGTCTAGTCCTAGTCAAGTTCTTGTCTGACTGATCGGGTTTTATTTTTCTGACTCCACTCTACTCTGCTCTGCTATGGTATGGTCTACTGCAAATACAAGTCTGTCTATTCTGCGTTGTTGTAACTATTTCCTTCGTTGTCTCAGTCCGTCTTTCTTACTCTTCTGTCCTGTCATGTCAGTTTCAAATACTTTACACATATAATGAAATACTCAGGGAGGATATACCTTTTAAACTAGACAGTTTACAATAGCCGTACCCATAACATAATATAACAGCGTAAGCAAAGCAAAAGAAGAGCTGTGGAAATTCATGGAAATATGATGGACATGGACATCTACATACAAACTATACACATGCACATCTCCACGCATTAATGCAATGTCTCCAGTCAATCAGCCTATATGTTTTATATTTATACTCCTACAGTATTATTCTACTCTAGTAGAAGAATACTACTCAAATCTTTATTAGTATTACAGTATGAATAAGTTTCTTCATATTTTACACAAATTCTAGCAGTCTTATCCAGTCCCATGCATTGTCTCTTGTAACAAATAATACAATAGTGCATTCTATATATGAATTGAATATTGCATCCATAACATAACCGTGCGTATCCCTTATTACTTAAATTACACTTATGATTACACTCCTATATTAGTTATAACATGTAAGAAATGTAATGTAACCATTCTATTACTTATATCTCTCTATCGCATCTATATTGCCTATTCATTACAAACATACTCTCTTGTTAAACATATGTATAACTTCATATTCTACTCAACTTGAACTGAAACTACCTAAAGTAGCTAAACATCGGACTTACTCCTTTGCTGATGTGATGTGATGCATTCACTATTCACTCAAGACTTACATTTGTGAGTACTTAGCCTATATAGATATAGTTGAGTAAAGTAATGCTGAATCGTAGAATTCCATTTCTACAGAAAATGATATTACTTAACTAAGCCGGAGAAGGCATTTGGGAAGGCAAGTAAAATGGTACGCATGGAATGAAGTGGGCCGGTCTGCCCTGATGGCCTCCCATGTCTCTCTCCTGACATTTTCTATTCACTTTATATTCACACGCTCAGGTACTTATACTGTTCCTAATCCTAATCGTCCTTCTTCACTTCAGTTTAAGTAATGTGAGCTTGAAGGTAAACTTGAGATATGAACTTGTATATCTCTGTACAAGTTGGAGTGTATACTGTTAAGTATTTACCTTTGTTTGTTAATAAACCACTTCTTAACGATCTTTGGTAGATATTTCTTTGTTTTCTTTCCTTTTGGGTGCGCTTTACTCAAAACAGAACCCATAGGATACCGAATAAGTGTCTAGACTGCTTATTCTAATGGAATCTGTTTCTAATTCCTTTTCTAAGGAAGGAATGGTCTTAACAATTATTCAGCACGGTCGATCGTTCTCACCGGGAGAAAAGATTAAGTCAATTATGTAAGTATTGTATAATGTACTAGCACCTGTAAGGGTAAAGCTACTTAAGGTGTTAGGTCTGTTGAAAATGTGTTTTCTTCGGGACGGCTACGATTATTGCCTTAGTGTTTTAAGTGGTGGAGTTAATTTGTAAAGATGATTGTGCAAATTGTTTAATTTCCTTTTATGAGTGTGTTTGACTCTTTTGTAGTGAGGTGGCTGCTGCTCTGTTGGCGATTTGAGTTGAAGTGTTCATTCCCAGGTCTGCCCTTGCCCTAAATGATAAATGAAAAAGTTTATGCTATTACTAGGAGGAAGGATAAGTTCGCATTTGATTCCAATTCATTTCGTATTAGTAATAGGTATATATTAGCCCTAGACACTTGAAGAGTTTGACGTAGCCAAGAAAAGGCTGAGTGGCATGGGATGGCAGGAGTTGGTTTTGGTTGGAGACGGAGGAAACGGGAGAGACGAAACCAAAAACTCGTAGAAGTGAAATAAAGTGAAGACTTGAAGACTTGTGCAGAATTCACATGGGACTGTGATCTTCCCTGGTTTGGTTTCCTTCCTTTGGCTTGGTTTCGTTTCATCGGTGTAGTTACTATGAGTGTTCGGTACTATTCCAATTCGGAACAGTGTATAATGTAATGTACCAAGTGGGACTTTACTCCTCTGGCTCGTTTTCGCCTTGGCATGCCTTTCCAGAGCATAAGTACCACTATCGTACACAGAGCCGTTCCTCTCCCTCTACAATACAGAATACACATGCCTCCGTCTTCAAATAGGATATTTCATCTTCTTACAAGAATTCTCGGAAACTGGCTCCCATCTCATCACATACACATCCACATTTCCCTGCTTCTTTTAAAACCTACGCTTACTATACATGAGAACTCTCTCCATCTGACATATTATACACTTGTGCTTTACTCACTACTACTTTGCTAACAAGAAGGACCCTAGAGGTACATATGTACCAGCAGTTTCGCAAACTACACTACACTCATGTCAGTATATTATCTCTTAGCATGTCTTATTATGCTATAGTCGCCTAACTGCAAGTGTGTAACTCTTAACTTTCCTTCGCCTCCCTTTTAATTATTCAGTTTGGTGCAAAGATTACTCTATTTCATAAGAAACGGCATTCGGACGGAACGCTATGTTATGGTACGGAAGGAATGGAACGCCAAAACTAGAATTCTGTTCTATCTCAGCTTCCCTTCGTCTTCAATAGTATCATTTATATTTGCAATGTGAGTCACAACCAGAACAGAAGCATTTTGTATATACAGATACACATAGGATCACTAAGAGAGATGTTTTTATGACTCTACGCTACTTGTAGGTTTACATTCTCGACGTTTCCTTGTCCTACTAGTATATTCTATAGGTAAATATCATATCTTTCCCTGTATAACCCTATTTCGCTATTTCTATTGTACAACATGCTCTTTATTGTAGTTTATGTATGTATTTATGTTTTGTTTAGTAAAAGAGTTGAGGGTAGGTAGGAAACCTTGTTTTATAAGGGAGATAGTAAGAATTGCTTCCCGACAAAGCAGTACGTGATGCTACGTTACGTAATGTTGTTATGTTATTTGTAGTTGCAGTATGAATTTGTGTATCTGTATCCGACTTACGTTCGTGTTATTGTGTTTGTTCTGTTCCAGCTCCCGGAATGAAATGACCACCATAAATATTTGCCTAAGCTTTCAGCGCTTCCAAATGACATTCATTTCTCCAGTTGAGAAGGAGCAGTCCGCCCGCCCATCTCTCTCACTCTCACTTGAGACAATAACATGAATTTTTCAATGCAAACTTTCGTCAAAGTCAAAACTCGTATAAAAATTCGAGTATGCGGGCCTTGCCCACCTTCTTTATGACTCTACTAACGATAAACATTATTATTTAATCATACAAATATTTTTTATTGTTCCCTCCTCTCTGCTCCACTGTAAAAATAACTATGTAGGTTTCTTGACTTGGCCTCTAGCATTCTGATGTGGTTTCGTTTCGTCTGGCTTCGTCGACTGTAGGAGATTGCATACATTACGTAGTAAAAAGTTATGCAGGTAAACTAATGATATACATGACACATATCTCGTAAAAACTGGATTGGTAGCAATAGCATGAGATTTTCAGATTATCCTCCTTTAGTTTTATAGTTTTCTGCGTTGTGATTGTTTGAGTTACTTTTGTTTTTCTTGATTACACTTGTGATATATTAATATTATCTCCACTCTAGTTACAAGGTAGAGTTACACCAGAATATTTCCTATGACATTACATCGTGCTAAATATTACCACTACACTACAGTATTAGCAGACAATTCGAAATGGGATTTGTAATTTATTCGCCATTTTTTCCTATTGTAAACTTACAAAATGCACGAGGAATGTATTCAAATTAAACTCATGGCCAAGAAAAGGAAAGAATGCAAAATTGTATCATTCTGCACTGAGGATAACAAAGCGACACTACTCTTTTATGCACAGGACAGGGTACCTATGTCACAAAAGTTTAGCGTGGCATACCGTTGCATTGCATTACAGAGCTGTGTGTAAATGTGAACTACAATGTGGGAAACTAGAGTAGTGTTGTGTTGTTTTGATTAATTAACAAATAGCAAAAACAAATCGCAATTTAAAATCTCGTGCCTCAGATAAGTTTCTTGTAGATACATTTGCTTGCATTCTTCTCCCAAGCAGAGCAAAGTGTGTCTCTAATGTAATGTAAACGAGACTGCAATTTCGCAAACTTTCCTACCAGTGAGACAATTAACAATCAGCGAGAGTTAGTTGACATATGTATGTGATTCTGTGAGTAATAGGTGTAAATGTAAATGTTATGCATACACATACAAGTTTAGTAGGTATAGGTACCTAATGCATTTGTGTTCTGTTGTATAATAATGTCATGTAATCTCCGTTACTTGTGTAATGTACCTATTCCCTTCATTTATTGTCCTTTATTAAAGTTTCGTCTCATATCGTACACTTACCACACAGATAGGCACATTATATACATTGTAGAGTACAAGAAACAACGTACCTAATCTCATTTACGGAATTGTATCATAGAACATGACTAGTACGCTTGTATTATTTATTCGTATCGTTTTCTGCAATCTCTCTAGTATTCTCAATAGTGCTACTGTCCTGCTCTGCTCTCCTTTGGTTTGGTTTGGTGTGCCATGGCATGGCATTCTCTGTCTTTTTCATTCGTATCTATTATTGCAAGATCCTAAGGGAGATAATAAATGGCAAGGTAAATTATAACAAATGAACAAACCCAAGAAATGCATAAGCGGATACCACACACGAAAATGAAATTTGAATCGTATAGTTTGCTTGACTTAGTTAAAATTAAAACAAAGTGTGTATGCATACGAGTGTAGAGTAAACCAGAACTAAAGAAGTGTAATAGAAGAGTTGCACAGAAGACAAGGCTTTTGCTGTCAAAATGAGATAATGCTAATTGTAGCAAATGAAATGAATAAATGAACGTTTACACTTTCATTGCAGAACAGCAGAACACTCACACTGCAACTCATTTATTGTACCGTGCACAGTTCCAATGTACACTGTCGCTGACTTGACGTGAGAAAACAATTAAAAGAAAGATACGGATAATTAAGGCCAGAATTAATGAAATGTTAATTACTCTGCAGACACTATTGCTTTGAGTTACCTTTGCTGTCTTGTCATGACTTGACTTATAGTTCTATCTTACCTTCCAATCCTCTGTTGCATTATAAATGTAGCGGTACTAAGTGTGTTATAATACCTGTGAATTAAGAATAGTTAAGCTCATTTGTCTAAAGTACGGGCTGGGAATAAACGTAAAGCAGATTGTTTGCATCATTGTATGTGGATGACATTAAAGGTAAAGCAGGTAGTCAACTTAATAGACAATTCTCTTCTCATCAGTATGAGCCTACATAATCCCCTCTTATTATACTTCATCATGGACTTATTGTGTTATGTTACATACAAATTGCTTGCTAGCTATCTTAATAGTGTTGTGTATCAATATTCTATTGTACCCGAGCGTAATTTCTAGTTCACAAGCAATAAACCTAAAGCAAGAGCGATTTATGCCAGTCTAATGTAACTGTTGGAAGTTATATTAGTTTTCCCACTGAGCTATTAGCTATTGCATCCTTTTAAATTAGTCTCACTTCATTACTATTGTTACTTTTAGCATTATGTGTGTGTGGCTCGTTTAAATGAAGAAGTAATGGAGTAAAAACACATATTAACAAATCCTACCTAATTTAATGTATTTTCTTTCCAATTTGCAATTCATCAGATTTATATTCTACTCGTGCTAAGTTTGTGCGTTGGGCGATACATATTAACTCTGTCCTTCTAAAATTAAGTTAAAACTAATTGTCATTATGTTATGTACACATCGTAATTCAAGCCTACGGTACAAATGCCACACCTATTATGTTATCAAACCATTAAATAGTACACCACACCACAGTCTATTGACCAGAATTACTTTCGGTACGATATTTGTTGTAGTGTAATTAATTATGTTAATACTTGTAATTGCTACCTGTTTAATTTTAGTAATGTCGCAACTTCAAGTGCAGTAAAGTACAATAATGTTGGTAGACAATCTTTTTTGCTTACAATGAAATAACCTTCTGAATAATTTGTTTGTATAGGTGCAGCCAGAATTTCAAACATAAAACTCCAAAGGAAGGAATTTACATGAATTCGCTTAAATAACAAGTACACTACCAGTAATATGTAGATCACGGGCTTAAATGTATGCAAAGTGAAACGTATTGCCTGGATTAAGGTACTTGGTATCAAATAATGAAGGTCATTTGGATTTACGTCATTTTTCTAATGTTTATAATGAGTTTCTTTACTTTTTAAAAGTATTTTTGATATTTTTGGGGATTTACAAAAAAATGTTTTTCGTTATAAAATAATAGTTTTGCATAATAATATTAAAAAATTTGTGCAATTTAGGTTCTAAGGTTGACTTTAGGAAACACGGTACTTGCGAATGTGTATCTAATAACAAGCTTAACAATTTTGCATGTAAATGAGTGTAATTAACTAGTGGAAATGTAAGTGTAAGTCTTTTAACTGTTAGAATTAGTATGTATTTGCTTGCTACAGACATTTGCGGTATCCTGGTCTGGCTTACAGTGCAGAATAGTAATCGCACACGTTGTGTAATATGTAATTTTGTATGCGAATGTAAATAAGTGACAAAAAGCTGTGTAGAATTTCCAGTATATCGTCCCATATCGTTTTATTTGGATTGCACAGTGTTTTGCTCTACGCCTGGTTTGCCCCGGCATGGCGTAGCCTGGAGTCTAATGTAATGCAATAATGTCTAACGACCATTATCGCAAACATGGAAAATTCTCTTGGGATGCTATGTAATAATTAGTCAGTCGAGTCCAGTTCAACTCAATCTACGTCATGTTCCACAATAAACTTTATTTCTCTTTGCATTTCCTTGCATTTTATGGGAATCATCCTATGCGGTACTAGTATTGAAACTGTATTTCTACATATTGAATTGATAGACATACCACACGACTGTATTAGTATTTCGGAGATAGACAGAAAGAAAGGAAAACAGAATGAGATGAACGAATTCATAAACTTTTGTTTACATTACAAAGGAAATGTAATGTAGAGTGAAATTGCAATAAGAGATAGTAATAGTTATTGACTGTAATTTCTTTGAACCATAATAAAAACTCACTTTACCACAAAATAACTCATTTTTGCCTCATAAGTCTACAAATAACCACAATTTAAAAAATACTACAAAAATTAAAGTTCGTTTGCCATAATTTAAGCTCAAAATGCCTCAATTTAATTAACATTTTTATCATTTTAATTCTTCAACAATTAGTCAAAATGTTCTATAGTTTCAAATTTGAATTAAAATGATGGTAAACATTATTAAATTAGCGTATTTCGTACTAAAATAGTGGTAAATGTTAGCAAAATTAAAGTAGTTTGAATTTGAATGCTGATAAAACATTTTTTTCGCAGATGTTTGTATATTTAATAGGCAACTGAGTTATTTTAGGCTAAAGTTAACCTTTATTTCATGGCAAAGTGATTTTTTGTTATGGCTCTATAAATGCGTGCCATACTTATTATGCATTCTCTTGTATTTTGTATTTGGAATTTTGCGGTGGTAGTAATACAAAAGATACTAAAGTGGAATTGTTCGTATATTGGACAGAGGAAACCTTAGGAGAGGAAACTAGGAAAACAGAGAGAGTGATTGTGAGTGGGCTAACTTTAAGTAATAAAGTTATGTATGTATATAGTAGAGAGTACACGTAGGAGTAGGACAGGGTAATGTAAATGTAATTTAAAATAAAGCTGCTCATTTGGTTGGGTAAAACAGTGGCTGTGCATAGTGCATGCACTGGTTGTATTTGAAAGTGGCTCGTGTCGTTTGAAACGAGTAAAAGCTAAAGTAAAGCTAAAATAGTAACTGAATTGTGATAGTAGTTTGTATTATAGGTATGTAAATAGGCAAAGTAAGAGTTTGAGAAGCCAGAAAACAGAAGAGACAACATAAAATAACAGGAAATGGTTTGCATTTTGCAATGTAATATTAGCATTGCGATTTGTACTAAGATGCAGCGTATTCTTGTGTCGGAGATAGATAGAAAGGAAACTAATGTAGAGTAATGGGATGCAAAGTAATGCAAAACTCGATAGCGCTTTATAACATTGCATAACATAACCAAAGAGGATGAGAAATATAAAGGCAGAATGTAATATGTAAGTTTTCGCGATTTGAATGAGCCTGAATGGACTTTATCTTGTTGAAGTAGTAAAGAAGTAGGCTGGTAGTATCCTTTGAAGTACAAATTAGCGAGAAACAGAACAGAGAAATATAGGAAAAGAGATTTCATTGCAAAATGCTCAATGGAAGAGGAAAATGCGTCCTTTTCAGCTCGATAAATTGTACACAGTTGCACTACTCGTAATCTAATGTGATGTTATGTTGTGTCGACCATAGAGTCTCCTCTCTCAATTTACACAAATTTCCCTCAACACAAATATCGGATCCGAATTGCACTGAACCCATGTTGCAAGCGATCCTATCCTTCTCTATCGTCACATCACAACAAACAGAACTTTCAACCCGAATTTTCCCCTTCGCAACACCCGCAGTCGAAAAGAGTTCAGACCCACTCCCAGAAATCGCATAAATTCCCCATACTATTATTTTATTACCGTTTCTCCCCAAATGTAAACATTTCTAAGACTACCTTACTCCCATCCATTCCTAATATAAACTGGCAACTCCACTTTTTATCTTCTTCCAGCCTACAATAAGATTTACCTAAAATCTAGAGCAATAATTTAAGTATGTAAGTAAACCAACAATTTTCCTTTGTGTACCCCACTGCATTACACGAACATAATTCTGCATTTGCTAAAATGTCAAAACAAGTAAGTGCTAAAATGTAAACTTGGAAATTACTGCGAGCACTGTCCCACTGTAATGTAGTGTCATGTCACCATTACTTTTTCCAACTTTCTCACTCAGCCCTAGAAATCCGCAAACGAGAAGCGAAACAAATCCCGCGCACTTATTCACAGTCAAATAAAATATATCGTTCTTCCTACTATTTACAATAGACACAACACAGCACATAAAATTATACAGAGAAAAGTGCACACCATACCAGGCGATAACTATGCACTATTTTAATCGAGATACACAAACACTACTGCACTACTAAAATATGGATCTTCCATGTCATGTCGTATTTACTTGGAAACTAAACCGAACTAAACCAAACCACATCGCATAATAACTTTACCCACAAATAGAAATACAAGACATAACTAAAGATATACGAAATTCTGCATATAAATATAGGAGTCCTGTGATGCAACCTAATGTAACGTAAGTAAGCTCTAGTAAGCCAACCAAAAAGAAGCATCACTTTTCTCCTTTGTACTGTACAGAGACTTTGGATTGAACATTCAAGTGAACTTGCAATTTCAGTTTGGTGAATTGAATGAGGGAGGAATGAATGCATGAACGCTTGGAAAGCTCCATAAAAATTTGCACACTCGACTCAACTGACTTGACTGACTGGACTGAATGTACAGACAAGATGTTATATCCCTCCCGTGCATATATTATTATATAAAAGTTATCTCTCCTCCATATAAGAATAGATTCTGATTTTCTCTTTCGTCAGCCGTGGCCTGGCCGTGGCTTAGACACTCTTTACTCGTTTCCTCCTTGGCCTAGGAGTACTTAGGCAGATACAGTGGATCGGACGTCTTCTGTCTACGTGCAACGCACTGGACGAGATGTAAAGTAAACTCAACTGAATCTCCCGTCGAGCTCCGATGATTTATGCCCTTCATTTCCCCGTATGCCAATAAAACGGGGATTTATGAGGGCACTTATATTGGCAACATTTCTTTTCGCCTCTACTTCCCTTCCTATTACAATATCACAACCTATTACACACTGCCACAAACTATAGTGCCGCAACACCTCCTATTTACTCACAATATACCTTTCTAACCTAATACACTCTCCACACCACAATAACTCCCTATCTCTACCTCTACCTGCTCTTCTCTGTCATATCCAACATTGTCCGCAGTCTCAACGAAACTCAAATACTTATTAGCCAATTCTAATTCATTGTTTTCACCGTTACTTTATATACACTTCCATCAATATTCCAATTTACGTTCATTCGAACACTATTAGAACTATTTTAATAGCATTCATCCCATAATTTACTATGAAATAGAAAAACTAGTTTGTACTTTTATAGTTTCGAACTGTGATCTATAATCTTTCATTATTTCTGCTTCTACTGTTATATTCGATGCACAGTTCTCCATTAGAATTTGTCATTAACGCTTTTAAGAGGACAAGAGGAGTAACGAAAGGAATACTAATAGGGATATTATTAATTCTTATTAGTTTTCCTAACGAGCTAATCGATAATTACTACGATAAAGTTTTATCAAAGTTTTTCAAAAGTTGTAATTGTAGCAAACATAATGTATCATCTTTCTTTGATAATTATTTTCGAGTAAATACATGGAGGGAGATGTCAAGAGTGTTTATGTGATCAATTAATCAGAAAAATCCCGATAATTGCATTCGACTACTAAATAATAGAATTTGTGATGGAAAAGTGTAATATTATAGTAATGATGTATGGAGTTTTCCTTTCCGATAATTACTTTATGATAGTTTATTTGCCCCGTGTTGGTAAGTAAGTCAAGAGAAGTTAAAATAGTTCTCTCATTCCTTCACTTTATCGGGGCATTATAGTAGTAGGAAAGAAGGGGGAAAAGTAGAGATAGTAGGAAACCATATTCGTTTGACTGGCATAAAAGTTTTCTAATTATTCTCAGAGAGTAACGAACTGGTGAGTATCCGTAGGAGTTGCAATTTCCCTTGCATAGCACTTTTCTTGGGTGAGTTGAAGGAGAGAAACAATTCCATCCAATTCCAAGATGGGACAAGACAATGCTACACATATTATACAAGTGAAACCTTTTAAGAAAATTAGTCCCAAGTTTTTCTATGCCCCAGTGGCCTATCTTCCTAGTGTACTCCGCATAATACGTAATAATAATACAAAACACAAACATTTCTAACCTGCTCATTTCCTTGATACTTTCTTGCTACTTGGAAAAGAGACACGACAGGCAAATCGGGTCAAATAATTGAAAACTTTTGATGACGAAATCTTAGAGGGACAAAAAACTGTTTACAAAACCTAATTTTGCGTTTTGCATTATAATTGCACACATGTTTTTCCAAGGTACGAGCATTGAATTCACATAAGGCAATTTTAATTAAGTCGCAGCTGCATAAAATCCGTACGTAAATCTACCAGACACATTTGCATACTATTATTATTAAGCTAAACCTTTCCATAAAGTATAAATTACATTCTATACTATTATTACATCACAACAGCTCGTTCCTGTTCACTCTGATGATTCCAATGACCCTAATGAATAAACTGTTGTATGCAAATATAAATTGATTAGAATGGTACACGCAAAACTTGCCTGGCAGACATTGAAGTATAGTAAGCGTTAGTTAATCATTCGTAAGGAAAATAATTATTAAAATTACAATAGTTGATAGAATACTCAAGGGGAACAGGAGATATTTGCGAAACTAAGAACGATAGAGATTTCGTTTGGCTAAGCGAATCAAATGAAATCAAAATCAAACCAAACATTTGCACAACACATTCGAACGGAATTGAATGGGATGAGTACTAATTATGAATGGCTTGCATTTACACAGTTGTAATAAAAACTCACTTTGCCATGAAATCAAGATTCACTTTACCATAATAAATATCTCATTTGCCTCTCATAAGTGTAATTACAAAATGCAACATGAATATAGCAAAAGTAAGCTATTTTGCTGTATTCTCACATTCGTCTACCATAATTAAAGCTCAAAATATCAAAATTCATTGAATTTTAGAATTATTACACATTTCGACTAATTTCTTATTAAAATGACGATAATATGTATTAAGATATTTTGGTTTGAAATTATGGTAAGCAATTTTGTTTCTTGTGGTATTCTTTAAATATGATTCTTTTTAAATATTTGAGGTGAATGCTCCATTTTATGGTAAATTAAGTCTATTTTAAGGGAAAGTGAGTTTTTATTATGGGTAAACGATATGAAAGCCATTATGAATGGACAAGTAATAGTAAAAGTGTACTAATGCATGAATAGCTTTATATGTCACTGCACAAAGGAGTAATCGATAGAAATTGATGCTCTCTCCGTTGATACAGAAGGAATGGAAATATTTGGGTGGTTTGGTTGTCTTGTCCTGATAATAATAGTAATAATGATCTGTAGAAGGGATGTTCATAATAAAAAGGATTTGTTAAAGGAAGCCGTCTCTTTGTCAATAGAGTAAGATGGACTGACAATCCTTGTTGTGTTATTCCATCTTTATTGGTATTACAGGTTTACTTTTCTATGTCCACTGTGGACTGTCAATGAATCTCATGGTTGCATTACTTCTTGAATAGTATTATACATTACAAAGTTGACTTTAGTAGAAGTATCAGTTTACATGTGCATACTGTATTAGTAACATTCGCAAGTTATCTTATCTTTGTCGGTAACTTATCTTTGGTATTGTATTGTGTTATGCATATAAAAATGGACACAGGTACGTTGTTTGCGATAGTGATATGGTGCACCCATCTGTTCTTCAGAGTGCATGTGGACAAGATTATAGTACAAGAAGTTGTATTCAGTAGGTACAGACTAATAAATGTGGTTTGGTTTGACTTGACCATGGAATGGATTGGCGATCGCTTTATAAGGAGAGACCGACGCATGTTGCAATAAATAAGAACATTTGATTAACAATGCGATGCGATGAAGCATGCAGAACAACATGCTCATACATTACAGCAGTCTCTATACAATAGGTACACGTAACAGTTCCTGTCTTGTCCTGTCCTCAATACTATTCCAATCTAGTGTTCCTCTCCAACGTTAATTCTAATGCAAATCAACTTGCTGTATTTATCATATCACTTCTGTTCTTCTCCGATACCTCAATTTCTTCCCAACCTATGTATATGAAAATAAACAGAATTCTACATTAAATCCTGAGTATAGTCATCTTCCAGATTTTAAATAGTGCATTAATTAGAGCACCACGTATTCACCATCTGGAGAACGAATATCCATCTTAATTCCTTCAGAAATACACACCACAGATGTTTCTAAGATGTAAAACGAATTTATACAATTATTTGCAAGACCACATGTATAGCTGGCAAAAATAGTATAACAACTCTAAATGATTTATCATGCTTGGCAGAAAATATTTGTAAAACTGTCATTATAGGTTTTCTAGTTTTGTTTAGTTGTACTGTTTAATGTTGTATTTTGAATTGTTTCAATAAAATCACGAAAATGTTGAAACAGGGCTCAGAATCGTGAAGACTCGAGGAATATTAGAAAATTAGACGAAAATAGATTTTGAATTGACCTTGAAGCGTGATACTCGATGGAAAACTGAATTAGAACGTTTCATGTATGAATTTAGTGGTTTTGTAATTTATGTAACTTAAATAGAAACGAATTGGGTATGTAATTTAGATATGGTTCAGAATGGACTAGAGATGTATCTGAGGACAAAAGGTAGGAAATGAAGTGATCGAGCGTGGCCCATAAAGCCCTACGAAATGAAGCTGCGGCACTTGCTATTCCTTTCGTCGGCTCCTCTTAAAAGAGTTTCTTATTATTATGTATTATGTGGTGAGTTGGGCACATCATATCGTATCGCATCACCTAATAAATGTAAATGTATAATAAAGTGGCTGCTATGCTCTGATGGCAAATGAAATTCAGAAGGAAGATATGAAAGAGGGTGTGGTCTCTTTTCTTGGCTTCGTCTGTCTGTTCTGGTCACTGCCGATACACATACTGATACAACTCTTTATAGTTAATATACAATTTAATACACAATACGATTTAATGCAGAAATAGATGGGAAAACGGGAGATTGACAGCACAGGCAGCCTCCTGCGATCTGATCGATATCCTTCTCGTAAGTAGAAATACTAAGAAATTCGTATCTTGTCTTGTCTCACACAACTACAGTCTGTGATATAACATTTACACATTCAATTTCAGCTTTGTCAGTGTGAATAAAGACTTTGTTTCATATCTCCTTGTAATATTAACTCTGTGTATCCTTCCAACTCATTCTTCTCTCAGAAAGTTTAAATATTTCTTGGAAACTAAGCAAAATCAACTAAACTCTCATTTCAACAATTTCTTGCCAAGTTTACCATAAAGTACCTAACCCACTCAAAACTTCATGCTAAAAGAACGCAGTAGCTCTTGTATTTATCAATCCCTGAAAATAATTATTTTACCAGGATAAAATCAAATTATTTTCCTTGAAATAATAGTTTTACGTTGAATTTAATAATAAACCATAAATACAAAATCTAAACAAAATAACAATCATTTTTCCTGATTATTTTTATTTTTTCTGTATTTTTTGACAATTACCAGCAATAAAAACTGTAAAACCTCCGTAAATACTGGTCAGAGTAAATAAATAAATGTAATTCTACAAAATGCGTTTGTATTTTGCAATATTCACAGCAATAACCTTATTTTCCAATAAAACACGAAATATTTTCGTGGTAAATTGATTATTTTCAGTGGCAAAGTAAATTGAACTGTACTTTATTTAGGTAGATTGAGTTTAATTCTACTTTGACAATACCGAATCGTGCGATAGAGTTATTTATCCATTGGTTTGCTTGTTAAGTGGATTGGATTGTATTTGCTTAGCATACTAAAGTTGAAAAGACAGAAGTGCAAGTGAAATCAAGGTAAAACAAAGGTTGTAAGGAAAGGAAACGATGTAAGGCAGTTCACGAAAAGATACTGAAAGTGAATTCATCACTATTTCATTCTGATTACCTAAAGGAGGCTAAGTTGTCTAATGTCTTATTAATATGGAATAGAGTGGAGCCCACCCTTGAATTACCTTCTCAAGAGCTATAAGGATATAAAACAGAGTGGTATGTGCAATTTAGAGCGTACCACATATTCTGCGGGTAGTGTCTTATTAAGTAGAAGCCAAGAAGCCAAGGCTACTTACTTAATGTGTTGTCTTGTAGAATAGTAGAATGTAGTGGTACCTCCATCTGCAAATAGAAGTTGTGCTTTCACTCATTGTCGCTATCCCAATCTACAGTGTACATGTTTCAATTCAGAATTCAGAGTTTCAGTTCTGTATCGTTGCGATCTTAGCCCGTCAAGTCAGGGTTTACTATTTTAGACGGCTCAGTTACGTAGTCATACATAGTCAAGTCAAGTTTTCTTTGAAAATTGAGTTGTGGTGAGGTCTGGTGAGTGAGAGTGAGAGAATTAACTTTAATTTTTCATGACCAAAAAAGGAAAGTTCAGTTAGCTACTCAACTCCAGCTCGAATGTTTTATAAATAAATTCACGGACTTTTCAACCGAATTTACGTTTACTCGCTAAGATTCCCCGAATTGGATTCCTGTTTCTTTCTAACTATTTAATGCACCTACCTAACAATGAGTAGGTACATGATTTCTCAACCTTTACCTAACCTACCTTCAACAAAACATTCAGTATTATGTTAAAGTTCTTTGCACTCCAGTCTTATGTATGGAAAAATAGTCATTTCTTGCTCGGGTTAACATTTCCATTCCAGAATAAAGAAATTCCAGTCCAGTTGAGGTTTCTTTTGCATATTTAACTATTCTAAAATACATGTCCATGCTGCATTTCAAATACTCAATTATTTAAACCTAATTATCCTAACTTTGTTATGTAGTCTAACCTTCTTCTTCCTCTAAACTAAAATGCTACCTACACACTTACTTTTCAGTGGAAAATTTTCAAACCCCGTTACTTAATTCACCTAAATAAATAATACTTTAAGTAACCAAGCTAAAAATAAATTGTGTATAGTCTACCACGCAAAGTAATGAAAGGTCAGCTAAACTTAAACTAAAAGTCAACTAGGTAGTAAAAGTACTAATACTTTTAGACTACTATATAAATGGAAATGCGTTTTGTTACGTAAACACATGGCAAATAAGAAGAAAAGTATAAAAGCGTAGTAAAGGGGGATTTTTCATATGGGTCTTCCTAATAAAATGCAATTTGTAGGCTGGAGGTTATAATGCAGTCGAGAGAAAAGTATTTAGTATTTACCAAGACGAGGCAACGACAAGGGGAGAATAAATAGCTAAGTCGAAACAAGGAAAGTAAACGAAACGTATAATTATAAATAAATTGCAATTAAGGGGATGGGGGAAGGGGGCGGATGGAAATATCTACTGATATCTCCAAACTGTCGAAGAATGGGAAAATAAATGAAAACGTATTGCGAGTTGTGACATCAATGCCCTTTTCCAAATGCTTACGCAGGAACACAGGATCTGACCTGCTTCCAATGGCCCTGGCCATCCTTCAGTCTTTTCCTTTAGTTTACCGTTTTAATTTTGTTACCCTCTCTCATTGTGCTCAGCTCAGCTACACAGATGCACTTACGTTGAGAGACAAATAAATACATTTAGTTAAGGGGGACTCACCACTTTTTACATCAGATATTGGCTTATTTAAGGTATCGTGGTGGTACAGAACGTGAAATACTTTCAAGTATTTCAAGTTTTTGAAATCTGTATACATTTTTCTACTTAAAATTTCAAAAATTATGAATTTTTTGAATCCTATGATAGACGATGGAGTGGGATTTAGATTTTTTTCAAAACTGTCGAGAATATTTAAAATAGTATTCTTTCTTTTGGTGTACCATCCAGCAGATTTTAACAGCCTCTTGTTTTTGTCAAAATTTAGAAATGTGTCGCTTGGTAAGATTTTACTAGTAAAATACTAGTGACAGAAATTTTTTAAAACGATACGCAAACAAAAACCGCATTTCAAAAATTCTTAAAATGGATGTTACATGTTTTAAATGTACATGTTGTGAAGCAGGTCTTAAGCATTCAAATTGTGTTCCATTTGTTACTGAAAGTGCAAGGTCCCCTTAATATAACGAATTGCCGATGGTCAATGGAGTCCAATTGTATGTTTTACATGTGTTATCTTGGTTTTTCTTTGTTTCCAATTGTGCGGTTTTTGGGTGATAAAGGAATACCTCTGTTGTTCTGTTTCGGCAGAATCTACTAGAGAAAGGAGCGTCGAGCCAGAGATCAGACAAAACTGACGATGCAGCACATAACTCCTGTATTGTTATATTTGTATCTGTTATCCTGGATTTCGTTATTGCATTGTTTCTGTCCCTGTATCCTCTTTTTCCTATACGACTGCAGTATGTATAATAATGGGCACACTGATGAGATGTGGTATCTTTGTTCCGTGCACCCGCACATTGCTTAGGAGGAAGTTAACCGATAGATGTGAATAGAATTGGAGTTAGCTAAAGCAAGGCAAAGGCAAGGAGGCGTGTTTCCGTAATTTATTTACTAAAACCGAAACTTATTACCTTCGTCCGCTCGATCAGCATCACATCAGCTTTGGAAAATGGGAAGGACGGACGAACAGAAAAGATATTATACTTTTCTATTTAATGCATTAGGGCAACATTAGTGATAGCTAAGCTGATGAGCTTAACTTATGTCTCTCGTCTGCTTACGCATTATTCGGTAAGTTTCTCCTCTTCGAATAGTTTTGCTCCTCTTATGCAATAGTCTACTGAATGCATTAGTGTGTGTTCCAATCTATTAAAAATAAAGATTCGAAATTACTGGGAGGATCACAATCATTTTTTCTCAAATCTTCCATTTATTTCTCACACGATAACTTATTGTGTTATCCTTATCCGATTTTTTCTAATACCCCCGCAGTATTACTTACTACTACGCATCTGCATTTCCAATGCGCCTAATTAGACAATCTATGTTCTGTTAGTCTGGTTCTGGTTTGCCCTTCTTATCTTAAGTTTACTTTCCTATATATAGACACAATCAGATAATACGGTACGCATTTTCACAAGAACACGATTTTAGATACACTTTTAAAATTTTGTACTCAATCTGTCTTTTCCTGGTGGTTATCTTTTAGTACGCAGCATTATTAATTGGTAGTCAATGAAATTGATTGATCATCCTTCTGAAGTAAATGTAACAGTAAATTCGAATTTCATTTTGTTTCAGAATTGTACTGTATAAATACTCCCTCAAATGCTGAATCTAGATGTACACGCTTAGAAATTCAGTTTTGATAGGAAACTAATGAAGTTTGGAAATTCTACGAGAATTGGTGTTTGCGATTTAGAAATATTTCATTAATAGAATTTAATTTTAATTTCCGGGTTGAATGAATAGTTTATCAAAGGACATTACCTTCGATGTCGAAAGACAATAATTGATAGATTTTTTTCCTAATTAATGGCGTGACCTAATTAATGCAGGAAAATTACAAGCCAGCCTCTTAAAACAGTAAAAGTACGATTTAAAAAATTTTGTTTAGTATTTTGAATAACAAAAAATTAAACTGCGCAAGTCAGTAATAGTGTTTTTCCGAGATGGACCGTTAAATGCATTGAAATTATTTATGAAAATGACACACTTAATACACTTCCATGGATGGGTTTGTCTTTGCCTCAATGAAATTCTTTTGTATTACTAGGTTTTCATTATTCTCTCATTTCACCAGGAGTTTATTTACCATTTCAAAAGAAAATGCCATTATACAATAAATAATACTAGGATGCGTTCCAATTTAGAGTTTTTCATTGTTTCTGTTCCTGAACAATTAAATATTAAATGTTTCTTAAATGAGAGAATATCTGTAGATTGAAATACACCGACAATACTTCAACCATAGACAACTGGAGCTCCTGCTGGATACACAACACCACCAGTAGCCGGCTGTAAAAAATAAAACGACATGAAAAACATGTTCTTGTTCTTTAAATTGAATTATTTTAAAAGAGTTAAAAATGGGATAATAAATATGAACTTACGTAGTAAGGGCTGGCCACTGCTGGTGCGAAAAATTGTCGTCCACCCCGGCTACCGCTTCTACGACCAGCTGGACGAGCCCCTGGGGGTGGAGCATGAACATCAACTCCCCTCCCCTTTTTGCCTTTGTGACCTGCATGGTTAATTACTTATTTAAAAGAATGAAAAATCAATGAAATTGACAATAATGAGAATGTGACTATAATGAAAAGTAAATTAAACAACTACCTTTGTGAAGTTCTTCTGAGGAGGATGAGGAGGAGGATGAGGATGAAATTGGACGACGACGGCGACTGCTTCTCTTTTGTCTGGAGAGTCCCTCTGGGTTACCTTCATCTAAATTGGCATTGCGCCCTCGAACACCTTCGATTTCTTCTTCTTCGGCTATCGAACGGGCATTTATGCAGAGAGCTGAAAATTTAATAAAATATTGAATATTTGCTATCACCCAATAATATAAAATTTCAAAAAAATAAAATTAATCTCCCTTACCTGTAACAGCTACAAGAAATAAAACAACGGCAACCTTCATTATTATAAGTATATTATATAATCAGGTGAAAAAGAGAATTAGTGACAATAATTTTGAAGCTTTTCCCTTTTTATACCCTTTCAATTTGGAAAACGCCCTAATTTTTTCAAAATATAATTTCCGGGTTGAATGCTATCTATACATCTAAATCTATATTCCATGCTTCTAATATACATGGCTGCCCATTCAATAATGCATTTGTCTTCTAAGTCATTGATCTTTTTATGTCTTGTTAATTGGTAATGTAAACAATACATAGGGAGCTGACATACTTACACTGAATCCTTAGTTAAAATTACGGAAGGAAACCTTTTTACAAAAATTTATAGCATTTAATGACATAATGTAACTTTACAATTAATAATCTACAGCTATCTAAATTAAAGACAGCGTTAGCCGACCATTTTAGCAAGTGCACCTTATATACTTATATACTTATCACTCAAAAACTAAATATATGATCTTCTATAAATGTAACTCTAAACGTATTGACCTATCTTTAAATATTTATTGTAACGGACACCCGATTGAACAGGTCACTCAATTCAAATACCTAGGTATCCATTTGGATTCTCACCTTAATTTTAATTTTCACTTCCAGAAAGTTGAAAGTAAATTTTCCTCCGCTATTGGGGCCATCCATAAAGTTAAGAGGATCGTTCCCTTTAGCGTTTTCACACTATTAATAAATGCTTACGTCTTTCCCATTTCGGACTACGCCATTTCAATCTGGGGTCCTACTAAATATGATAAATTGGGAACTTTACAAAACAAAATTAATAATCTATTATGTATCTACCATTATCCTAAACTCACTAAGTTCTATACTAAGAAATTCTGGTCAAAAGCTTCTAGTGATGGTAGTTTAGCATTGTCAAAACATTTATCTAATACACAACACCTTAAGGTTGACTACTGGTACTTCCTTGAAAAAGGTAATTTGTTAACTATTACTGAAAGATTGTACTTCTTGTCTTTAACTAGTTTATACAAATGGCTATTGTCAAGCAACACTGTTAATGAAATTTGTAACTATATCAAACCTTCTTCTAATACAAGCCACAATTCACAAATTCCTAGCACTAATTCCTCTACACGAGAAACAAGACAAAATAATAATATCCCTGTAATCGCACATAGGACCGCTCTGTTTGCCAAGAGCCCCATGTGTTATGCTATAAATTCATGGAATAACCTACCCCCGCTATTAAAATCAAAACTCTTTTCTCCAAAGACTTTTGCAACTAAAATAAATAGCCATATCATTGCACAAAGATAAACTGCATTGGTATCTTACTCTACATCCTATTGCCCTTTTGTGATAAATTTAAATTATATCACTCTAACCTGTACTATTTGTAATATATTAATATATCTGACTCTCGATTGATAACTGGTAACGATCACGGCTTGTCCTAGGAGTAAGGTTTGCTATAACTGGTAGCTTCCTTCGGTGCGTAATTATGCTATAACAGTCTTACTTTTGTACTGAAAATTGTGCACTTTAATAAATTCAATTCAATTCAATACGTACATGGGTTACATTACGCAACAATTTGATTTATTACAAGATGATTTATGCAATAAAAGAATTTGAAATTGAATTTATTTAATAAATATATGGATTTGAGATTTATTTCTTTAAATAGCTTAGCTTATTTTTTATTCTGCCTATATTAAGTAGTAATTTTGGCACTTTGGTAAGTCTTCTGGGAATGTTACATATCAAAAGCAGTAATAGTCAGATGTCCTTTTCAAAAAAGAGCAACACTGGTATCTTCATGTAATGACTTGTCCCTTATTCGATTCCTCACTTTCACGTGGAATCGCTTCTTGGCCCATATGGACATTTTGGGAATCGCTGAAACCAAAATTAAATAATATTAGTAGTAGTCAAATTAAATATTTAAAAATGTCTACAGCTTACGATCAATGTACCTATCTATGTAAGGCAATATGCAAACTTACATGCAAGAAATACGTGATTGTGCATGAAAATTAGGTAACCATACAATGATTTGCAGAAGCATGCATGTATTCCAATTTCCTAGTTACTAGGTTTTTACAAGGTTAAATGCATTATCTAATACATTTAATTACAAATGCATGCTTACTTACTAACCTTTTAGCATGGAAAATGTAAAATTTAGAAAGTGTACTGAAATCTTCATGGACGGATAAATGTCAAAACTTTTATTTAATCTTAATTAGTTTAATGTAATCTTTTTTATTTGAACTCATCATTGCATAATACTTTATTTGGAAGGCACACTTTGGAGATAAAATATTTTGTTGTTTAACAGATCTTTTATGTAAATTAAAAACATGCTGGAATTTCCGGAAATGCTAACCAAGTCCTACGGATTCCTGAGTATCTGGTCCATTGTACGGTGTCTTAGGTTTCGGATGTGAAATCCAAAGATTTCTCTCTGCATTTTTAAAACACATTATTGTTAGACAACGGTGTACTGTACGTCTACATGAATTTAAACATGATTTACCTAATAAAATTGTATAAAACTAATACTCATGGAAAGACTAACCGTTGCTTTTGTCATTGTCGTCTTCGTGCCATTTCAGATAATTTGACCTTTTATTTTCGGTTTTAGTTTCTTCATCCGATGGTTTTCCTCCAATTCGATTTACATGTCTGATTACAGGAGCAGCTTTTGACACTGAAATTACTGCAAACGCATGTGTGATAATTTTTATCCAATTTTAGTTTCAATGCTTACATTTTAAAATTGTGTGGTAATTTATCACTAGCAAGACTAATTACAAAATTAATATAAAGTACAACTGTATATAATTAAAAAATAGGATTGCCAAAAAAAGAAGCATAATAACTACTAACTAGGTATTTAATTACTTAAGAATGCAGGCACGTATCCAGAAAAATCATCATGGTGGGGCTTAACGAAAAACATTTTCCAAAAAGTGGTAATTCGCGCGAAGCGCGAAAAATTTTTGGTATTTCGATGAAAAATTTCCTCTTTTTCAAGAATTTAGGTGGGGCTTCAGCCCCGAAGCCACCCCCCTGGATACGTGCCTGTAAGAATGTACCCTAACCTGTAAAGACAAAAATCGAAAGAAGGAATAGAGTCTTTAGTCTCATTTAGCCTTGAATCTAATCCAACTGTTGAATAATTAAACCATCCAACACACTTTGCGTCACACTAACTACACACACTTCACTTCCCAACTGAACGGTATTTAGGAATCTTTCGTGTAAGTATCTACAAATACAAATACGTGTGTAAGTGTTATCTCCTATGAATCAACAAGAAATACTTAGTAAATAGTACCTACTTGCTTTTACTCCCCAATTATTGTATGTTTGCACAAAGAAAATGTTGAAATACTGACCTATATTTAATTAAACCGAATTAAACTTCACTTAATTAAATTTCTACTTGTTTTTGATGCAGACTGAAAGAGAAAATACATTTTCTTTCAGTTTCAATGACAGAGCGTACATATGTACATTGAATACATTAATATATGGTGTATGGTAAATATGTTGTGGTAAGCCACGTCACATGGTACAGAAGGCCAAATTCATCCATCAAATAAATCAAATCAGCGCAATTGAACACAATAATATTAATTCAGTACAACACAACTTAGCAATGTGTAGGTACACGTTTTGTAATGTTAAGTTGTGTTCTTCATTTATATACCTATATCCCTATAAAACTAATGTAACAAACTATGGTATAATGACAAACAAGTAAGTAAAGCAACCATAAACATATGCTGACACATTTAAATTTAGTTTTATTGATACGCTTTATTCATTTTGCTTGCAGTTGCCAATTGCATACTTAAAATTTTAAGCACAAACATACAGGGTGGAGTGCTTTCCATTAAATTGCTTACCTTAATTTATTATTAACTAAATTCGATGTATTTGCATAAAAATTTCTATTAAAAATGAGTTGTCCATTACATAATTTCTCCTAGTCCAGATTTTTTAAACCTGATACTTAGTAGACCAGAATAAATGTTATGCAATCGCTACGTTGGAAAGTGATATCTGGCTGCGATGAATTCACAAGCAAGCAGTATATTGAATGTGTGTAGAAACGTAACACTACTTAATAGTAGTTCTTCAAGGCATTAGCACACGCAGAGGTTCATAAATAAACACATAAATATTATTGCAATAGCTTATTGAAGGTTACACTCTGTTGGGATGAAAAACATTCCCGATGTATACGATGTGATATGAAAAGTCAAAGTTTATGAAATATGAGCTGATTGCTGGCAAACACAGATCAAACAGAAATATTGGGTACATACTTTATATGCTTTCATGTCAGCGGTGCATTTGCATGTAATCAACAGAAAGAAACAAAGTGCAAAAATATGTCTATGTAGCACTATTTAGCAAAGCGATAATTTGTGACTTTTCAAATGCATCTCAGCACTTAATTGCATTTGATTATGAACAGCAAGCAAATATTTACTGGGGATATAATATACGATTTATTATGTAAAGATTATGCTTTGCATGAATTATATCGGGGTTAACGGGGAAGGAGCAGGGAGCATATTGAAATTATTATTGGATTAATCATATTTTGCGCTTCTTGTTTTGTGATCTTTGTGATCTGAATTCTGAATGCATTTCAAATAATGTGTTTGATCGGAAGATCGGAACCACCAGTGTTCATTTATTCAAATTCAAAATGTGGAGAATAAACTTTTAATAAATGTTGGAATGGATATTATTAGCCATATGGAGAATAGGGACTCTGTGGATTTTGATATCCGGGTTGTTGTCCTGGCTGCTGACCATATCCAGGTTGAGACTGAGGGGAGTATCCAGATTGGGGAGAGTATCCACTTTGAGGAGAATACCCGGGTTGTTGTGGATGTGCTCCAGGATACGAAGGGGATCCATAAGGAGTCTGGGGATTTTGCTGACCTCCTGGATATTGTCCATAAGAGGGATATCCTGGAGGCGAAGGAGGTTGTGCTCCTCCGTATCCTCCAGTAGGGGGTTGGCCGTATCCTCCGGCAGAGGGTTGCCCATATCCTCCTCCAGCGGGGGGTTGTGCGTATCCTCCTCCAGCGGGGGGTTGAGCGTATCCTCCTCCAGCAGGGGGTTGAGCGTATCCTCCTCCAGCAGGGGGTTGTGCGTATCCTCCTCCAGCAGGAGGTTGTCCATATCCTCCAGCAGGGGGTGGGGCATATCCGCCACTAGGAGGTTGTCCGTACCCTCCTGGAGGAGGTGGTCCTCCGTATCCTTTTTTCTTTCTTCTGTTTTCTGGGGAGATATTCAAAGTTATTCATACAGTGTAACACAAATTCATAATATTATACTAATATTGTAACAGACACCTTCACTAGAATCTTCATCTGAGTTTTTTCGACCTCTCGCTTTTCTGACCGTTTCTGGGGCTTCTACTTCTTCGTCTTGCTGTTCGTCTGCCGCGTCTGACTCCGCTTTTCTTTCTAGTCCACTAGAATCGCTTCCAAAGCTCCCCTGAATTCTTATTGCGAGTACGGTGATACCTATGTGTTTAATTAAGATTATTTCATTAAACAAAAACATGAAATATTAAGTTCCATAGTTTTCTTCTTAAAAGTGACAAAATTTTGCTTACATATCAGACTTAAGGTAAGGTGTAACGTGGTATTAAGGGTAAATCGGGCCATTGTCTAAAAATATTTAACTAATTTCAAAATTCTTACAAAAAACTGTTAATAATTATTGCTAATTACTTTTGCACACTTCAAACCAATGCCACGTTTGGGAAAATATCTTGGTGATGTGTCGTGGCGTGACGAGAAATGACTTTTGTAACTAAAGGTCATTTCCTTATTACTTAATTAATGCTCGTTTAATTAGGCTATATAAAATACCAGCAGGGCCTGACATGAGCACACCTTTTATGGAAATAATATAATAACTTATATAGTACATCTAGTAATATTATAGTCATATCATAGTGCTTTTTAAATGACGCTAACCAAAAGATGTTCTATACAATACAGTAAATGCAGTACCACGGTTTTTCTACAATATTTCTACTTTACCATTTAGGCAGAAAATATAAAAAATAAATTTTGAATTTTATTATCTCTTAAAATTAGCACAATATACACACAATATGTGATGATATTATTGAACATGCGTAAAACAATTTCAACAAGTTAAATAATTTCAATATATTCAAATTTGCTAAATTTTGGCAAGACCCAATGAACGGATTTAAAAACTTGGGATTTTTCCTTATCCCATTCCTGGATAGGGAAGGGACTGTGCTTGTCCAGGCGATGGTGGTTGAGCAGGGGGAGGTGCTTCATAGGGCGACGGAGGTTGAGGGGCGCCATATGGCGAAGGATTATGTGCGGGTGGAGGTCCATACGGAGATGGGTTTTGTGGAGGTGCTCCATAGGGTGATGGCGGAGAGGCCCCATACGGGGAAGGATTTTGTCCAGGAGGAGCATAAGGAGATGGACTTTGTCCAGGAGGACCATAAGGAGCTTGACCTGGGAGCTGGGGTGGACCGTAGGGCCCTGGAGCCTGTGGTCTTCCCTGTGGCGGGGGCCCCTGCCCGTAAGGAGGAGGTTGTCCTTGGCCGGGCATCTGCTGTCCCGGTTGCGCCATTCCTGGCGGCCCGCCCCCCGCCGCTCCTAATTGTTGCTGCTGCAGTTTTTGCTGGTAATATCTTTGTAGTAACGCTGCCTTTATGGCTTCGTTTGGATCTTGTGGACCAGCTTCTACTTGAACTTCTTTCGGTTTCTTCTTTCCTCCTCCAAAAATTGCACTCATGAATCCTCGAGCTGCTACTGCCTTAGGTTCTAATACAATTTACAAATTAATTAGAAACCAGACAGAAAAATTCGTAAACCAATTTGAATTTTGTAAATAATCCTTAACAGTTCGTATACAGTTATGTACTACTTCACAACTAAAAGTGCTTTAGTATGCGTAATTTATTAGAACTTAAAATATACCTGAACTGGCTTCTTTAGCAATTTCATTACTGACAGATTTTACTTCTTCCTTTTCAGTTTCCTCATCCAGGTCGGATATCTTGCAATTTACATCAACGAGGAAGGCTACACACCCAAATTTATGATTTACAGTTATAATTACCAGAAAAGTCAAGAAATTGACACTTGAATTAATATTAAAAAGTCTGCTTACCAATAATGACAAAAATTGTTATAGCATATTTTATCAGAAAGCTTTTATGAAACACCATAATTTTGATTTTGGGAATCGGTTCGTCATATGGACAATTGTAAAGAAAGCCTCGCAAAGTAAAAGATCATCACATTGAAATTCCGTTTAAACAAAACAGTGTCACTTAAATTAGTAGTTGATTCTATTTAGTTTCCATTTTAAACACAATGAACTCAATAGGTCACTTCCGTGTGTATTGTGTCACTTGCAAAAAAGATTTACATTCATTCATTTCACATTGCATTCATTACACAACTTAACCTTATTGATTTTGATTTGGGGCCATTTGCCATTTATTTGGTCTGGTGATGTGTGGTGGTGGTACTAATTATTAGGCAGTCGCTACTGATTACGTTTTATGCAAAGGTAACGTTATCTATGAGGAAATACTTAGCTAAAGGTACATAAATCAATAAGCTTTTTGTCTTGTATAGGTAATTAGATTTTGGTATTTTGCCTTTTTGCATTGGATAATATTTTATTAATAATGTTAGAGTTAGCGAGGACAAAAGTTAATAAAAGTACTTTCAAACTTTCAATATACTTTTTATTCTCATTAAACTAGGAAAACCATAGTATTAATTGTTGACATGTAACGGTCCATTCTTTTTCACTTTGACTTTAGCAGATAGGGATAATCAGATGTGATTTATGCATTGATCTTTATGAGAAATCTCATCTATACCAAAACTATACACAATTCTGCAATTTACTGTGTGTAACGTGATATTATTATAAATGTAGTAAATTAAAGTATGGAATTCCAAACGGAAACCAAAATCAAGGCAAAATCAGTAACTCATATAGTGCATTAAAATTCTCACGGGAGACAATAATATTAGCAATGCAAATGTTAACGAATGTATACGGTTACATTTCACAAAACGCAAGTAATGCGGTGTGTTTTATTTATTAATTTATTATGCTTTTTACAACAGCAGCGCAGTGTAATTGTAAACTACGATTTATAATTTGGAGAAACAATAAAGATCTGAAGGAAACCACAATACAATGCAACACAAACTCCAATTACTCCTTGAACAAGTATTCTCTATGGGTAGTTGAAACCAAAATCCAAGCCATTATGCATTATAAACAACTACACGATAATTCATAATAAGAAATAGTGACGATCTTATCAATAAATGAACACAAAGTAGATCTGCGGAGATACATAAAACATTACTGTTTGCAACATCCCATTTCCAATAAATTCCAATTAGCTTAAGGTGAAATCATGAATGAGACAATTCATAAGTTACGTTTTCGTCCCCAACATTGCGTTTTACGTTGTGGTCAGTTAATTTAAATTACTAGAGACTGGTGGAGTGGTGGACCACTTCTCTACCTTGTTAATAAATCAGAATTGTTATAATCTAAATCCTTAGTATTCTTAACTTATTTTCAGAAACTACAGAACAGTGTAATAACATAGCTCTCTTACAGCAATGTTAACAATATTATGGGAATATTGAATATGAGAATATTAATTCATTTATTTTATTTATAGTTATGCAATGTTCACATTATTTTTTTAAGTTCTTCACTCATTCTTTGTAGGTGCAATTGCAACTTTATATAAACGATTTCTGATGGCAATACATTGAAGGTTTACATAATTTTTCCCATACTTATATGCTACTGAGTTTACTAGATAAGGAAAAATGAACATGAAAATTAAAAATGCCATTATTTATTTTAAGAAAGTGGAGATAACAAAATAGCTCTCATTCAGCAATTTTTTGTTTTGAAATAGACAAAATCCCCTAGACGGAAACAGAAGAGGTAGGAATTTCCATGTAAGTATTTGGAGGGTTTATGTTTCTCTGATCTGAGTCTGAGGTTATTGAAGCCGACTCTATGCTAAAATCTCAGTACTCCCCAAAAAACTGATCCTAAGTCAATTAGTATGCATTTGCAAAATGTTTTTCAAAAATTGATAAAAAATTAGAGATGTTCACAAAAATTGACATTTTGAAATGACCAATTTAAGGTAATAAGAACAAATTCTACTTTGGCGTATTTGGAGATTGTGAGCCTTAGTTTTAAATTCACATTAAATTAAGTAAATTGCTAATTGCACCGCTTGTGCTAATGCTTTCCTGAAGGCTCTTCAGAATATTCTTATAATTGCGAACTCTGATAGTCTTTTCTTCAATGCGCAACAAGTTTTTAAAGTGAATCTGGACACTTTTAATTTCTCAGTAACTAGTTCTGCAGTCTGCAGCAATCTGGGTAGAAATTAAAAGTCTTAAGTAAATCAGAGAACTGAGAGAACACTTTACAATTCCTCAAAGCTGTTAAGTCGAAACATTTCTAATAAAGCGCACCTGTAGAGTTTAAAACGCTTGTGCGATGTATTGGTTGCTAATCCAATAAAGTAATAGTAAAGAGCGATTATGCGATACCTATTTAGCCTAGTCTCACAATTCCCATCCATAAATACATCTAAAGCGTTTAATAATAAAACGTTTAAAGTCTCATAAGTCATAATCTTGACCTATATCTTGTTTGCACAAAACGTTGCTATTTTATAAATTCCGCCAAAACCGCGCGAAAAGCATAGAAAAGCAATGCCAAGTGTTGTCCGCGCCGACCGCGCAGACTTACTAATCTGTGCTGCGCATGTTTTCCCACGGTTCCCTAAAATTACTGGAAAAGCTAAAAATACTTGGAATCGCAATATCCAGTGATATCCTGATATCTCATTGGTCACATGATACGGCATTTACACGTATAAGCACATACTCTCTAAAACGTATGCGTAACGTATGTTTCTAAACGGCTAAAAATGACGCTTACTAATTGAATAAGGTGAGATCTGTCTACCGGAGACGGGTTGAATCATTTTATCAAAGATGGCCGTCGTGTATGTCCAGATGGCGCTTGTGTCTCGAGTTGCCCACCGAACTGAGCTCAACACCTTGGAGTACGGAGACAGGAATCTCCCACATTTCCCTCTCCCTAAACTGCAGTGTTTGTCTTGTTTTCAGCGAGCGGACATATTGACATCAACTAATTTCGACATTTTAATAAGTAAGGAATTCATAATTTTTTTGGAAACAGTCAGTAGTTTAATCTATTGCTAATAACCTGTCAATTTGCAAATCTTCACGTAATCGTGTTGGAGTTTTAAGGAAAAATTATTTTGTTTGAGTTACTCTGTTGGCGCCGAAGTGACCAAGTAGAATTGCAAAGTGTGGTAAAGTGTGCATACTTGGTTTTACAAAATGTAAAGTTACACTGACTCCGAGCCGGCGCCGAGTACCGAGTGTTTGTATTCTATTGTGTGTTTTCAATTTACTTTAGTTGGAGATTTTTTGTTTTCATCAGAATTTTTCACTTATGCTCAAATTTTATGACTTCAGTTCGGTTTTCTTTATGAATGTTAATTTTTTAGGCTAAAATGTCTTCCCCAGAAGAACAACAGGACGAAGAACCTATGGAAGTGGATGGGGACGGTTTTGATCAAGAATTAGAGGCAGTCGATTCTCCCGACGAGAATTTTGAGACCGCTAATACTACAGAAGACGAGGAGGATGGTAAAATTGCAATACTTGGTCATATTTAATGTTATGTACGTACAAATTTGTAAAATGGTTCAGTTGGTATTCTACAACTAATATTTATTAAGCGGATGAAGAAAATCGAGATCCACGGAGCTTCCTTTCTGCTGAGTTAAGATCGCATCGAAATTCTCAAAACAATGAAGATTACGAAGAAGAAGCAATCTTGGAAAATTATAGTCCAGCAGAAGAAAACCAAATTGAATCTGATGGCCTGGATCCATTAAATGAAGGTGGTGACGGTGACCATTTGGAAAACGAATCAGAATCTACTAAGGAAACCGAATCTGAAGATTTAGTTAATGGAGAGGATAAAGATGGTGAATATGAAGGGGACGAAGATGAAATTAGTAAAAGCGATAAAGATGGGGATAGTGACCAAGAACCGGAAATTGGTATAAGTACTGACGACAGGCCAGAAGATGACGAAGGTGATATTGATTTGACTAGCGATAGAAAAGATGATGATGATGAGCAAGAAACGGAAATAGACCTAAATGCAAGCGACAAAGAAGGTGATGACGACGAAGAAGAAGCAGAAATTGATTTAAATGCTTCCGAAAAAGATGAGGATGACGAAGAACGTGAAAAACAAAGTAATCCTTTTGCAGACGAAGATAGCACAAGCGCAGATAAAGAAATTGGAAACAAGGAAAAAGAAAATCTGATTGATGATGAAAATGAGAGTGAAGAAATTTCGGAAAAAGATGACTTATTCGTTGCCGCAGAAGATAATAGTAATAGTAATGAAAATGAAGATAGTAATCAGAAGGATCTCTTTGTATCAGGGGAAGAAACCAATGAAGATATTTGTGATAAAGACGAAGATGATGACAAGAAGAGCGAGGTGGAAGTTTTAGATATTGGGGACGATAGCGACGAAGAAGAGGAAAAGAAAAAGGAGAGCGACGACGAAACAGAAACGACGGCTAAGGGAACCAAAGAAGATCCCGTTGAATTAGAAGCCGATGAAGTCATGTCAAAGTCTTCAGATGGAAACTCTCCTTTGTTGATTGACGAAGATGTGACCTCTCCCAAGAGTCAAGAGAAAAAAGAATTAAAGTCTGATGAAGAAAATGAAAATGAAGAAGAAATGCCAAAAATCCGAATTAGCAACCTTATTTTCGATCAACCCGCCGAAGAGGAAGAAGACGACGAGGACAATGTGGTGCGTCTTATGCAACTACTTAATGTAATTGTCCCGTTCTTGTCATTCTTTCTATATATGACGACTTTTATGGTTGCAATTTTGTATTTAGGATATTCAAAGTATGATGCAAGTGGAAATGATGGAAGATGAAGCAGATGCAGAAGAGGCACCTGCCTACGAAGGATCTGAAGTTAAAGCACCGAAAAAGCCATCTACAATCAGTCGACCCGTTGTCGAGGAATCTCCAGCTAGAAGAATATTACCAAGGCGAGCTGCTGCACGGGCTGCAGCCAACACCATAAAAGTAAGCAATACGTGTACATATTGCACATCAAGTACCGATAATTATAATTATAATCAGTTGAGTTGCGCTACTGTATACTAAACAAATATAATGTTTTACTATTGCGTACAGGAAATTAGTAGTCATGAATTAGAGGAAGATGATGGTGGTACTGTTAAATTTGGACGAAGATCTTCCCCAGACAGGGATTACAATGCAGATGAACAACCACAATCTCCTCGGGCTTCTCATGCGCTCAATCAAAGTCGATCTTTCTCATCAACTCCAGCTAACAATTCTACAGCGGCAGCTGATAAACACAAATGTCATATCTGCAGAAGGGTAATTGAAGTATTAATAAGAAACATAAATAATATTAAAACTAGTAAATTATGTAAAATTACAATACTAAATAATAATTGAAAATTATTTTGAAACAGATGACAACGTGTCCCATTGTTGTAAGACAGTTTGGTTCAGATGTGCATATGTGCTCAAACAGTTGTTTCAATACATTTCGAAATCCAGACCCATCCAAAAGACCACTACCCTGTGCACATTGTGGTATTCTTCACAGAGATACGGATGATACCGCTGTTTATTATTGGGAAACGATGAATTTTTGTTCGGATATGTGTGTTGGTATGTAAAATGTTTAAAAATTTTAAAAGTTATCAAATTGAAATGGCGAGTAACAAACATTAATTAAGGATTTTATTTTTATTTTCAGCAAAGTACCAAATTGAAGTAGGAGGAAAATGTGCTACGTGTATAAAGAAAGTAGCTTGGAACTGTTTAGGGAAATATTGTGTTCGTTTTGGAAGTGATATTCGCCAGTTTTGCACTGCAACGTGTTTAGAAGCTTATAAAAAGAATGCTCGTGTTTGTTTTCATTGCCAATTGGATATCAAACGGTTAGGAAATGTAGTCCTTGCAAACATACCAGCTAAAGCTTCTCCTAAGGTAACAAATTTATCAAAATGGAGTTACTAGAAAGTTAATTATTGAAGTTGACAACATCGTTAAAATTACTTATGTTAGAAAAAACATTAAGAATTATGGCATTTTTGAATTTCAGGAATTTTGTAGTCAAGACTGTGTAGAAATGTATATTGAGCAGAATTTAAAACAAATGGTCCGACCGAAACCGGGACAAATGGCGTCTTGTGTTATGTGCGGATGTAATAAGGAAGTGCATAAAGAAATGTGTACTCCTAATGCAACTTTCAAAATATGTTCAGATTACTGTTGGAGGCAATTGCTAACCTCTAAGAGCATACATAAACCAGCTAAATGTGAATCATGTATTAAGTACATTAATATGGAGCTGGATAATGTACCAGCAGCACATTATATTTCAACGGCAGCCAAAATTCATGGATTTTGTTCCGCTACTTGTAAAAATGTCTTTGTTTTAAAAAATCGTTCGATTTTAGCGTGCACTACTTGTAAGGTAAATACGTAATATGAATAACTTTGCAAGTATTAATTAATTACCGTAAAATATTTTAGAATTTAATGACTCGTGGGTGGAAATTCCATTTTCTCCCTCCTGGAATCCCAAAGTTTCTTTCCAAATGTTTTGTTTTACTTATTTTTCCAATTTTTCGTTTATTTTCCTCCTTTTCCTCTATTATTTCTTCATTATTCATATTTTTATGACAGTCTGATTGATAGTTCAATAATTTTGTATTTCCTATTTCCAGGTTAAGAAATACAATTTCGATTTGATAGAATACATAAGCAGCAAAGCTGGGGCTCAAGGTTTTGCCGTATGTTCTCTAAACTGTATTCCAAAAGGCGCACAATACATTGCAAAACTAAAAGAATTATACAATTCCAATACATATACTCCAAGTGCATTATCTTCTGTCACCGCAAGCCAGTTGATCCGCAAAACTGGAGCCACCACAGTTGATTCTAACACAGTTCCTATTATAAGTTCGGTGACATCAATACCTCAAGACACACCTGAAGCTGATTCGGCTATTCAGATTCAATCAGTTGTTACTCTTGCAGATGGGGATGCAGCTCCCGCAGAAGGTACATCTATTTTTTGCATTTTGGGCAAAATATTGCAACAATTTCTCCCTAGGGAGGAACTATATCGATAAAAATACTTTTCATCTATTATTTACTTTATTTGCAATTTTTCGTATTTTTAAATTGTGATTTTATTAAAATTGTAATTTTAGGAGATCCAGATACGCAAGTTATGTATGAAAATTATGAAGACGGAGAAAGTGTACAGGATGAGGCAGACGGTGATGAGGAGTTGGTAGCTGAATTGGATGAGATGAGAAGACTGTATGAAGAAGTTGTGGAACAATTAGAATCTATTTCCGAAAAAGATTTTTATCCAGAGCAGAGAACCGTCAGTTGCTGGATTAGACCAGACCACAACACGAAGGAAACGCAAACCGATGTCTCTGAATTGGAAGCCATGGAACGAATTCAAATGGTTCCTCAAGAAAAAACAATCTACGTTCCTGTCCCCATTCCTTACCCTGTGCTGCTTCCCTTTCCATTTTATGCATTGGAAACTCCAGTGCCCTACCCGTTTCCAGTTCCGCTACCCTTCCCTGTTCCCATTCCTGTTATATTTCCAGGAACACCAAATACCGATACAAATTCATCTAAAAGCAATTTAGAATCTGGTACGATTATTCAAATTAGGATTTTACACATTATAAAGTATGATAACTATGAATTATGAAACTATGAAGTTCTTAACTCAGGATGTAATTATGAATTTCAGTAGTGTCCTCCGGATTGTCTGGAGCTTGTGAAGCCATGGATAGTCAGGAAAGTCTAAGTTCTCAGATGGACACTGAAACCTCCCTTTTGCCTTTAAACCCTTCTGCCACTTTCCTTAGTGAATTTAATAAAGACGAATCTAACTCACCTGCTGGAACATCGAGAACGAAATCCAAACCCCAAATAATGGTAAGATTTATTATGTAATTCAACTTTCTTCAATTTTCACAAATATTTTGATCGTTTAAAGTTTAAATAATCAAATTTAATAATATTTTCAGAGCGACAGTGGTGTAAAAGCGTGGCGATCTTATTTCGGTCAAGATTCAGACCCTGTATTGTTCAGATCTGCTGAACTGGGGCAAAAATTATCGGAATTCGTAAATCGGGTTACAAGACCTACTAAAGAAAAATATCCTGCTGACACTCTTTTATATTTAACCTTAGGAATACAGCAGTATCTCCGTGATAACGAAAGAACTGATTATATATTTTATGACGATGATTATAGTAGTTTTGTGCAAAGCTTTACACATTATGCAGAAGAAGGTATTGCTAGAGGTACGCATATTTACAATTGCTTTATATAAAATTAGTTGTAGAATTAACTTTTGATTTTCAGATTCTATATTTATATATATATTTAATGTAATGTCACCTGTTTTAGATATTGTTTTAAATCGAATCGAAGAAAGTAATTTTTGGGAAACTACCGAATTGGGAGCTCCATCCCCTGGGGTCTTGTTGTTTACTGTTGTGTATTTCAACTACAAATATTTTAATCTTAAGGTAATATCAAAATTAGTCATTTTTACAAATATTCTTACAAATTTTTTACTAATATTCTTGTATTTGAGCTAATAATAATATTGTTTCAGACTTGGGAAGCTCACGCAGCACTTCAATTTAAGGATGTGGTAGTAGTAGAAAGAGAAGACATGGAATCTGGAGACAAAACGAAATATCTTATTGTTACGACACCCGATGGAGTTGTGACAGAAGTAGAAGAAAAAACGAATCTTAGAGAGCGATGTCCTGTCAGATTATTTGAATTCTATCAGTTAAAATGGTATGCATAGCTCTTGATGTATCTTTTCCCTTTTACTTTTGGGTTTCAAGATTACTAAAATTAATTCTTGGATTGTTTCAGCTCAAGTAACGAAGGCTCCTTTTATAAGGCCGGAAATAAAATATACACACCTCGCAACGAATGGTTTTCCAACGAACCATTGGATCAGATGGCAATCTATCGAATGTTAGTACGGGCAATGATGATAAAATCTGAAAACATGTCTCGGTGACGTCATCTGATGCTCTAACCGAGATAACTTCTGTTGGTGACTATTTTGTTAGTTTGCTAATTATTTTTTCAATATTTTCTAACGCTGCTTAGAAGCAATCAGAATATAACTACATCAGTTTTTGAATGTAGAACTGGGAACTGTGTATAACTTTAAGTACCCCAGCACAGTATAAGGCTTTACTAATTTTTATTCAGAGACTTAATGTTTTCATGTATTATGTATTAAAATTATTTGTAATGCTATTATTCCAATTCAAAGTGTTGTTTATACGTTATGTAAAAGTGTTTCCTACTGTAATTTGTGGCCTTTCCTCTCGAATCAAAATTAGGTACCTACACCTAATACTAAAAAGATAGGTAACATTTTATGATACGCAAGACTTCAGTAATAATATAGTAAAATAGGCTGTCAGAATAACACAGTTGGGCTTAAGTGTATGTTCAACGCACACCTGAGTAATGGTAGTTAATTGTAATGTAATTAATGTCACATTTTTAAATTTTTATACTCATTGAAATTAAATTCGGGTGTGGGCTACCTCGTCAAGTACTTTTGTCTACCTACTCTACCTATAGTCAATATATGTAACGACTGCTCTAGTATTATACTCTAAAGGTAGAAACATTTTAATTGTACAATAGGTTAGAGAAATGTTTGTTTATATTGCGAACAAAATACTTGTTATTTAACTTTGTAGTTTTTGGAATGCTTGACGATGTGTACTGGTGAACTGTGACATAAATGTTACTGAATTTTTGCTGTTAATCGTAGGTTTAAGTATTTGGATTATAGTTTTTATTATTTAAAGTGTACCATAACCGTAATTATATAAGTCATGTAAGTTAAGTAAACTTAAGTACAGATTTTGAATGAAGCTCAAAGTCAGTTTAATTTTCCAGACTTTGTATTTTGCAATTTCTTTATCATAGTTCATATTTATCGTATCACACAAAACTTTTTAGAAAATAAACAAGCTCAAAGTTTGACTTTGTACAGTACATCAAATAGCTGTTTTGAACGTTTTTAGGTAATTTGAAATTTGTCAATACGTTAAATTTTAGACAACCTCTTGTGAAATTTATCCAAAAATTAGGTTCTTTGGATGGCAAGAGGATGTGATTGTGATAACGCAAGAAAACCATATTTTATGTTTTTGCCGCTTTCCATATTTGAATATTTTCCTATGCCCAATGAATGCCTTTATTATTGTTGTTGCTGCAGTACAGAAAGTTTGAATTGGATGATCATACGAAGAATTCGACTGACAATGAGTCATATCTAATCTGTAGGATGAGTTCGATTCATACACACGTTTACTTACCTTATTTATTACTTACCTTACCTTGCTCTCGATCTAAAGCTTATCATTATTATTATCAAAGCAAATAAATATTTCTTATTCGTATAGCAAAATTAATCAAAATCAATTTATACCAAATTAGCCTAATGTGGATATTAACCTGTTTTGTGTTTATTGGTTTTCTGTGTCATGAATAGTTTCCAGATTGTGTATTCTTATTAAAGTCTTACAAGTGAGATTGATTTTCAAAATTTGTCCCCATCGATTTAGCGTTTACACCATTTTCAGGGTAATTTCATCTGACATTAACTCTAGCGAATTTAGTTGAGAAAACTACAAGTAACCACTATGTCAGGGGGATTTTTGGGATTTGGAAAGAAGTCGGATAAAGGTATAACATTATAGAGAAAACAATTTTTAAATAAACTTTAACGTTTTTAATATTCAAGCTAGAAACTATATACTTGAGAAACTCATACAACTATATACTAAATAAATTATAATAATAATAACCTAATTTATTTTGCTCCTTATCACTAATTATTGCAGAAGTAATGAAGGAAAACGACCGGTCTTTACGAAAAGTAGGTCGTGATTTGGATAGAGAACGATTGAATCTGGAACGAGAAGAAAAAAAGCTAGTAAGATATTTTAGAGCAAACGTTTGGAAAATGTTTTGTATTGCCAATCTAATGGTAAACATTTATTTATTTGTCCTTAGGAATTGGAAATAAAAAAGGCAGCCAAAGAAGGAAACAAAGAAGCATGTGCTGTTTTAGCTAAACAATTAGTGCAAATGAGAAAAGCAAAAACTAGGACGTATGCCGCAAAGAGTAAGGTATGCCTGAACACTGAATATACTTCGTTTACAAAATTACTATTTACTATTTATTGCATAGAACTGTAAATAATAAAACAAATGTGGGTCACGTAGATTCAGACCGTAGGAACTTCAGCTAAATTAATGCAAGCCAATTCTAAAATGGCAGAAGTGATGGGAACAACAACGAAAACTATGGGCGAGATGAATAAAGTAATGAATCCACAGAAACTGGGTAAAACAATGCAAGAGTTCTCCAAAGAGTCTATGAAAATGGGCATGACCGATGAAATGAGTAAGCGAATGTTTCCTATTCCTTTTTTGCAGTTTTACATTGGTTTTGTATAATATTTATTTATATATTATGTTTATGTTTTAGTTAACGATACCCTTGATGACATTCTCGGCGAGTCTGGTGATGAAGAAGAATCAGACGAAATTGTCAATAAAGTTTTGGATGAAATTGGAATTGAGATTTCTGGAAAAGTAAATAATAATATTTTAATTTTTTTGTTTATTAAATCCTATATATTTAACTAACTGATTGTGTTTCTGAAATTAGTTAGCGGAAGCTCCAGCTGCAGCCTCAGGAAGAATAGGAGAGTCGACCAGAACCCGTTTACCAGATGTTCCCACCGATGTTGACCTTGAAGCACAGTTGGCTCGTTTGAGGACAAACTGAAAACTGATGCAACGAATAATTTTTCACACTAATTTATTAACTTTCTTAATTTCTACTCGTGAATTTGTAATTTGATATCAAAAGAACTGTCTACTGTTTGTAAGTAGTAAATTCGTGCTCGAAACGCCTTTATGGTTTTAAATGTGATCCAGCGCTTTAACCATCTCTACCTTCTCCTTTCCAATATTTTCGAGTCAAGTCACTGTAATAAAAGAGCATTGAATGTAAATCACTGCCGAATGTCACAACAAGTATTTATACACAATTATATTAATGTTAAGGCACGCCTTTTTGTGAAAACTTCGAATTGCGTCATTAAGTATTAAATGCAAGTCCTGTATGTGCTGTGCTTAACAAAAAATGTGATTATTAAAAAATTCCAACAGATCCAATAATTTTATTTCTTTTTCCTTCAATCTTTAACATTGTTATGCAACAGTTCATTAATTTTTATCTGTTTTACTATCAAGAGCTAATTTCGGTTTTGGAAGTTTGATTTTGACAATATTTTAAAACGAAATCAGATTCTACTACAGTTGTACTACTTATTTCTAATTTGCCAATTTACGATTATTTTCTGGATTCAAGTATCCGCATGTTATTATTATGCAAACAATTAATTCATATAAGTAATTACTATAAGATTCACAATTCATTTTTGGTAGTAATACTCTATGGTAAATAAGTTTGCCAATAATGAAATAGTTTGAGAATGAGTCATAAATAAGTAAAAGTACCTAACTACATTTATTAGTAACCTACAAATTAAGTTTAGTCACAAGCAACAAAGTTTTTGATTGCTATTAACTATAAAGCGATATCTATTTATATACATTTAAATATTTTTCAAACTAACGACAAGATTATATCATGATCATGAATCATAATAATAGCTAGTTGCATTGTTTAAACTAGATTTCATGCGTATCCGCAATTTACAATAATAGGTGTAACTTGTATTTCGTTATTATTTGGTAACACTTATTTCATTTCAGATATTCATTTGTAACGAGAACAGTGAACGATACTTCAGAAATGCATTTTTCTTTAAGCATGATATATTTTATAGCAGCCACGGATTTCTTCGACCACTTTCAGTTACCAATTCATTTGCACTTTTTATTTCCTGCTTTGTATTTAGGATATAGGTAGTTGATTTAGGCTTTACTTTATTTGACAATGAGATTTACCACAATTGCCATAATAAAAAATTTATCTTTTGCCCCGAAATTAATTATCGATCACTAGAGTAGTAAGAATTATCAGCTAAATTAGTACAAGTTCCCCTTGATTGTATTTATTTCCCCTTAATTTGTATTTTATATATACATTCCAATGAATTATACTTAATTGACTTATTATATATAAATATAACGAATTATATAATTTCCTTTGAATCATATTCAATTTTTATTTGGATCCCTCAACATTATTCCTGGTGAGGAATATTTTATTTAATAATTTTTGAAAACTAATTCCATTAAATTCAGGTCAATATAAATTTTTATCATGGTAATTGCAATTATTTTCAGTGTCCAATATTTTCAAGTAGTTGATTTATTGGCATGTGACGAAATCATACCCATTTCATTTTTGATATTAACTATATTTTCATTTTGAATCCTTAGCCAACTGTAACATTTTACAGTAACTCAGCTTTTCCTTTAGTAAATATTAATAAAGTCATTTCGTTAAAGGTTACCATAATCGTTGCTTACATCATTCATTGTTTTATGTAATTATAAAGGTAACCTCGAGTGTGTAACAAGTATCAAGTAACATACGTTATTAAATGGAATTACCTATACACTGATGACGATGACATTATTGATTGTGAAACATAAATAAAAAGTTTTATTGCATTGAATAGTGCATAGGTAATCTGTTTCGTGAAGGACTACAATATACTCATTTTAAAAATACAGATACATTTAGTAATAGTATATCGATTACACATAGATTATTATAGTATATCTGTTTTGAATTAAAGCATACTTTTCAATATATACTTTGTAAGCAATAATAGCGTGTCGCGTGTCGTTTCAACAGATAAACCAGAAAAGGAATACTTTCAGCAAAATATCATGACCTGACAATTACTACTACATAATTGACATTTACAGTTTGCAATCAAGTACAACGAAAAATAGACGTACGAGTGCATTGCGATTTCTATTGATATACTTTAAATTTAATCTGGCTACAACTAGCATAACTTCTCTCACAATTCCATCACAATTTCAATCATGCAAGTAAGCAGTCATTTTCCAGCAAAATTCTCTTTCGTGTGCCATAGCAGTTGGCAATTGCAGTCACTACGTTACTACTGGCTTGGCTATTTATAGATTTATAATGTACCTTTAGCATTAGGGAGTACTTACACCAATTATATTTACTCCATTTATATATTTATCTTGTACAGCAAAACAATAATATGAAATGAGGATTTGTGGAATAATATTTAGTCAATCAAGTCGTAATTCTGCACGAAAAAATCAAAAGTGGTAAAAGTAAAAATACAAAGTGGAATGGCAGATTCTTGTACATTTTGTTGGAAATTGAGACAATATTAAAATGTGTTATGTTATACAAAATAGGAAATTGGTTAATTAGATGTTAGTACGGCATATTATTTGCTTCGTTAATAGTGAGTGCATTTCTATTCAGAGAGAATACTTTTATCATCAACATTATATCATCATATTATAGCTCAGAGAATATGAAACTCCAAGTTATAAAAGGTTTTTGTGTGTTGTCACTAATTAATTAACAATATAATTACATTATCATAGAAATTAGTACGCATTTGTGTGCACTAATAATAATTAATTATGAGATATTAGCACTTTAGGTAGGTAATTAATTTCTATGTTTCAGTATTTTAACATTTTCATAAGGTAATAATGGTTATAAGTATTTATAGGATCATTAGTAAATAGATAACTTTCATAATATATCTAGGATGGTTATCGGTAAACTATTTGGCAACTCGAAACACCCTGAATGAAACTTAACAGTACATATTAGTATTTAAGTTTTATCCCTTTTCTATTTATAATTACAATTATTACAATCTTTCGATCGTTCTATTTGTCAAACTGGAGAATAGAAAATAATAATGTCAAAGTCATAACACAAACGAAAACAGAGAATTATGGCATTATTAGTGAATTTTTTATAATTGAATGTAACTGTTGTAAAGAATAAAATAATAAAATGTAAAATATAAGTAAGTAGTAAGTAGAAATAGTAATATTTTAAGGCTAGATAGGAATATAGGAATGAATGTAAATGCAATTCGTTTAAATCCATTGATTATTTCTTAAGTTAAAGGTTTATACTTTATGGAATAAAAATTATTCAGTCAATAATTAACTAATTATCGTTATTTGGCTGGAAAAGTGTAATTAATACTAGACACCCTTAAGTGTGTTATGTTAGACACAAAGTTTAGCTGCCTCGGCAAGAAATCAGACGAAGAGATCGTAGAATTAGATAGGTGCATATAAACAATATACGCAAGAGATCAAGGTTTGCGGTAGAATGTAGTAATAAAGTAATAATAATTTTAGAATTCATTAAATAAAATACTTTCTTTTTAGGGTTTATCCTACTTTAACTGCACTTTATATTCTACCACGAATATTTATTAAAATCAATTTGCAGTTTTCTGAAGCTGATATTAATCTACCCTAGCAATGGCAAGGATTAGCAATCTGCTTTACTAATGCAACATAAAATTGCAAATTATGTACAAGTATCAGTTCAGTGGTACTAAAAAGTAGTCCATCATAATAATTACTAAATGCGTAACATCCTAACATCATAACAATAAATTCATAATATTTGGTAGCCTAAAATATAAAAGAGGTACCTACATACATGTAATACTTTGAATAATTATAATGACTAAAACTCTCTAATAATTAACTGTTAGTTATTAATCGATAATATACGTATCTAATCCCTTTGGCATTATCCATTTCATTTCATTTTTATGCCCGTCATCTGTAACTGATTTTATACGTTTTAGTCGATATAGTCGGTTTGGTACTACTACCTAACTAAAGTTTTTTTACGGATTTAGATTGGGTCTACGTTGATTATAGGGTTAGGGTTAGTCAACTTACAAAGAGACACTACACTTTCAGGAAGGTCATAAAGGGACACAATTTTACGTTCATTCCATTCAGCAAATGTCGCAATAGTGGATTGGTGTGTAGGTCCTTTGCAAGTATTGGGACGACCACTGTCAGGTGTAGGCAAGAGAATTCCGGCTTGAATGACGAGAGCGCTGTGGGGTAGAACAAGCAGAAACACAAGGACGCAGTCCCATACCCACCAAAACTGGCGGTGACGATGCCGGCCGATTGTTTGGAGTGTTAGAGTACATGCCGAAAGATGACCGACGGCGATTCCCATTTCGAATCCGACAAGGATCATTCCGTACCAGGAATTCTTCAAGAGTTTCCCAACCTCCGCCAATGCGAACCATCACGTGAACACCCTTCAGCAACTGCAAAGTACAAATAAATGTTCAGAATTTAATAAAATGCATATTCATTGGTTACTCCGTTTAAAATTAGAAATTTCAATATTTCAATTACCCTGACAAAAACTGTTCGTCCGTTGATAAGATATTTGCCTTCTGATAGTTTTCGCAATTTAAAGTTACGCCGAGTTTCCTCAACACAGCAGCAACTTTTTGTGGAGATTCGAGCGACTTCATTTACCTGAGTAAGAAAGGTGGAGAGTTAATGACATATTTGTTTTCGTAGGGATTACATGTGGAATGATAGAAAAAGCGTAAGAAAATGTTATAATGTCAGCAGATCATTTCTGTTCCGGAACACAGTAGTCTGTAGAAAATATTAACCTTTAAATCAAGCTCTGTAGTTTTCACCAATTCATTTCTTTCGGGCAACCCGGAATCCACACTATCCGAAAGATAATTTTCCACAGTCTCCTCCGTATTTATTTGCGCAGGCGGAGGATTCTCCTTATTTTCATCGGATTCCTCTCCTTGGGAATGACTCTCATCATTACTACTGCTACTGCCAAAACTTTTATCATGATTCAAAAGATTACTTTGCTCCTGCTCCTCTTTCGCTTCCATTTCCATTTGTTGTTCCAAAGCTACCAAAGCTGGGGGATCGATTCCATACTTCACAGCCAGTCTTCCAACCTCCATTAGACAAATCAAAACACTGCGAACTTCTCCATGGCTCACTACAATTGTAATTAAATACATCTTGTTACCATTACTAACTACAATCTTTTGATGAATTATAAAAAATTCAATTAATTCAACGAAATGAAATCATTTTTACCCAGATCATTTGTTTCAAACAGCAGATTAGAATGTATTCCCATATCTCGGCAGAAGTTAATAAAAATTGCAACATTGTCTCTAGCGAAAAAAGAACCTCGACGGGCATTCTGACGAACACGCCCAATAAGTCTCGGTCGCAACTGGAAATAAAATAAAATTTTATTTTTTTAGACATTTTTCTATTTTTTCATCATACATTTTAAGAATAATTTATTTTATTTACCTTAGCATCACCTACTAGAGCAGCTTTTTCTTCAATAAGTTTTGCTAGTTGGCAAAGAACAACTCCAGTTTCTAAAGTTTCCATGAGGTTAGAAGGATTTAAGCCGACCCCTGTACAAATGTGCAAATTAACATTCTAAGTTCTACTAGTTCTACAACTGCAATAAGTCATAGTAAAAATATGAAATACTAAAATGCGAATATTTATATTTTCATACCCAAGATGCTATTCATCCAGTCGGACAAATCGTGAGCAAGAGGTAGCAGAGACCTCTCTTGATTCCAGATTATACGTTCATGGAAGAGATATAATTGTTCATCCTCCGTCTGTGGAAAGCAAGGAGCTTGGCGATTTCTCTCCAAAAATTGCGATGTAATAGACCCACTCATTGGAGACAGCAAAGGGCTGGCACTTCGACGTCTGGATAAAATTGGACTATCTCCATTTCCCATGGTGCCCAAATCCCTGATGACCAGAGACCGTCTTCTGACAAGAAAATCCATCTTTTCACTCATCCGCAGTTAAAAACTTTTTAACTGCTGTAAAGCTGTTGTTTTCTGGAGTCCCTTGAAGGCGTATCCGTTGTGGTGTCACTTGTCACTTTAATTTCTGTATCTGTAGAAAAAAGCAAATAATAGAAAAACGTAAATCTCAAATTCTTAATTAGGGCTATTCTTAACCAACTACGATCTGCAATACAAACACAAACACACTTTTATGCTCCGGAGTAGTTCTAATTCTGAGTAAACACAATATTCAGTTTATTTTAATAAATATATCAAACGTAACTGCATTCACCGAAAAGTTTAAAGTTTCTTGCTATTATCCAGTTTTAAACTATAATTCGCCTTCGCTATCATCACATTTCCTCTTCCAATTGCGAAACAAACACTTGTACCGTCATATCATGTTATGGTGAAAATTAAATGGTACCCAATAAAACTAAAACTACATAGAACGACAGAACACCGTAGTATCTTGCTGTTTATGGATGGGTGTTCCTTGTAAGCACTACAGGGTAAAACTAAAACGAAGTTTTGCTCTTAACGTATTTATATCGTTATTCACACGCTGTATTCTGGTATACAAATACTATCAATGGAAAAAGATACTCTGAACTGAAGTCTGAAGGTATTTGAGTGATCTCATAGTTAATTTTTTGCATATAGTTTGTAAAGAAGAAATGGAAAACAATGTGCACACACTATATTATAGTAAATAATAATGAAATCCCTTCAGCTGTCCTGTCACTACGAATGAACATTAGCATTTGGATAAAGTGCTCCGAAAACAGATTTGCAATTTTAACATAAATTATCCAACGTCAATAACTACGTATTAAAATAAAACTGTATATAGTTGTGCACAAGTCCATGCATATTATTGCATATGCAAATTAAGTTTTGGCAATTTAAAGTGGGTGGTTCTCACAGCGTGGAATATATCCGAAAAGTTCAAATTGCACCTGTCTTTTCAACTCTATTGTGTCCAATTCACCTGACACATTTATAATGATGCTAATGTTTATTAGTTTATTACGTACATACATTATGCAAATAAATCCCTTGATGCCCATGCAAAATTACAAAGGTATCTTCTCCATCACATCATCGCGTACTCTCTTAATGTGTCATCCTTTACAAGCTGTGCTGCACAAAAATGGAATCATCAATGTCAAATTGTAGGAGTCAAATGGGTTGGTCCACTCCTCTTAAATCAACGTCCTAATAACAAATAATCTAGCAAATTGTCGAAAAGAGAACTTGCAAATGTTTATTTGCGTTGTTTTACGATCCCAACAATCAACAACATACGCAAATCTCCACTAAATGCACCTACCTACGTACAGACCGTGAAAAACAATGGAGAACACCTGCAAAGTCTTAAAATTAAAAAAATCTACAATTGCACCACAATCTCACACGTACGTATTCTGGTAATTAGCAAATACACAATGACTATTCAACTCCATTCACACACTAACTCTTAGAAATACCTAACTATAATCTCCTAATGCATTTTATACGTTACCTTTTTGAAATTCTTTGTTAAATCCTAATTTCTTGTTGTGAAATATTACAAATATATGAAATACATAACCTGTAGGTATTAGTTACTTAGTTAGCACCATTGCATAAGTAATTACAAAGGAATTGAGTCGATGCACGCATATCATATCATGCAAATTACAAACTGTACTTTTTATTATAACGTTGATCCCTACAAATCCTAATGATAATGATCCATATATGCGGAGGCACGTTTCTCATGAATTGCAAAGTTTTCCCTCATTGTCCGTTTTTGCTCATAAGTAGGAAAAGGCTAAATTCACCTTGAATTTGACATCTTGTTTGTTTTTACACACACTGGCATACTACAGCAATTCTTTCTCTGTTCTCCTCAGAACAAGTTTCGTCTCTATACTTCTATACAAGGATTTGATTAATTCATGTATGCATCAACATCAGAATGTTTTACATCACATAATCACAATGATTGATCATGTACATACAGAACATACAGCATTCACTATACACTAATTATTTGTAGCTACACGTTACATTATAATAAATGATGATACTTTTAGTTTAGTTTAGTAGCAACAAATTATCTGTTTAATGTTGTACATAAAAACTTAATGTAATGCATCATCATCATCTCATCTCAAAAAGCTAATATATTTTACATATTGTATTACAAAGCAAACTTGCTTTACGATTCTCCTAGATTATAACGTAAGTGAATTACATTGCCATATACCTAATTCCAAGTCTACAAATAATCTACGTAACTGATAATCCTTTTATTTAGCAGTAAGTGCTAGTACCCCATATTCTAGCAAGTATTATAATATTGAGATAGTCATAAAAGGTATTTAAATAAATATCTAACTAGATCAGAACCATAAATCTACATTTACAACATATAAATCCAAATCCCACACAAGCCTAAACCCTAAAACGACGAAAGCTATTGTTAGTTATGCCTTGTGTATAGTCTATAAATCATTTTATGTTTACAGTACTTGATTTATGTTCTTATAAGGATTACAATCGATAATCAATATCTTAGATATCACCACAACCAAAAATGAACCATTTAAAAATAACAGCATCAGCAATCAAGGTTTATATTTTATATTTCATGTATTATTAAAGGAAATTCTGCGTAGAAAAAACTGTAAATGAAAATTCATGAATGGCAAATAAAATTACACACCTTATTTCTTGTGAGATGGCGAAGCTGACCCGATGACCTGAAGGATGTCGGCTTTGAGTGTATAATGCAAAGTAATTATGATACGTAGGTAGTTTGCTTTGTAGAATATCAAATTGTATTTAAAGAAGCTGAGATCTTGTCACATCATCACAATCACAAAATGCTAACAGAACACTGAAGATTGAGCTTTGTGTTAACTATCATATTAATTTTTAACTATTTTTGTAAAATATCTATAAACTTAACATTTTCTGTTCTATATCCATTGGTAATTAACTCTCCTAGAAAAATATGAGTAGGTAATCTAACAGAATTGGTGCATAGAGTAAAATACAGTCTTAAGAGTTATAATGTTAATAAGTGGTAAGGTAAAAGCAAAGGAACACTAAATGTTAAAATGACAGAACTTGACTTTGCTCTTTGGTTTACGTGTTTAATGTTCTGTGGTAACTCTTAATAGCGACTTGACTATATCTGAAGTATGACTATGTGTCATTTATATTTAATAGCAAATGTGGAACTTGAGTAGCCGTGTCATATTTCTGTTATTCCTGGTTTAGTCTGAGTTGTGCAGGATAGAAAATTATATAGCCAGTTCAGTTATGTCATTTGACTTTATTTCTATTTCTATTTCTCTATACTAATGTACTAACACTAAACACTAATGATGATTGTACGTGGGCAAAGCATGTCTTTCTTATTCTTCCCTCTGTGTTTAATAAATATCTATGGGCCAAACCAAAAGCCAGACCAGGCCAGGCACAATAGTCAGATTAACAAATAAACATTTCTATACTATACTGATACCTATCTGACAGTAAGTAACATTAGTACCTAAGTAGAATTGCATTAGTAGTGTGTATGTGCTAGAGATAATGTGTAGGTACATGAACTGTAGTGTAGTGAACTGTCGATACTGTTTATTTTCCTTCCCTTCCTTTATTATCCTTCCTCACTCCTTTGTAAATTGGGAATCTACATAAAACTATTCAATATCTTTAGGTATTCCTATAAGTACATTTTCTCCACCACTAAATTCTACTACGAATCTATTATTTAGGATACGTATTCCACGTAACTGAGATAAAACACAGTCAGTATAATATATAATGTACAATAAAAGTCAGTTTATTAATTTGAATACTAAATTCCTTTATTTAAGCAGCGTTCGTTCTTGGATATGTACAGTTTTCTTTCACGTTTCAGCTGCTCCGTATCGTTCTGTTTATACTAGGTCTCGTAAATACTAATGCTACTATTCGTAGGTTATGTTCCTGCTCCTATGATACATAAATGGGCCACAATGATAATATAATTCTAGATATTATACACAACACACTCACAAAAGGAATATCGTACAGTACTGTGCAGGACACGTAAATACCTATTTACAGTTCCATATAAACTCCTGTTTCTGTCATATAGAATCATATCGGGGGAGTTTCTATAACACTAGTTCTTTCTGCAGGGCATTTCTTTTCACTGCATCGACTACTGCGTCATCCAAGAATGACTTGCCCGTTCTCATACAACCCCACCACCAATTCTCCGCACCACAAACAGAAGTTAGATGGGTTATGTAATCAAATTATGTACAAGCAAAATGCAACCATTGTAAGTGTTAGTGTATTTTTGCATGAAAATTCATTTATTATTCTTAAAATTACTGAATAAATACCTAACATAGATAATCCATAATCCTACATCAACTAATAATAATGTGGAGGCCAGAAGCATTGCTAATTGCTTGACGTATCTAACATTAACTTACATTTTACTAGTACACTTAAAGGGCTAGCCCCTTTCACGGAGATCATGGTCATTCTTTGATAGACATAATATTACATAGTGCTTTAACGAAACTATATTTGTCTTCTCTGGTGTATTATGTGATGGCACAATAAACAATGAAAATAAAAATGTATTCAAAATTTTGAAAATTCAATGAAAATTATTTATTTTTATCAGTTACTATTACTGTCGACAGTCAAAGCAAAATTTGTAATCATAAAATGCCGACATTACGAGCGACAAGGCAATAAAATTGACAAAGTATAAGAGTATAACGTAGATATAAAGTTTAGAACTAAAATAACAATAAGAAAGTATATATGCCTAGTAGGTACGTAATAGGTACTCCAAGTACTTGATAGGTATATAGTATTTCTCAGGCAAAATAGGTTTAGAATAATGCCTGTGCAATATTAGTATAGAGCCGAATTATTGAAACAGTATCTGAGTATGATTAAATGTTAACAGGGTTGGCTTTGACATAAAGTATACACAGCTTAAGAAATGAAAAATACAATAATGTTTTAGAAAATAATAAAAACTTCTGCATCTACACAAACTACATATTATTATCACTCTGACTTTGTACAAATAGATCAACGTTAATCCAAGTAGAAATTGACACCTACTATTTCCTTACTTTTGTGATTTGAAGTTAATGCACTGAAAACCATATTTTGTTAATCGGTCGAAATCGAAATCGAAATTGCATCTCACGTCAATTAATTAGTCATTAGTCATTAAATACAGCCAAAGCTATGTAAAGGGGTTGACCGTTATCCAATCATATGGATAAGCAAACACTCCATTATGTATTTGGTAAGTAAATCTACTGTTTATTCCACTGTACCAATCGTGCCTGTACTTCGGCATAGGTGCAATGACAGATTTCTCTGCGAATCTAATCAAATAGGCTGCCCACCAACTAAACGTACTATTGGCAGTAATCATGTGCTTACACATGGTCATCAGAACAAAGTCAGTGATGCGTGAGAAATTTGCATTCGAAACGAAAACAAAAACAGAGTCTGGAAAATACTGAGTTAAATTTTGAAAGTCGTTTTTGACAGCTTCAATATCATCAGAGAAAACGTAAAACACTGGATCAGGTCTCCTATTTCTGAATTCTATAACAAATACTCGCATTGCGTCTATATAGTACTTTAGCGGCAAAGTCTCGTCTTGTTTACCAATCCCGTAAAAAAAGTCTCCTCTTCTGACGTGAACTGCAACACTTTCAGTTTCGTTAATTCTTAAGTCCCCCACAATTTGCATTATATATTTCCAATATGTCGAATTAAAGGAAAAGGAGAATATATCAAGGATTTCCTTCTTGTAGGGCTTAAAAAATATTTCAGACTGTGAAGTATCATGTAAAAATATTATTTTATCGTTGGGTACATATCCTGTAATGAGTTGATGGTCTCCAAGAACGGCTACTCCGGTATTTTTGGTTTGATTTGTAATACGTGGTCTATCGCACTCACCATTAGAACTGAAAATTATTCGGTGATCGGGCATATTAAAAATATCCAAACCAAAAGATCTATCTGTTGCATTAAAAGTCTGTTCACTGGGGGAAGAATGATTTCCTCTGGGGGGATAACAAAGAATCAGTTCTGAATTCCTTTGCCGCGAAATGGAGTATGCAGTGGCGTATTGAAACATTTGATTTCCGAGACCAGTTTTGCAGAACATGATAACAGGTGGTAATCTTTCAAGTTGAGTGACATTTCTGACTTCTGGTATTTTTTCTGACTTATTCTTAGGAGACTTTTCAGAAATGGGAAAGACACAAGGATTTAGACAGATGAAAGTGATAAGTAAACAAAAGTAAGAAAACGCCAACGCTGTGAATACGTTTCTGACGCTAATAATACTGGACTTGGGTCGTTCATTAATACTATAGTACTTTTTCATTCTAAAAAGACACAATGACACAAGAGTATTATTTAAAAAAATATTGATAACTTTAGAGTATAAATAAGAAGATGTAGTTTAATTTACTATTTGTGTATTATGTGTATGAAATTTAAAGTAGTAGCAGAATGAGTGCAGTTGCCATTAAATTTCTAAACTTCGTCTTGGAAAATGTTTTGGAATTAAAGAAGTAATCATTTTATAATAGTAACAATATATTCCACCTTTGCACCAGGAATTTACACTTAATTAGTTGACCTCAATTCCAGATGCAACTTCTACCACAAGGATGCATACAATCTTGGCATGCTTAATCGGATACTGTTAACCCTCAAAACTGCGTTACTTAGGGCCAGAACTACCATATAGAGTTTTAGAATAAGTTTCTTGAAGCGTATGCACACAACTTTTCATATGCCAGTAATACAGTGAGGTTCAACTAGGACTAGCATGATATTTCCATAAACAATATACGTGCCATGTGGCTAGTCCCAGTTGAACCTCACTGTAGAAAAATTGGATTCTGCAAAGCTATCACTTTGCAGAATTTTATTATTACGCAAATTGCTATCTTGTCTATTTATTTAATAAATTGTATCTGTAAAAACTGAAAGATTTGCACGCGATTAGCATTTGATAAACTTAAGTGAAATGAAATAATGGCAAAACAAGCATAATTACTTTATTTTATCATATTATTGGTTCACAATAAATACTACAATATTTTACAGAATGTAAAAAGAATTTATTTCTTTGCAACATTTACATATGCACAGGAAATTATTTTATACTTTTTTCTTGTCATCTCTGGTGGGTTTTATGTTAGACTCGCTGCTAGTTTTTACCAAAGCCAAGTTGTGTGTTTTGAAAGGGTAAATTTTCATACAGTTATTTAAACCAGCATTAAAATTACATGGTTTTAGCGAAGAGGTGCTTAATGTTACGTTCAAGGTGAGTTTTATATTTTTAATTCAAAGGAAATTTATCCAGGAGGAAGCGGAGATATGAATACCAAATGAACGATCTGTGCCAATCGATTGTTTGTGAAGTCTTTTGGTTTTAAAATGATTTGGACGGATGGTTTTCTTTTTTAATATTGCTAGCGAACAAATTTTTTGACAATAAAGCTTTCAATCATCGATCAATCAACCCGAGTCGAATTGTATTTATTGCAGTTTGAATTACCTATACAATAACATAAATATTTGGTATCCTACCCATAATATGTATATGCAGCATAAAGCCGTAGGAAAATTTATACGAATAACACTTGAATAGATGAAATACAGCAGTCAAGCAGGACATTAATATATTTCAGCAAATAATTTCTTCTCAAATCATTACCACAAAATTATGTTATCATCAGGTTATTTACAATTATATTTTAAATCGTGGGTAGGATTAATTTTATTTTTAGCAACTCTCTTATATTGTATGTACACATTTATCGATATCGAAAAATATACTACGATTGGGAGGTATCACCTTTTAGAAATATCAACAGAAAATAATGTAGCAATTAATGGAACCTATACACCAGAGGTTCCAAGGTACTTATAGTCTAATAATTTTACTTTCTAACAGAAAAAAATTCAAATCCGTGTTTGTGTTACATTTTACCCTACATTTTTAATCCACAGAGATATTATACCTGCGTACATGTACATCTCGGAACAGAACAAGAGATTATTAGCCGAAATGGAGTACAAGATAAGATGGTCAAATGAATCTGCCATTAAAGAAGCCACAAAATTACAACTTTTCTCTCTTTTATCCGAAGTTGTTCAAATTCAATTGCATCGTCTGCAAAATAAACCGAACTGTTCTGAAACGAATATTATTTGTGGGCACCGATTCCTTGGTACGTAGAAGTATACATTTGTTAAAAGTTATTGACCCTATTCAAACCTTATTTTGGCTAAACCAGTGGCTTCTAAGGAACTTTAAAATGTGAATTATGGTTTATTTGAATGCAAGACTCGTCATTTTCATATTTTTCATTTCAAATTCACTATATTAGTTTCTAATTGGAAAACAATAATTAATTTTTCTTTTCAGAATGTGGACTTGGTTGTCAAATTCATCATCGAGGTGCATGTCTAATTCTTTCGTATGCTCTTGGAGTTCCTCTCATTCACGACGAAGACTTTGGCTGGCCTTATAAAGATAAATGGAAAAGTGTTTTTTTACCTTTGGGCAGTACATGCGAAAAGGGACCACACACCTACAAAGTGGAATGGAATAGTCCGTATCCAGTAATATGTTAGTTTCTCTAATTGATTATGCAAACTACTAAATTTTGAGAATTTCCTGGATGATTGATTTCATATAAATTCTAAAACTTCCCAATTTTTAATTTATACAGCCAGGAAAAACCAATTGGATTTAGGAAGCAATGCTTCATCATCCAAAGAAACAGTCAATGAAATTGAATGCCCCTTGAAAAATGGAATCCCAGTGTTCAAGGATATTGCCAACCTTGTGGAAATTATCCACCCTTTCCCATATATGTGGTGGATTGGACAGTTCATGAAATTTACATTGAGGCTCAACAAATCTATGAAAATGAAAATTCATGAAGCCAAACAGGAATTGCATTTTCGAAATCCCATTGTGGGGTATGCCAAATAAATAAGTATTGCTACTGATGAGTAAAAAAGTTATTTAAAGTTCAAATATTTGACCAAGGTTTCACGTACGCCGAACAGACAAACTGAAAGAATTAAAAGATACCTATCATCCAATTAAAGACTACGTAATTATAGCTGACCAGTATTTCCATAATCATTCAAATATTTCAAATACTCAAGAAAAAAATATTTTCATAGCCTCGGATGATGCACGTATTGTAAACACTACCTCGGAAATGTAACAATTTTATTTTGCAAAATTATATTTTCAAAGATTTCAAAATTATTCTAGTATTTCTCTAAAATATTGCTCGAAATGTTTTCTTGATGTTTCAGGTATGCTCCCAAAGGATGGAATATAATTGGTTTCAAATCAAGGAGAACTTATTCCTCTCAAGTTGAAAGAGGAGAAGGATTGTTTGAGATGATAATTGATTTATTTCTCTTATTAGAAACTGATTTCGTTGTTTGTGGCTATTCTTCCAATGTAAGTATGCATTTTAAATACAATTAGATTACACTCTAATTAATTTGGCACTATTTATTTTGAATTGTAGGTATGTACATTAATTTTGGAGGTCTTCAACCACATGCACATGGATGGGATGAATCGTGTAAAATCCCTGGATGGCCACTACCAATACTGGCTAACTGGGTTCGTTATGCCACAAAGTGTTGTCAAAATTGATGCAAATGCAACATTAATCGTTTACAAAACGCATACAATGCAGTACAGAAAGCAAAATAAACGAAATAAAGCCTTAAAAACATCTTGAAACGAGGCACAAGTAATGTGTAAAGTATTTGTTTAATTTTTGAGGTTTTTTATGTAATATTTAATTTAATGACATAAGTTTTTCAGCATTCCAGCGTATTTTATAAATATTTCAACCAAATGGAAACGGCGGAGGAGTTTTGTTCATTTTCATTATACAATAAGATTTAAGCAAGCTTGAATTTCAATTCGGTTTATGTTAATCCGCGGTGAAATTGTTATTACTTAAGATATTATCTATATTATGTGATGCAAATAAGTTATTTTGTGATGCTTAATAATTTGGTGTTAATGACACGATGATAATAATATATAGTCCAAGTATTTTTATCTGAGAATTTTTTCCTATCTTTCCCATGTAAATAATTATGAAATCTTAAATGGAAAAAGCCCTGGAGAAAAACCGTTTTCTCCCGTAGTAACCCTTTATTCAATTAGAAATTTTGCTGATATTTGCAATGTTCACTTTTATTTACCCCCTGGTTACAGAAATGCCATTCCAGTTAACCTTTTAAAAAAAAATTCTCAGATAAAAATACTTGGACTATAGCAGGCAATTAAAGAAAATAAAATATTACACGTTATGCTATACAAGGTCTTTCCCTATATGCAAAACCAGTAAAATCATTGATATCCAAATCTCTTGTCATGTGCTTCAGTTTATAATTCGTTCGAGGCAATTGCAATGCACTCGCAACCAAGATACTTTACAGCTGTACCTGTCTGAAACATACTAAAGCAATAAATAGAACACATAACAGATAAATAGAAGGTTATTACTGTGTTCATGTCCACTTCACCTAGTTAATGTAATCAACCGTATTCGCCGTATACACTTCACCTTCACCATCGTATTACATTAGTTTACCTTGTACATAGGAGAAAACAATTAATTAATTTTTACATCATCTAAAGAGTAAATATTCAAGTTAAATATTGTTTTGCAGTTTTCATTTGCTACTTTCAATTTACAACGTTTTTTATATTTCATTTTCGCAAGCCGGTTTCACCAAAACAAGCAATTATTGAGAAGAGTATTATTTATGTCTAGTCGATATTTTTACATTTCAGTTTACACAGCTAATGTATAGTTATTACTAGTAATCAAGAAAAGCAATTTATTTTTTCATTTCAGTCAATTCATTATTAAGCAAACTATATTCACCTTTTATAGTAATTGTTAGAATAGGAGTTGTTGGAATTCTAAATATGTAAGTAAGCTTTTTCTCTATATTCCCATTCAGACATGAGTGATTGCTTACTTAATTTTAACAGATGTCAGTCTTTGTAACTAGTAATTTACGTTTTAATTTATTGTTACAGGATTGGAAAAAGTTTAATTTTGTGCTACACTCGACTCAGGAAGCGACTTGTCCGAAACTCAATAAAAAGTGCCAAATGGGTATTAAAACACAAGCAAATTCCTCTGTAAGTTATAATTTTGACAAGTTCATTCATTTCAATTGATGCAAATGTAGGCACTAGTTGAAATTAGGTTAATTACATTTTATAACGTCAATTTGGTCTTGTCAAGGAAAAAGAAATATTATATTTCAGAGTTTTACTTGCCGGAGGTTTATTCGCAGAGGAAGCGGAAATGGAAAAACAGGAAAGTTTAAATGAAATAATAAAAATTTTCATGGCTGAGCCTCTAACTTCAAAAGCAGATATGGAGAAAGACAGAAACGATATGAAAGTAAAAATGGAATTACTAATCATGAGAATACAGGTTGGTTTAACAGATGACAAGAAATATCCAAATCCCTGCCCAAATATCCAAAGTTTGAATTTAATTTTTGTAGGCTGAATTCTGTCGCGCTCTTGAAAAAGAGGAAAATGAATTTCCTGCAAAATTCAAAGTAGACAGGTGGACAAGAAAAGAAGGAGGGGGTGGTATTACTTGTGTTATTCAAGACGGGCATGTTTTTGAAAAAGCAGGTGTAAACGTTTCTGTTGTACATGGAATATTGCCCCCAGGGGCCGTGGCACAAATGAAATCTAGGTTTTTGAACAATGAAAATTATTTTATATCGAGTAAAATAAAAAGTATTGAAAATACAACCTTACTGGGATTTGAATTACTTTTAGAGGGAAAAATTTGCAAGGGGAGTCGTTGCCCTTTTACGCTTTGGGAATAAGTTCAGTGATTCATCCAAGAAACCCATATGTGCCAACAGTTCATTTCAATTACCGGTATTTTGAAGTAAAAACAGATACCGGTACTGAATGGTGGTTTGGAGGGGGAACAGACCTAACGCCTTATTACCTGGACGAAAAAGATGCGAAGCATTTTCATACATCTTTGAAACAATCTTGTGACAAATACGGAAAGGATTTGTACCCGAAGTACAAGAGTTGGTGTGATAAATACTTCTTCATTAGTCACCGAGGTGAGTAAAGTAATTTTTTGGAAAAGGGCAAAACTTTTTGGGAATATTCTGTTGCATCCAATCCTCAAGATTAAAATTTTTAGTTTTAATATTTCACAAAAAGTTCTATTCTCTAGGTAAATATTATGTATGTTAATTAGTAATTACGTTTTTATTAATACAGAAGAGTCAAGAGGAATAGGAGGGATATTTTTCGACGATGTAGATTACCCGGACAAAGAAAAAGCTTTCGATTTTGTTAAGTCTTGTGCAGAATCTGTCATACCATCGTATATTCCACTAGGTGAGTTAAATGTTGGTGTTCATTTAGTTTTAAATGGGAAAACAACAGCAATGCACACGACACTTACTATGGGCAACTATGCAATATACAGTGATGCTCAGAAGTCACGCACCGTAGGGAATGACATTAGGTACGATGTTTGAAAATGTATCTCAAAAGTTTGAGACGCATTTTCAAACATTACATGCATTTTCCTATGGTGCGTGACTTATGTCCCAAACCCTATGCTATTTCCCTATGGTGCGTATGTTATTATGTATGTTATTGCATATTAGTTCAAAAACACAAGAATGATGGCTACGGATACCCCGAGAGGCAGTGGCAGCTATTGAGACGAGGACGTTATGTCGAATTTAATTTAGTGTACGACCGTGGAACGAAATTCGGGTTATATACCCCGGGAGCAAGATATGAGAGTATTCTTATGTCTCTCCCCCTTCATGCTGTAAGTTTTAGCCAAAATACTTTAAGCACTTTAACCTTTAACTTTACTAGTTTAAGCAATTCTCTAATTTATTTTTTTCTGATATAGAAATGGGAGTACATGAATATACCCACACCAGGCACTCCAGAATACAAATTAACAGAGATACTAAAAAATCCCAAAGAATGGGTGTAAGGTGGAATATATACCGTGTCCTGAAATGATTTAGTAGAAGTTCACCCCTCCCTCTCGGACACATGTGTAAAAATAAAAACTTATCACAGGTGAACTATGTTCCATGTTACTGTGATGTTTGAATAAAATCCTCAGCTTTCTCAATACCACAATCTTTGCAAATGTTGAGAAATATTTTCCAACAAAGTTCAGCAGCGGCTTTAAAAAATCAATGCAGTAAAAAATCAGCACATTTTTCTTTAGGCTGTAGCGGCCGATGTGTATACCATTTTCGCGTTGAAGAATCTGGGAATTTTATTATCCAAGCATCTCCGAAACATACCTTATACATTGGTTTGTTCAGGGTCTTTTTGTTCAGGAGAGGGGCGTGAACTTGTACTGTCATTTCAGGGCACCCCACAACAGATAGACAATAAATACGTCTGAATGCGTCAGAATTTAACTTTCTAGGAGTAAAATTTGCAAAGCACAAGAAATATTTTTGGGGAAGTGGAAACGTATTTCGATAAAGGTCATTATAGTTAAGAAAATTTTTGTTTTGTTTACTGTAACCAATAAAATGCTGTTAATTTCTAAATTTCTTATTTCTTCTATTCTAATTAGGATAAGTAAAGATTAAAGATCTAGTCATAGTAAAATTTTCATAACAATATTAATCTGCGCACTCACAGATAAAAAGCAGTTCAAAGTTTAGTAATTATGGTATGATTGAAAAATACACAAAAAAGTTCCATTGCAACTTTGTTTGCCAATTACTTATGCTCGAGAATTATTCAATGCCTTTAATGATGAAAATATGGAATCTACAATTCATGCTAATTTAATACATTTACTGCTATTCTTATTCGTCCACATACTGCCCCCTGCTACTATCACTCGCCGCATGCCACTATCACTCCTGCCATAAAATATACCCCTTCCTGCGGATAATACTCATTTGCATGGAGGCATTAAATTTTAGTCAAATGAGCTAATAATTTAGTCTTTTGCTGGTTTAAACATTAAACCAATGTGAATGAACAATTTATTATGTGAACATGTATGGGTTTTGATTTAATTTTATTCTTTTTTCTACTTTTTATAATAAGTATACACTTTGGTACATTTTAGAATAAAACTACGTTATGACTAGCGGTAACTAATGTCGTATACTAAAATTACCAATCGCTGATTTCTACAATCCTTAAAAAGCAGGTATACTAGTTATACTAGTTAACAGTTAAAACTTCATCAGCTTTGAAACACATTTTCTGGTTTTCCTAGCATTGAAAGATTTTTAATTTTTATATCAGGATGTAGAAATTTACGATTACTGATACACGTTTGTATTTGAAATATCTTAAATATAGAAAACGAAGTGATGTGAAACTAACTTGATATCACAGCAAATATACGTCTTAGTTTTACAACCCTACTGTCATAATATGATGCTTATAATCAATATAGATTATACCTATACAATAGACTACATTGACCAAGACTACTCGACAATGTACATACATTTCGACAAGACGTAAAATTCTTAACCTCACTTAATCTTAACCTCTTTCTGCAACGGTGGATGACCCTTAACCTGAAGCGGTGGTTCCTCCACCTGCCGCTGTGGTTCCTCCACCTGCCGCCGTGGTTCCTCCACCTGCTGCTGTGGTTCCTCCACCTGCTGCTGTGGTTCCTCCACCTGCTGCTGTGGTTCCTCCACCTGCTGCTGTGGTTCCTCCACCTGCTGCTGTGGTTCCTCCACCTGCTGCTGTGGTTCCTCCACCTGCTGCTGTGGTTCCTCCACCTGCTGCTGTGGTTCCTCCACCTGCTGCTGTGGTTCCTCCACCTGCTGCTGTGGTTCCTCCACCTGCTGCTGTGGTTCCTCCACCTGCTGCTGTGGTTCCTCCACCAGCCGCAGTGGTTCCTCCACCAGCCGCAGTGGTTCCTCCACCAGCCGCAGTGGTTCCTCCACCAGCCGCAGTGGTTCCTCCTCCCGCTACAGTGGTTCCTCCTCCCGCTACAGTGGTTCCTCCTCCTGCCACAGTGGTTCCTCCTCCTGCCACAGTGGTTCCTCCTCCTGCCACTGTGGTTCCTCCTCCTGCCACAGTGGTTCCTCCTCCTGCAACAGTGGTTCCTCCTCCTGCAACAGTGGTTCCTCCTCCTGCCACAGTGGTTCCTCCTCCTGCCACAGTGGTTCCTCCACCTGCCACTGTGGTCCCTCCTCCTGCCACTGTAGTTCCTCCTCCTGCAACAGTAGTTCCTCCTCCTGCAACAGTGGTTCCTCCTCCTGCCACAGTGGTTCCTCCTCCTGCAACACTGGTTCCTCCTCCTCCCACTGGGGTCACCGTGGTTCCTGTACTAGTGGCTGCGGACACTGTGGTTCCTGCACTAGTGGCTGAGGACACTGTGGTTCCTGCACTAGTGGCTGAGGACACTGTGGTTCTTGCACTAGTGGCTGAGGACACTGTGGTTCCTGCACTAGTGGCTGAGGACACTGTGGTTCCTGCACTAGTGGCTGAGGACACTGTGGTTTTTGAACTGTTACTGCTAGTCGTCGTCGTAGCTAGATGGGGAAAGAAACCATTTAGGTAACATTATTTTTAGGAAGCTCCAAAGCGATTAAATACAAAACGTAGACCTTTCATGTTGTAACTTACTGCACGAGTAAAAGTGTACTTTAAAGGCTGTTTGACAGCGACAACGTATTCCTGGTTGGTTTGGTGGAAACCAAATGCCGCCATGCAGGCATGGTGACACCTTTTTAGTAGTGGATTTTTTCGTGGTCGTCGTCTTCTTGGTAGTTGCTTTCGTTGTTGCTTTTTTGGTTGTAGCGGTAGCTGAAAAAAGTTTGAAACAAAATTTTTTTAAAATCAGTAGCTTTTGAAAAACTAATATTGTTCAAATTTTATGATGCAACATACTTGTAGGAGGATCGCATTGGTAGCCACATTTTGAATGGCAGTGGCAATGGGCCTTTTTCGGGTGCTGTTGTTCGAACGAGGTTCCTATTTTGCACCCCGGATTAGCAATCCCTAAAACAGAAAACAATTGATGTATATTGAAAATTCGTTGTGTTGTGAAATACCAATTGACCACTGGTATTTTAGGGCGCCTACGTACCGGGCATTCGGAGCATAACACTTTACTAACTTAGGTTAGGCTTGTAAAACCATAACCTATATCCTAGTATATGTTATACCTCCCTTTCCCGCTAAGCCCCTTAATCGATCTGGGAAATATTAAAGTGGTCAATTAAATATATAATTCGTTTAAAAAAATTAAAATTACAAGTAGATGTATGTGGAATATTATCTGGCTTTTTGCAAAGTGCAGCAGCAGATGTATAGGAGACTGCAAACGTCAGAGCTATGAGAAAAACTGAGAGAATAGGCAACTTCATTTTTAATGAAGTCAATGAAAATATCCTCTAATTTTTTCTCAAAACAACAATGATGTCTTTCAAGTCTGTTCTTTCTGCAAATTGGAATGGTTGGTTTTGGTATGATACTCTTCTAAGGATTTCATCTCGGTTTTATACTTGTTGCATTCCTCAGTATCCTATACTAAATAACTGATCAGTAAAAATTAATGCTCAATCATTCCTCATAAACCATGAAATAATCTTAGCTCTGATTGGTTTTACAATCTAGATAATTTTGCCAAAATGTTGCTTTCTAATCATATACTAGATTCTGTCGGAAAGCAAAATAATGATCACAATTTCTTTGATTTGATTTTATTTCCTACCATTGACAAGGAATGTACTCCACCCAGATGTGAGTATGAATACACATCATCTGTTTATTTCCCAAATTTCATTGCCATTACCTACGTGGATACATGTTGAAATACCTTGTACACTTTTATGACGTCAAATAATGTGCCATGTCATATGACATGACACCTTATTTGACGTCAAGGGTGTCATAAGACAGATCAATTATTTGATATGTCAAGGAAAAAGAAAAGCAATGTTATATTTCAGAGTTTTACTTGCCGGAGGATTATTCTCAGAGGAAGTAGATGGAAAAGCAAGAAAGTCTAATTGAAATAAGAAGTTTCATGGCCGAGCCACTAACTTCTAAAAAGATAGAAACGATATGAAGATAAAAACGGATTACTAATCATGGCCATAGAATTCCATATCAGGACCACCAACTACTAGACAGTTCAGACTTTGATTTCCAGTAGTTTTTCTATTATTATTAGTATGTATACTTTGCCAAGCATCGCATACTGTGGATTTGTGGACTCCGTGGATGTCAGTAACACCATGATATTGTAATTGTCCATCATTCCTCATCCAATGTAAGGACACTAAACACTACTGTTCTGAGAAGAGCATTAATTTCTAGCCGTCGTGTAGCAGGTTTTCTGAAATATGTTCTAACATAATTATTCTACTGTATCAGGAGGGGAATTCCCAACCTGTATTGATTTAGGTCCGTAATTTCGAAAAAAATTATGCTTGACTAAAAATTATCTCGTGTGTTTTCTTTGAGGAGTGCTATTTTCGTCATCGCTGCCCGCTGTCCGTCTGTGGAGGAATCGAACTAACCCATCTAAAGTAAGTTTTCATTATAATAAGAAATTACTGTTCAGTAATCAGTAATTCGTACAATTTCAAAGTTTCAATTTCATCGTAGTGCATGTGGAACGAACATTTTTGAGTTTCTTGCTCAGTTATTTTTATCTCTATCATTTATAAGTAAACTTATGCTTAGAATTTTCAATATTTAGTGACTTAGAACTTATTTTAATGAAGACCAATTTTAAAACTAAAAGTACGCCAGGGAAGGGTTTATCATGAATCAAGTTTAGAAGTTTAATAGATTTAAAAACAAGAAAGAGCAATAATTTTAAAGGAGTGGACAGAATGTCAGTATTTCTAATTTTAAAGCAACATTTTACCAGAATTATGAAAAGTAAAACAGGTAAAAGTAATTACTTGTCGTACCTTTTGATAGAAAACGAAAAATCACAAAGAAACGCAAGCGTAATTTTTGAATATCCCCTAGATAATGTACTTTGAGTTGTTTAGAGTTGAAGATGAATTTAGCAAGTTGAGTTGCTGCAATTTGAGAGTATTTGCAAATCAAAATGATTAGATCATGTTTTCTAAAATTGCCCATTGAAACCTTATTCAGGTAGTGGAAAGTGGAAAACATTATCCTAAATTGCAAAACAAGAAATTAGGAAACCCGTTAAATAACTCATTAGCAAATAATTTTTCTTCTTCGACTTTCTGCTTTTTCCATTAATTTAAAAATAAAATATAAGTAAAATAAATAAAAACTAAAGTCAGGTGCACACAATTGCAATTACTATTGTATCAATATGTATTATAGCACGTGCTGATAAACTTTATTTAAGTATGTATTCTATGTATCCTAATTTTGCTTTCTGGAGTTTCAATTGCATCTATACGGCTGTAACCTAAGTTTTTGTGAAATCTACAAATAATCATATGACTGTCATTATATAGAAAACCCGCATTCGACTTTTAAAAATATTAGGGGTCTAGGGTGTCCATTTGGAGAGCTCACATAGCAAACAGTTTTTCCCCCGTTAAATATTTTTGGGAGAATGTGAGAAAACCCCGGACTTACACCAAACAAGACTTTAGGAGCGATTTTGAAAAATATTGCAAAATTTAAATTTTGGTAAATATTTCCAAGTTTGCATTTTGAGAAATTTTTTCAAAATATTTAATTTTAATTTTATTGAACTTATTTGCTTTGTGAACTCTCCCAATAGACTTTACAATGACACAGTCGTAGATTTTTCGAAACTTAACAACCGTAGATGCAATTAAAACTCTGGCAAGCAAATTACTTTTAGGACAATATTTTAATAAGGTTATCATTACGTGGTATAAAACCTTCTATATAAAAATGATGTTTCTATATGGTAAATTAATTGCATTCGTATATGAAAAACGAGAAACTTCAAAAATATCTCAAAACTTCAAAAATGTATGCACACAAAGGGGATTAGAATATGAGCATCCTCCTACCTTTTCAAGATTTGGTCTTCGGCTAATTTGCCAACTGCTTTTATTGCTTTTTTAACATTTCATAATAAACATTTTATGGTACATTTTAGTATAAAACTATGTTATTGTAATGACTAGCAGAGTAACAATGTTGCTTACTAAAATCACTAAATCACCATATCACCAATCGCTAATTTATACAATCCTTAAAAAGCTAGTTAATAAGTTTAAGCTTTACCAGCTTTAATATGCAATTCAAGCCTTAAAAAAATAATTTTTTATATAGGCATGACACGACGAGAACAAGGAAGATTAATCGACATTATAGACCTAGGGTGTAGAAATTAACGGCTATATAGTGCTACTACTTTGCAATGGAAATATCTAAAACTTAGAAAACGTAATGAAATGAAACTGTATCGTGGAAAAAATGCGTCATAGTTTTACCACGACCATTTCTAGGTTTTAGATAAGTCATATGCCTATTAATATGACTAATATATAGACTACGTTGACCAAGATCATTACTCCTTAATTTGTTGCTTGACTACGTGCTTTGTAGTTATGTCTACTACATTTCAGCAAGGAGTGATTTTTATCCTTAACCTGCTGCTGGAGTAGTGGTTGCTGCTGCTGCAGTGGTGGTTGCTGCTCCTGCAGTGGTGGTTGCTGCTCCTGCGGTGGTGGTTGCTGCTCCTGCAGTGGTGGTTGCTGCTCCTGCAGTAGTGGTTGCTGCTCCTGCGGTGGTGGTTGCTGCTCCTGCAGTAGTGGTTGCTCCTCCCGCAGTGGTGGTTGCTGCTCCTGCAGTAGTGGTTGCTCCTCCCGCAGTAGTGGTTGCTGCTCCTGCGGTGGTGGTTGCTGCTCCTGCAGTAGTGGTTGCTGCTCCTGCGGTGGTGGTTGCTGCTCCTGCAGTAGTGGTTGCTCCTCCCGCAGTGGTGGTTGCTGCTCCTGCAGTAGTGGTTGCTCCTCCCGCAGTAGTGGTTGCTGCTCCTACAGTGGTGGTTGCAGTGTCAGTTGTTGATGATCCACCGGAAACTGTCGTTGATGTTCCACCGCTGGAACTTGTGGTTGTGGTTGAATTTCCGGATGATGATGTGGTTGTGGTTGAATTTCCGGATGATGATGTGGTTGTGGTTGAATTTCCGGAGGATGATGTGGTTGTGGTTGAATTTCCGGATGATGATGTGGTAGTGGTAGTGTTACTTTTAGTCGTCGTTGCAGCTAAATGAGCAAAAATGAAATTTTACGTAACACTTTTTTTAGAAAACTCCAAAAGCGATTATCTATAGGCAAAACGTGAACAGTGTGTGTTGAAACTTACTGCAATCGTAATAGGGTGTATGAAAAGCTGATTGACAACGACAACGGGTTCCTGGTCTGTTCGGTGGGAACCAAATGGGGCCATGCTGACATGGTGACGTCTTTTTAGTAGTGGCTTTCGTGGTCGCTTTCGTGGTCGTTTTCTTAGTAGTAGTTGATGCTTTTGTTGTTGCTACCTTTTTAGTTGTAGCATGGGCTGAAAATGTTTGAAGTTTGAAATACAAAATATAAATAAATTTATCAGTTTATAAAAAGCTAGTATTTTTTAAACAATATGATGCAACATACTTTTAGGATCGCATTGGTAGCCACATTTTGAATGGCAGTGGCAATGGGCTCTTTTCGGTTGCTGTTGTTCGTAGGTGTTTCCGATTTTGCAACCAGGATTAGCAACCCCTGAAAGAGAAAACAATCGCCCTTTAAAATTTGCACCGAAAATTAATTTTGTTGTGAAATACTCATTAAATAATTCCTTTAAAAATTAAAATTACAAGTAGATGTATGTGGAATATTATCTGGCTTTTTGCATGGTGCTGCTGCAGATGTGTAGGAGACTACAAACGTCAGAGCTATGAGAAAAACTGAGAGAATAGGCAATCTCATTTTTCATGAAAATCTCCTCCAATTTTTTCTCAAAACAACAATGTCTTTCAAGTCTGTTCTTTCTGCAAATTATAATTATTGGTAGTGGTATGATACTTTTCTAAGGATTTCATCTCGATTTTATACTTGTTTCCCTCAGTACGGTCAGTACAAAAATTAATGCGTAATCATTAACCGTGAATAACATTTAGCCATGATATTGTTTTTACAATCTAGATATTTTAGCCACGATATTGTGTTACTTGCCAATCATTTACTGGATTTTGTCGGAAAACAAAATAATTATCACGATTTACTTTTGTTTCCTACCATTGACAAAGAATGTACTCCCGCTAGATGTGAGTATGAATACACATCGTATGTTTATTTCTCAAATTTCCATTTGCCTTATTGGTTGCAAGTGCAAAATTTTACAATAACAAGAATTAAGTTCAACTTAATTATTATTCTGGAAGTTTTCAGAAATTCTTGTAGTCATTTTGTATAGCAATACTAGGGCTGACATTGACTTTTTGTAAATGTCATTTCTAGACATTAGCATTAATGGTTTTCAGTCTTATGTCTGACATTAAAATACATATTCAATTATTTTTGCCTTGACTGTTGCTCCCATGAAATAATAATTTGCATATTGAAACAAGACCAAACTGCAACGTTTCATCATTTTCTATGTATTCTAGTCAAATCAAACGTAAGTCTGTTTTCTGTGCAAAACAATATTTAATTTACTTGTTGACAGATTACCTGATTTCCTGATTACAGTGAATTATATTATTAAATACCTTAAAATACTATTATTAGTCTTTTCAAAATATCTACATTTCAGGTATGTAATATTTATTTTTCATTTTAGTTTTTCTATAATTGGTAAAGCAATACGAGCGATTGAACATTCATTAAATGCATTCTCAATATAATAGTTAGCATTAATTTTACATCAAAGACGTATGTTAGCGAATGAATGAATGAATGACTATTTTGTTGAAACAGTTACTCTTCAGAATATTTATTGCAATTTATGTTATAGTTAAAAAAATACAACACGATTTACCAAAGTAGAATTCAATATGAATGAACATAAATATAATTTTTTATCGTACAACGAGGACAAAATAAATTATATAATAATATAATCTGCACTTCATCTATACAATATTTTGATTTACACTGTGAGAAATTGAGTTTGACGGAGTTGGCGATTGTTTTATTTCCAAACGGAATTCATTAACAAGCCAGATCTGAAAACTTTTGTAAAACCCAGAAACCAAAATACACGGGGATAAGATATTCGATTCTCCCAAACAGACGACAATAATACCTGCGGCAGACAATCCTAAGATAATCACTACATTGCAGATCAACCAAAGTTTTGTACAAGTTTCACAAAATACCTAAATCAGAAAATAAATGCATGATAAATATTAACATTATTGTCCAACTAATAAGAAATAATTGAAATCAACGAAATTAGGGAACTGTCATAATAATAGAATGAATATGAAATACATACATTTCGTTTAAGACTCCATTGTAAAATAAACGCCATTGCAAACATAACGATAGCGGATGATATAATTATAAGATACATTGAGGGATTATTATTCGGATTCATTCCCGGAAAAGAAATGAGAGGATAATGTTGGAACCCTTCGACGAAAAGAAATTTTTTTGAAATTAATTGACCTGCCTGTGCGAATATAATTATATGCATAATTATTGTTAGTATGGTAGAGTTAGCTAACTTACACATTGTGCACAACCATACGGTAATAAACAAAGAGACCCACTGAAAGTACAAAAATTAAAAATCATTAGAGCCTGAAAGACGAGTAAAATTAACAGCATTAAAAATATGAATTAAAACATGAATAGACAAAGTTAGATCCAACGCGAGGCAGACCTCCATTAAAAATTTCAGAAAAGTAAAATTTAAAATAGTTTTTTGTAGCATCTGAACCAAGTGCTTTATTCAGTAGCGAAAGCGGAAAAGATTTGCAATTTTCGAAACTTTCAGTGGGTCTTTTTGGGACTAAATGAGGACTCCCTTTCAAGAATGGGTCATTTCTGACATATGACCTCCGAATATTAAAATGGTCAAGATGTTTTCAATGTTTTCTATTTGTCTATTTCTTTGCTTTGTTTTCGCTGCTACGCTTGGTAAATAAATGGTTTATTTTATATTTATATCATACTCATGGAGCTTTTAGAAAACTAAGCTTTTCAATTTTCTGTTTTTAATTCGGGCAAGGATTTTATTGAACAATTTGAACATGTTTACGCATTCCATCTTTCGACTTCACAATTTTGCCCGGAGGTTGCTAGTTTTTGAGGAATTAGAGCCCAAAGAGTTAACTCACTAATAAAACATGATGCTTCTTTTTCAGAACTTTCCTATTCATGTTTTTGAAGAAGTTGTACAGGGTCAGCCATAAGTATGTTAACAAAATCTAGGCATTCTAACAGTCAAACTGAGGTGGCTGCTGGCTACTGAAATAAGGTTTCCTATTTACTATACATACACACTGTTTTTGCATTTCAGCCTCTATTGTATCGCTGAGATTGCTTTGTGGTGATCAATTGTGCTTTTTGGCAGGTGCTGAAATTCTAATCTCAAATTTTGATGAATATTCCATCGTAAATAAACTAGGGAAGAAGAATTGTCGTAATTTAAATTCCAAACAATATGAAAATTGAGCAATTAAATCTTAGAAATTGCCCTAAAATCACCACGTGATTTTTTGATCAAATACGCTTTACTTTGTTCATAATTAAATATTAGCAGGGTCTGCATTCACATTAGAAGGGGTTGTAGAAGTAAGTGAAGTGTGTCCCTCATCTCAATTCCCCATTTAATGTATATTTCCATTGCTTGGCTATAGGTTCTGGTTTAATTGAGAACAAAGTAAGGCTTGTTTTGGTTTTGATCTTTGATCCCATACCCACAGGTCAGGTGGCCAGCTTTGAAGGTTTGAAGGTTGAAGGAATTGTTAAATTCTCATATTTTTTGCCATTAAATTACGTTGACTTCCTCATTGTAAGTACCTTTACCCTGTACTCATTTCAATGAAATTATAAAATGATGATATTAGAATAAACATAGATTAGGCTTAAAATAATAAAGGTAGCTTACCATATCGCCGTATGATATCATTTTGATGGCATCTTTGTAAAGATTTATTTTCCCATTATTTTTTAATAAAATTGTTAATTTTCTTCTAGAAAATTGTCTTTTCTTGAATACTCTTTTTGAAATTTTACTATTTTCAACTCTAATTGTTTTCAATCTGTCAGATACCTCAGGATTGTCGGTCATGGGAATCTGGACATCAGATACCCAGATCGATTTGTATTGGCTTGAGTGACTAGTAGTCATTTTACAATTTAAAATTTGATTATTTTTCATTCCAGATACCAGAATTTATAAAAGTATTCAAAAGAGAGTTCTGATTCTGATAAATCACAATAATTAATAGTTCATTCTATGAATTTGTTAATTATGAAACACCGCTTTCGTGATAACTGCTAGTAGCACAACCAAGCACAAGGGGTGAAGGAATAAGACTGCTTTGCTTTTCACTTGATTTTGTTTACCGCCTATATATATGTATGGATAAAAAAATGAAGAAACAAATAATTAATGTATCATATTAAATTCTGGGTAATCTAATCCCTAAATATAATGAACGCTAAGTACGTAATTAGCATTTATTACGCACTAATATATGACTACGGTTCATTTCTAAGCAATTCCTCGACACAACTCAAAATCCTAATTATATTTTATTAGGAAAACCTGCAATTGAAATTTGAAATGCTCAATACAAATAACTACACCCCCAAAAGCAATTATTGCAGAAACATTGAAGTGAAAATCTTCTTTATTGAATGAAAGGAGTAATCTGTCTGACAGTCCATAACTCATAAAAAACATCGCCAAGCCGTAACATAAAGCGAGCCAGAGTGTTAAAGGGAATAAGTTATGTCTTTACAGAAACTGGGCCTAAATTAAATGTAAATGTTGCCATGTAAATAATGAATGCTTCCAATATATTCCAAAAAGTTAGTTTACCGCTTCATAAAGTGGGAAACACTCAAAAAGTTAGCTTACCGCTTCATAAAGTGGGAAACACTCAAAAAGTTAGCTTACCGCTTCATAAAGTGGGAAACACTCAAAAAGTTAGCTTACCGCTTCATAAAGTGGGAAACACCCAAAAAGTTAGCTTACCGCTTCATAAAGTGGGAAACACCCAAAAAGTTAGCTTACCGCTTCATAAAGTGGGAAACACCCAAAAAGTTAGCTTACCGCTTCATAAAGTGGGAAACACCCAAAAAGTTAGCTTACCGCTTCATAAAGTGGGAAACACCCAAAAAGTTAGCTTACCGCTTCATAAAGTGGGAAACACCCAAAAAGTTAGCTTACCGCTTCATAAAGTGGGAAACACCCAAAAAGTTAGCTTACCGCTTCATAAAGTGGGAAACACCCAAAAAGTTAGCTTACCGCTTTATAAAGTGGGAAGCACCCAAAAAGTTAGCTTACCGCTTCATATAATAAAAGACCACCAAAATTATGAATAAACTGCTTCCCAAAAGTGGACACGCCCACAAATTTTACACCTAAATACCCTATTTGAGTATCTTATTGCTTATAAAGTGGAAGCGGTGTAAAATATTTTTTACTATCCCGCTAACAAACTACTAGAAGCGGTGTAAGATATTTCAGTACCCAAAACCCCCTTTTCATATATTATTGCTTATAAAGTGAGCGCGCGTTAACTCCGAAAGGGGTGGGGTGACCACGCCCATTTTAAATAGGGTTCCTAACTAGGTCGAGATGAGTCCAAATCCGAGGTTTTATCCAAATCGGTCACTGGCTTCAAGAGTTATGGTGTTCACATACGTACATACGTATGTACATACGTACGTACGTACATACGTACGTACGTACATACGGACAGACAACACGGTTCCATAAGTGAGCCTCTGGCTCGCTAAAAATCGAGATAATATTATGTTCATTAATGTCTTCACATCAAAGTGAGGTCAAATTCGAATTTATGGGGCTCAACTAATACATGTTAAGAAAGTATGACTTCCGCTTTTTCTCTATGACTAAATTGATTACCAGATTTATTTTTCCTTCATCTTAACATTGAATTTCAGGAATAAATTTTTAATTCAGATTAACAAATTCCTACTGATTTCATCAAATGGGAGTTACAAATAGGGTACACAATTATGATTTTACGGTGCATTTTACAGTAAATGTGTAGTTGAAGAACATTTTTGTTTCACAGTAATCAAATGGTTAGCACTTCACCGAATAAAGTTAACTGAACACAATATTGTAAAGGCACATCTCCATATTTTCTTCGTATGCAATGCGGTCTACTATACGCAGGAATCGTTTGAAACGGTGCCTTTGTTTCTGAGTAAATATTTTTGACATTTTATAAATGCGATTCGTAATTGCACATTAACAAGTAATAGATATAATGCACAAATAAAAGCAACACTTCAGTCTTTAAAGAACAAAATTTTATTAATCAAAGCGCAATAAATTACAAAACTATTACACGTAGTACTATTAATCAATCATCCCAATTTTTGCACAGACGCTGCTTGACGCACTTCCTCCTTCCTCATTTTCTTTACATAGTCATCATCCCCGAAGGTCTCATCACTATCCTCGTCTTGAAGTTCCTGTTCTTCCTCAGCTTGTTTCTTAGCTTTCAAAAATGTATTCGCCTATTGAGAAAGCGAACATTTTATTTCAAAACGTGCAATAATATTTTTATAATAACAAAGTCATTTCAAAACGTAAATGCAATTAATAAAGGAACTAACTCTAGTAAGAGTAGCTTCATCAAGAATATTATTTAACACAGTCAGCCTTCGCCTCCATACAAACCTCTGGTAATCAACAGCCGTCATGTTTTTCAAAATATTTTCCATGAATTCACTTTCCCTAAAAGAAAATTCTTTATTATTATGTTGTTTTCCCAATCAAAAGTTTCTACTTCATTTTCCGCAATAATTATTAATAATAGTATTATTTAAAATGTGAACAATATGAACCTGCTGCCAGGTGGAACTGCATAATAATCATCTACTGGCAATTCATATTTCACTTCCTGTTTAACAAATACAGGTTTTTCTGAACTGTTAATATTGACATTCCGTCGATTTTTTCCCTCGGGCTGACCTTCATTTATGTCCGTTTCACCTTCCCCCTCACCCTCGTCCTCATCTTCATTCTCGCCTTCACCATCCTGTTGAACTGGAATATTCCATTTTTCAGTTACCAAAACGTATTTAAGATGCACTGCTAATATTTTCCAATTACAATGCCATCGAATGACAAACTTCCAACTTTCTTCACTTTAAAACTAATAAAAAAGATTACCTTCCGTAGCGACAGGAAGTTTTTCGTCTTTATTTTCTAGATCCATTGCTAGTTCAGCTTTACTTCCCTCGTACCGTTTCAGATCGTCGCTTTCTTGCTTAACTTCTGCTTCGTCTAAGGAAAGCTGAAAGTTGTCCACCAAAACAGCTACGAACAAGCTAATTGAAAAACAGCATTTTAATAATAATTATTGGAAATATCGTAAATGCAGCATGGATAAAGATAAAAGCGTATTTCCACCGTGAATATTGTACATACTTTAAGAAAACAAAATACTCAATCAGAATGTACAGGAACAGGTAAAAGAACATCATCCAATATTGTTCAGGGAGGTTTTTCTTTTCGATTTCCTTTAGCAATGTACTCCAATCGTCAAGTGTAAGTAATTGGAATAAAGTTACAATGGCATTCCATAAGGTTCCAAACTCCTTAGGAGAATCTTCACTAAATAAACCTTTTCCCATTACTGCGAAGACAACTATATTAGAACAAATTAAATCAAATGTCTATTAACACAATATAAAACAGACTTCCATATCACAAATACCGAAAAATCTTTTAAACGAAAACATGCAGTATATCAATTTTATACCACTTACAGATAAAAAGACACATCAGAACAGCAATAGATCCTAGAGAGAGAAAAGACTGGAAAATCGTTGAAACGATAACTTGCAAATTCGGGAGAAATCTATAGTTTCATCAAAAATCGTAAACCAGTAGGATATACAAAGAAATCTTAGTTTTAAAGACCATAAGCGTAATTGTTGTACTTGATGATTCGAAGAAGTCGTAATGCTCTCAGGGATTTTAAGAACTTGAAAGCTATAGAGGCATTAATATCCGCGTTGAGCGCCAAAGTTTTTGTGACGAGATCCACAGTTATTTCTCTGAGAAATAATAAAATGCTAAATTAACCGTGCAACATTAAATTGGATTACATGTACCAATGCAGGGTAAGAATGAAAATAATTCGGGGAAATCAGTTGTATTCTTGTATTGCGAATTCATGCATGGTTCAATAATTAAATTCATGATGAAACTTAAGAGGCAGATTTTTATAGCGATTATTTTTAGAGGGACATAAAATGAAATCATAAAAACGTACGCGAAATGAACAAGGACTATTATCATATCTAAAATGTTCCACATTCTTCTGAAGTAGTCCTCTCTGTAGATAGATATTTTTAGTGCAGCCTCTACCACAAAAACGCCCATTACACAAGCATCCAACAGCATTATAGGAAACACTACAGGGAGAATGCAGGATTTCATAACCAATTATTTACAGTTTTCGAACAAGTGAGTAAAATTAACTGCAAGATTAAGTTTCCAACATATGACATACAATAATGTAAAGAAATAGCCTCAAAAGTCAAAAGAGTGATTCCAGCAGTACTGATGATGATGGTGCAAAGCATGAATCTTTTGAAAGTCTGCCCATTAATGAAATCATAAGTCATTCTGCGTCGCTCACTTGCATTGTGCAAATATTTATCCCTCATTCGTTTTTCTGCAAATGTTTCCCTAAGTGCTTTTTGCTCAGCTCGATCCTACATTCAAAAAAATGTTTATTTCGAATTTCGGATAAACTTCTAATGTATTCTTTTTGAAATGCGCATTTCTTAACAACATTTCTGTAATCCTTGAAGAAATCAATATACCTCACACAGGGCAACAATTTCTTCGAATTCTTCATCGGTGATATTTCTGTTTTTAGTCAAGACATCCACCTTTTTCATTTGCTCGGATAAAGTGGACGTTCCAGCAGATAATCTCATTGTTTCATCTCCATCCTCTTTCCCCCGTCGCAATTCATTTTCTGTTTCTATATCATCTAGGCCTTCATCGGAAACAATATCTTCGTCAAAATCGTCTTGATTTATGCTATCTCTGCTTCCTCTCTTTGCGAATTTCTTTTTCAGATCCCTGTTACCCTGCTCCCCTTCTGCTTGTTGAACAAGAACATCTTCTGCATGCTGTCTGAGTATCTAAGTACGAAAACGCGTAATAATTCAACATGGCGCATTTTACCACGGATAATTATTAAATGTTGCCAATTTCCCAACCTTAAGCTTTCTGTGTTCAGATTCTAAGCATTTTAGCATTTCATGAACTTTTACAGTCCGCACAAATTCCTCCCAGTTCAAGCGGAACTTCTTAGAGTGCAATATTCGCGAGTATCTTCTCGAATTCATCAATTTTTCAAATAAGTCCCTGTTACTAATATTTTCAACTGTGAATGTGTTAGCATCTGCTTCACTCCCCGCCTTGTCCTCCCCGTCATAATTTTTATCGATAATGTTCACACGTTTTCCAAGAGTCATTTTAGCTGGCATTTTTTGACCTGACTTAAAACTTGGTTCACTCGTCGATTCGTCTGTATCTGTACTAGAAACAGCATCATACTTCTTGGAAGGCTTACTTTGCTTGTCATCCATACTTTAAACCTACCAAACACTTTACACATTTACAATTTACTATTGCAAAAGGTTATCTGCTAAATTACCACATATACCCATAAAAATGCTGTTTATTGCTCCTTACCAAGAAAGAGAGAGATAACTGCTTTACCGCGTAAAGGTCAAGATGAACTGTATACTCTGCTGTATGGGATGTTATAACTTTACTTGCTTAGTATCTCTTTTTTTCAAACGAAACTAATGCAGAGGAATCTTTCGAATTTATGAATGGTGAATAAATGTATATTATAGGGAATAATCGGCAATGCTCACTCATATAATTTCTTTCACTCGAGAGTTTAGTTTATTTGTCAGTTCATATTGAGATTATTTACAGCACATGCATATGAATACCCTCACATTTACGAAGCTTCCTATGGTTACTGCTCTACCCATATGATTTTATTTCAATACGGAAACTCCCTCTTTAAAATTGTCAATGGGAAGACAGAGTAGAGCATTTTTGGAGTTGACTAATGACGTCAGTTTTTTACTACACTTGTAATTCCAATACAAAAATTCAGAATTTACCGTGCATTGGAGAGTAATACGAATTATTATTAATTCCTCTCCATTCCATTTCCATTTACTTCATTTCCACTTGAGCAAGAACACTATGTGAGAAATGGCAGCAGTGTTTTATTTTATATCATTTAAAATGCCGCATCATACAAGTATGGTCAGTGTATACCTTGTATATGCCTTGTATATAGATAATATATAAATTCCACGTGATGCGTAATTAAATACATAATGTGTAACAAACTATAATAAAAATTTTATTAGTTCATAAAAATGAGTCTTGATTGAGTTGACCTATCTATATTACATTTTGTATTTTGCATATTGGTCATCGTAAACTTTAAAGGGCATCGACATCTGTAAGAAGTTCTTCACGGCCGCTGGAGTTGCAAATGGATGGACAACAGTATGAAAACTAAACCAAAAAATAAATCCCTAGTTAGTAACCACTGATATAATTTACTAATATGCTATTCATAATATGAAAGTAACTAATAAAAGCTTTACAAAGTCTGAAATGAGCATTATATAGCATTTCATTAATAAACTCACATCTCTTGTAAATCGAATGCACAATACCTATCCAATGCTGGATTTTTTATAAATTTTATTACAATAGTGTAAGAAATCTAGGAGAAATACCTTTGTTACAATTAAATAGATTATCAGCGACATCATCAGTGATAAGAAAAGACCAGTTGTTAAGAAGAGAAGAATTGGGAGGAAATCTGTAAGTCAAAGGAAATCGTTTAACAATATTACACAAAATTATAAGTGAAACTACAGTTTGCAACATAACAATATAATGCCCTACACCGAAATCGTATAATGCACAATGTACATCTTAGAATAGAAAAATTATTACCGGAATCAGCAGTATCGTTCATGGTCTTAAGTTGACACTGATAGTGATATTATAAAGATCCCAACCACTTAATTGTTCATCAACAATATTAGAAATAAAAATTAAGAAAGTAACTACAATTGAATGACACTATTTTATTTTCCAATGAATAATTTCTGGAAACTTACAGCAATTAATACAAAATGGTAATTACATTTTCAGCTATTATATTTGAGCACAAATAATAAGATTTCTGTTTACATTCACTGTACCTATACTGTAAGAGCGTAGGCAGAGTAGACCTTGACTTGGCAATAGTCATCATCCTACACCATCTCACCCACTGCTATATTTGTTGCACTATTTTTTGTAAATTATATGCTGTATTCATATGCATATCGTGTTTATATTATACATTCTGGAATCTTTGGTCTTAAACATTCATATCTTAATTATTCTTAATTTCAAGTATTTTAAGAATTTATGGCAGTTTCATAAAGCAATGTACATATTGTACTATAAAGTACTATAGTTATGATATCTTAAAAGATGGACAATTTAAGTTTTAAAAGCTTATCTGAACGAGAATTACAAGATAAGTAGAAATGACACTGAATGCAGCTAAGAGTGTCCCGCGAGTAATTGGGAAAAAGTCCCAAGCAGTAAAACATATAGGATTTGAAGAAATGACGGTGAGGTGAGCTAACATTGGATTCATTACACAACTCTCTAGATTGCAATAGGTCATAATCCTTGCCAATCCGTAATTGCAATCGGCTGCAGCAGGATAGACATTTCCCAAGCAAATAATAAGAATGACCAATCTCCCAGCAAAACAAAAATCGTTTCCACCGTATATCAAAGCATCAATTAATTGGAAATCCTTGTAGTATTTTATGGGTAGAAATGTCAGACTACAAATCATGAAAATCAGAACAGCAAAATCCATTAGTAGTAGTGGGCCTAGGACACTGTTGATACAACTTTGTAAACTTGCAATCTTTTGGATGTCCTTGATGGAACCCAGAAGAAGATGTTTGTTTGGTTGTACCAATCGCCTTTTGTGATGATGGCTAGATGGAATTATCTTGGCAGAAGTCCGAATTCGACTGTAAATTTCCTCTACGATCACATCCGAATTTACTTTTACTTGCGACGTGTTTTCATCGTGGCCTTCATGCTGAACAAAAGAAAAAATGTTTGTAAAACTGAAACATACTTAGCTAACTCGTAAGTTACGTGAGATAATTTATTTAGCAACTGAAAATAGTTTTTTGCCATCTGTCCAGAAATGGTATTTTCCATGAATATGCCTGAATACTGGTAAAATAAGATTTTATTATTTATTTCCGTTGTTCAGAATATTTATGAACAATTACCAGTTTTACTATTGCCATTGTTTTGAAATACTGATAATTTTAAATAAATTCCGGAGAAAATAATAATAATTCCGGAGATAATAATATGTACAGAGAATTGCTATATTTTACCAGTAATTTTTGACTTCAAAGTATAATTTATAATATTCATGAGTAAAAAGGATATTTCTGGCAAAAGACAATTTCTATGTTGAACAAATATTAATTCTAGGTGCTTACTTCTTCAGGTATGAAGTTTCCCATAGCTTCCTCCAGTCCCTGAAGAATTCCATTCATGCATTGAATGAAAACCATTGCTAAAATTGAGCACGTGACTTCCAGCATGATAAATCCAGCCCATTTCCAAGCAATGCAAACAATTTGGAAAAACGCATAAACGGTAACTTCGAAAGTAGAAAACGTTTTCATGGTTCCATCCTCGTTTCGCAAATAGTAGAATACGTACGTAGGAAACTCTGTTCTCAAAAAGACATGAGCTCCACAACAGACCATAGACAAGATGGCCATAATGGCATACGTGATTTGGAGAATTAAGCGAGATTTGCAAGTTTGGTGGTATTTGAATAAATCCTCAACATCCTTTTCCATTTTAGACCAATCATTGAAAATCTTAATGATGCTGTCAGACCGGAAGTAAATACACAATGTAGATGCGTATGAAATTACTCCAGCAGAAAACCAATTGCTTTGGGACACAACATCGATAACTCCCAGCCCGTTTACAATGGACAGGATTAAAGATACGAATTGAAATCCCATGTAAAATGTTGCTAACAAGAAAATCATAATACTGTAAGCGAACCAAAATGAACGTTTATTCAAGATTAGTATTGAATCGTTTCTTCCGAATTGTATGGGACACACTCCAAGATATCTACAAAATGTCAACATTGGTTTCAACACCGTAAGTACTGTACATGGTCCATCAAGTGAAGAATCACAAATTTTATTATCCAAACCCGTCATTTTACCGCAAACACAGTTTTTCCACTATTTACAAGAAACTCAAGAGAAATTCGCAATTTCTGTAAGACTTTCTAAAACTTCAAACTTGTCGAATTCCAAAACTTGAATGTTTGGAAAATAACTGAATTTAAATTCATGTCTCTTATGGACTATGCGACTGAAAATAAATTGAAAATTTTGCTTATTTAACCATTAGAACTGTCTATAATCAATTTAACCATGGATAAACTGGATTATACCTAGATATAGCTTAAATAATAATTCACTTCTTAATAGAACTGTCAACTATGATTTTATAAGAAATAAGAAAACACCACAGGCACTACTTTTATCTATGAAAACCGATTATCGCGGCAGGATTGTAATAGAGGTCCGAACGTCCACGTCTTTAATTCGAAATTCAATCAACATTATTACTGTCTCAGAAACATGGATAACAAAACTCCAGTCAAATTCTGACGTAAATGTGAAAGTGATGTGTTGTCATTGTCAATCCATTCCAAACAATAGTGCATCAAGGAAACCCAATAAGTCTATATAAACACTTAGCATATCTCACATGCACATCAAAACTCACGTCCGCCATTCAATCCAGAGGGGTATTATTTATACAAGAGAAGTACAGCACCGAGGAGAATGAATTTAGAACACTTTTGGGTAATTGCATTAACAATGCAAAACGAAATCCACTATACTCCGCAGAATAGAACCAAAGGACTTTTTAGTAGTATCTAGCAATACATTTTAGGTTTTTAACTTTTCCCTTCCTAGTATGTATTTATAAAAGTAAAACCGCAATCTTCATTACATTACTGTCTAATTCAAATCAAGTAATGGTAAACAAAGGTGTCAGAGACAGATGAGACACTGTAATAACACAGGGTGTACTTTATTGACTTTGTTTTTATAAGTTAACCAGTGTAGTGTGTATTTTTCATAACCATGTACTGCTTATATGTTTTCTCCTATAAATCACAAAACAAGGTTCGCTAACGAACAGTTTGTCGGTATTTGTCCCTCAGCATTAAAAGTACAAATTACATGCATTACCTTTTCTTCCCTTGTTTCTTGTTTGCATTTATATTTTTACACAAAGGCTAGCTATAATTTATTACGGAGACTCAGTATTATATGGGTTAATTTAAACTGGGTCAGAATTTTTAATACTAAAAGGCAGAATGACATAAACTACGTATTATATAGTAGTGCTTTATAGTATACTGCATATATTATGTTTATTACAATATAGGTTACTGTATATGCGAAAGAGCAGTAAATGCCAATGCAATACTAATGAATTACTAATGAAATACTGTAAACGACGAATTGCGTGCGATATAAAGTGCTAAATCCATAGAAGTATATACAGCTAATAATGTAACATAAGACGGGTAATAACAGAATCGAATTTTCGCATGCACAGCTCTTTTATATTTACATTTCATAATACATTGATATGCAAGTCTGACATACAGATAGTTTTCCCAGTTTCCTTCGGCTATTTTAATTTTTGTAGGATTGGCACGATACGCATTATGCATCGTAATTAGCGCAATTCTATTGGGATTCAAGAACACATTAGTTTTGTATTCGACATGTTTACTAACCACATGAAATTAACATACACGACCTTTTCCATAAAATGTCTACGTGTCCATATATTCCTTCAGAGTAAGAACTCCTACACGACCTTTTCCGTGAAATGCCGAAATGCCTACATTACATTTCACAGTACTGCACTTCGTATTGACATAGCAAGAAAACAAGTTTTAGCCTTCGTTGATTATTATATGATTATGCATCAATTTCCAGGCATTGTATAACTCAATTTCAGCAATAAAACCGGAAATTATAGGAAACCCTGTAATTACAATAAATAAATTTACAAGAAAAACTAATACATATTGTATTTCTTCTAAATATTGTTTTATTTTAAAACATTTATTACAAAACCTTGTAAAAGCTGAAAAATGGATAAAGTTAAAAGGTTTGTATAAGTACAACAAGGTAAGTGATAATCAAACTGAATGCAGCTAAGAGAGTTCCACGCGTAATTGAGAAAAAGTCCCATGCAGTAAAACAAATGGGATTCGATGAGTATATCGTAATATGACCTAGAGTAAGATTCATTAAGGAGCTATCAGAGGTTAAATGCATCATTACTTTTCCCAAACCACTTATAACATTAAGACCCGCAGGATAAACGTTCCCCAAACAAATAATTAAAATAATTAAGCGAAATAGAAAACAGATCCCATTTCCACCGAAAACAATAACCGCGTTTATGTCGAAATCTTGAGAGTGCTTTATAGGAAGGAAAATTAAGCTGCAAACCATAAATGTCAGTTGAGCAAAATCCATTAAAAGTAAAGGACCTAATATGTTATTAATCAAGGTTAATAAAGTAGCCAATTTGTGCAGATCCTTAATAGAAGAAATTACAAGTTTTCTGTTCTGTTTTATTTGGAGTAAACCACTGGAGAATACTTCATTCGTGTTCGGAAGACATTCCACACTAAAGACATTATTATCACTTTCTGTGGCTGGATCCCTCATTTCCTGCAAAAAATATTTTTATGTATTTATTGTGGGCACAAAGAAACTTTGACCACGCCTATGACTAATCAAAGCAAATGATCACGTGGTGTCTGTTCACCAATATTTTCCAGGATGACTAATTGATGTATTTAAAAACAATACGAAAACCAAAAACTCAAAAATTATCAAAAAAGCTGTAAAAATTTGCTTTTCAGTTTCGGATACGTAATTTTTCTTAGAGTAGGTTAAGTACAGACACCAAGTGACATTTCGTAAATGATGAGTCATCGAAAGGCTTAAGTATTTTCGAGTTCACAATACATAATAATTAGCATGGGATAATAAATAATCAAAAAACAAAGAAAACTAATTACATTATTGGGCGAATAAGGTAAATTTCCCACATCGTCTTCTTTTTCCGTTACGATACACCTCTCTAATGTGTTCTCGATGTTTTTCATGCACTGAATAAAAACCATTGCAAAAACGGAGCAACTGATTTCCAAAAGAGAAAATCCTGCCCATTTCCAACAACTGAGCCAAATTTCGAAAAGTGAATAGAGTGTAATTTCAAAGTAGGAAAACTGAATATGATTCCCGTTACTATCTCGAATGTAGTATAGGATGTAAGCTGGATAGTTTGGCATAAGAAATGCATGTACTCCACAGAGTACAACTGAGGAAATACCCATAAGCAGGTAGAAAACATGAAGAGTTGTCAACCACCTGGACACTTTTTTGTCTTCGAATAAATCATGGGCTTGTGTTTGAATTTTGGTCCACTCGTTAAAAATCATGATGATTCTGTCAGATTGTAAGAAATTAAATATAATTAGAATGTAGGAAATTAATCCAGAGTAGAACCATTGACTTTGGCCAACTATGCTGACGATCTTGTGACCATTGAAAATAGAAAGGGTCAATGCCGTAATGTTAAATATTAATAGGAGTGTGGTGACAATGAAAATGAAGACACTGTAAAAGTACCAGAAGGATTTCCTGTTAAGAATTAAAGCTGAATAGTTTCCCGATAGTTCCATTGGGCAGATTCCCATAATTCGACTCAGTGTAAGCACTGGTCTGAGCACCAATAACACTTTCGATGGTTTATTTAAATTATTTACTGAGTTCTGAAATAATGTCTTTTCTTTAGTGCTTTCCATAATGCTTATTGTTTACTTAGGAATATTTGCGGAGGTTAACTTTTAGAAATTATTGGACTTGACACTGTCATTCCAGAAATAGGAGAATGAAAATGGCACCGAAAAGTCAAAGGAACTGAACTCAAAGAAGTATCGATTTATAATTGCTTTTATAAATAATAAAATTGTCTAATCGCGTTCCACCTATACTTTATTTACCATTTCGTCGTTTTGCCTTCATTTATTTTTAATTCTTATGTTCAATGCTGGCTGGCAACACGGAAAGCACACTTTCTTAAATTGCCATTGTGTTACTGAAAAAGGTAATAAGTATGTGTGCTTATCGTTATTATAATAGTATGTTTACGTTCTATAAGAAGCAGACACTGTTGTATTGTTTCGTGATCGCCTTTTCTTTGTTTTTCTTATTTATTACGCCAACTCCTTCAAGGCATTCAGAAAGTAAAGTGCTTTTTATCTGAAAACCAAAACACAAAACACTAATGATGTTCACTGTCTACGAAACGACTAACTTATAATGCAATTTCTAGAGGACTTGAAAAGTTGGTTACTTACTATACTTATGAAATGAATCTCCACATATAAATTACAAATTAAAATGATGGACAGAGGTCGACTGACAATTCAGATTTCAATCCATAAATACTTGTATTTTTCGCATTTTATTGCTTACATTTCTTTTATATTTCATGAAAACATTTTAAATCCAAAAAATATTTAGTGTAATATGACAACATTTTAATTGTACATTGTCATTCGTATCTTATTGGTGATATCTTTTCTTCACTATTAGCAAAATTTACATTTGTTTTTGCTTTTGCATATATCTATTATATTGTGTACATAACTTAAGATCATGAGATAAAAAATAATAATATAAGAACGACTATTTTGTTTGCTTAACCACAATAATGCTAAATTAAATATATCAGCTTACTAAAAACCCCATGTGAGTAAATAAACAAATAAAAATTCAATAAGAAATAGTAAAAACTCGACAATCTGTACAAAAGGCTTAAAGGTAGTATCAATAATAAAATTTAATAAATATGAGAATACTAAGTAATACATATTAATAAAATAAAACTAGAACGCATCTCTTAGGTACTGAATATTGATATCATTATTGATTATTGATATTGATTAAAAATGGCAGCGACTACTACAATAATACGGTAAATAAACTTATTTGTTCTTTGTCATAAATACAAAATGTATGTATAAAATACAATTATTACACTATTACGGCCTAGCCTTCCTGACCCTAGGGAGGAATTAGCAATTAAACATCAGAGGGATAAAAATATTTGGGGTCACTTACAGCAAAAGCGCAAAAGCATTTGTAGAGGAGAAAACTGCCGAACTGATTCTTAACTTTTTGAGACCATTGCGTCGCAACAGATCCCAAGTAACTGCCTTTTTTCAAGTTGGACAGTTCTACCAAACCTACTGCATCAATCATCGCAGCTTCATTGACATTTGCTTCCCGTTCGGATGAGTGATGAAAAACGCTAACTAACATTACGCCTAACCCCGCCTTCCAGATATCCAGAATTTTATCCACCTTCTGTCCAGCAGAAGGTTGCTTATGCCTACTTTCGATTAATTGAGCCTTTGCTTCTACTAAATGCTGAATAGGCCTTTTCCCACAACCTTTACCTATATAGAACACTGCAGATAGAAATTTTTCGAATTTTTCCGAATTCTTAATGACTCCTGATTTTAAATGATTTCCAGAGAAATTCGCCCTCTTAATTATTTTCGGATCCAAAAGGACGTAGTTATAAAACGATTTGCTAGTGCGCCCAGTTGGGCTACAGGCAGCTCCTTGAAGCAAGTTAATTTTCAGTTGACCCCAATCATTAATTAGATTTAAATCTCCGATTGCTTGACGAAGCTCGCTGGAAAACGGTGTCAGAGAAGACGCAAGTATTCTCTCTACATCCTGTACTCCTTCAAATCGGGAAAGAATTGGATACGTTGAAGGGGTCACAGGAATATTTACTTTTTTCATGTTAGCCTGCAGTCTTTCTAGTTGTTCTCTTGATGGCGAAACTAATAACGGAGGGGTTGAATTGGCACACGATCCAGTTGCACAAGAAGAGCAAGATTCGGTGTCCCTGCTTAGTTTGCTTGCACTTAGAGGTTCTGTATCTTCAGGTATTGTAGTTAATTTGTCATTAATCGTTTCGCTACTTGTGTCCGTATCCGATGTAATGCCGTTCGATTCGTCTTCTGTCATTAGATAACTGTAATTCATATTCATCTTTCGAAACGACGTAGGATCTGTAATAATGAAAAAAAATAGATTCCTTAAAAAATGTTTTTGCACCTCTGGACTCTAAAATTCTACATATATAGAGAAATGAAAACTTACTTTTAGGGGTTGAATTTTCATAGGTTTGGGTTGTTGGGGTATTCTGGTCTGGACAATCTGGAGAACTATCGCATGTGTAGTATGCGTACTCACTTACTTCTGTAATCCCTTTAGTAACAGTCATGTCCACAGGCTTCATGGATCTTCTGAACGAGCAGTACTTTCTTAGAAGGAGTCCAAAGCATTTTTCTTCCATGCAATTAGTTTGATTATCTATTGCGATGGAGAAACAGGATTTTCCATCTCCAGAGAGAATATTTGGATCTCCTCCATGGATAAGCAGAACATGGAAAACCTCATCAAAGTCGTTCATCACACTTAAATGTGTAGGAGACAGTCTTTCGGAACAATTCAAATTATTAGGGTCTCCACCCATCCGCAGGAAAACTCGAACTATTTCAGGAGAATTATTGCTCAGCCCCACAGCCAAGTGAAGTAGACTCATCTCCATTCCGACAACGATCTTATTGCAATCAATCTTCCCCTTGGATTTCCGAATAATCTTTTCCACCTCCTCAACATTTTGCTCATCTATTGCTTTGTATAGATTCACTGACTCCTGGATATACGGCGAGAGGCATGGCTCTGCCTTTACGGGATCCATAATAACCTGAAACACAAATCAAATCATTTTCATAAACATCATTGTAATACACACAAATACTTTTTATTCTTGACAGATCTTGTAAATTAATGTCAATGTCATTTCGCGATTTGACAAGGTCAACATTACGCATCCTACTAATGTTAACAACTAGTATAATTGTTTATCAGCAATCTAAATATAGTAATCATAAGTAGTTGGATTGGAACTTGGAACCAAGCATACAACAATTTTTACTAGGGTGAATGTGCTTCTGCTTGTGCAAAGTTGTTTCATTGCCTAATACTGCCTGAAGCTTATTACTACCCAAATATATCAGTCTTCAGAGTTTTACATTTAGAGCAAAAGCCAGAAGCTATTTCGACTCTATACGGTACTCAATTATTACTTATATAATTTATATTGGAAGTAAAATTTTCGACATACATTTCATTCCAACTATTCACCAATTTTTGGGTTTCATTTGACATTAATCTGGTATACCAGTAAAAACAAACCGGAACACTTTCATTAAATAAATTTCAACAGCTGATAGCTTTTGACTGACAATAAGCTAAACTTGTACACGTGTTACGTCAATTATTTGTGTTACGTGTAACAAGATAAAAAGTAGTACTTAATACAATAAAAAAAATATTAGTTAGAATGTTAGAAAATATCCATGCACTTAGGAAGTTTGGTTTACATAGTTTATTAGAATAAGAATAATGAAATTTTTGTCTTACTCGTCTTACTATTTGTGACTTGAAAATCCAATCCAACTGTGAACGTTTTATGCGAATTCCTAAATGTCAGTGGCAGGTCAATCTTGTTTATATTTAGTAAATCCACAGTAAATCATATGGTGTAAATATTTAGTTAACGGTCGCTTGTGTTTTGAGTTCGTTCCTTTTCGAGTCTTGCCAATCAATTCTTAGGAGCGCCCTTCAAAGTTCAATTCTGTGTTACAATTCAAAATGATTTCTGCTATTCCAAAACACTTAAAAATTCTGTCACAGAGAGCAATTCAACTCCAACTTAAGAGTAGCGTGCAGTTGAATACAAATCGGTTTTTGTCTTCCACTCATGTGTTGAATTCGGCCTACGAGTCACCTTTGCCAAACAGTTACTATAATGAAGAGCAGCAAGAAATGCAACGGTCACTTTCCAAGGTACGCCGCACTACATTCTATCTATCCCCATAAAAGCCAATAGCGAGCGAAAACAACAAGCAAACCTAAATCTTTAAACATTTTCCCAATGTCTATGTAAAATCAACATTTGCATGAAGTTATTAGACTTGACTTTCTTAAACAAAGTCTTTGTTTAACGCTATACTTTTGGGTAATTAAGGTACGTATTATAATTAAACATGCAAATTAAAAAACACCAACACCACATTATAAGCCATAATGAATGAAGCCAAATTAAACAAATTGCAATTAAGTCTCTATGAATATAATTAAGCATACATAAATTAATGAAATAGTAATTAACCATATACATGAAAGAATAAATTAACGTTAAACACAATATGCCTTTTAGGTTTGCAATAAAATATAAAGTGAAATTCAGAAATAAGATTTAATGTAATTTTTCAGGAAAAATGCCTTTCGACTTGATTTTAAGTTGAATTATTTATGGTTTAATTTTTCAGATAATAGAAAATGACATAAATCCTCATGTCGACAAATGGGAAGCTGCAGAACAATTTCCGGTCCATGAAATCTTTAAAAAACTTGGACAAAATGGTTTTCTTGGAGTACAGTATGAAACTGAGTATGGAGGACTTGGTCTGGACTACAAATATCAAGCAGCCGTTCTTGAGGTCTTACCTTTGTGAGATTATAAATATAAGTAAAATATATCTATAGTATTCACGGTGATCAGAGTGATCACAAGGATCTTCTTAGCCTAGAGTCTCTACTCGAATAATTGCAATTTTAAATACTTACAGGAACTGGGGATGATTAATTGTGGAGGCATTCCCATGTCTATATGTATTCAAACAGACATGGCTCTTCCAGCATTGGCAAGGTCAATTTATTTAGGAAAATCTAATATTCTAATAAGCTAAAATTATAAAAGTATGTAAATTCAAAAGTATTTCAGGCGACAGCAGTCTAGAATTAAAAAGTTTTGCTGATTATTTAACAGATTTGGGACCCCTGAGCTTAAGAAACAATTTCTTGCTCCTTCGATAGCTGGTGACCTTGTTTCGGCTATTGGTGTTAGTGAACCTTCGGCTGGAAGTGATGTCGCTGGGATAAAAAGTACGTGAATCATATCCATTTTCTAACACATTTAATTTTATATGGAAAACATTTTATATGAATAATATTCATGAATGTAGCAACTGCAACGAGACAAGGGGATGACCTCATTATCAATGGCGGGTACGATCTATATTATATAAGTAATGAGACTTCTATAGATGTGACTTTTATAATATTAGATTAAATTGAAGAAATTAAAAAACCATGAAAAAACTAAATCAATAAAGAAAAACTCATATAAAGAAATATTCAAACATAAAAGAGCATTTAAAAAGACAAAAGCCATTAATAATTGAAACTAATATTTGATTCAATAATACAGGAAAATCTGGACATCGAATGGAATGACGGTATGTGTGATAGATTGACTTAAATTGGTGATAATGACATTAATGACTTTTCTACATAACATTAAGACTGAATAAAGTGGGAAACGTTTTTAAAGCCTTCTTTCTGAAATAGGCGGATTGGATTTGCCTTCTTGTGAACACTTCACAAGGTGCTGGTCATAAAAACAAATCTCTGATATGCGTTCCGATGAATAGCAAAGGTACATTTGTATTTTGTTTTTTGTATTTTAACAAAAAGTCTTACTGAAAACACATTAAATATAATTAAGTACTGATTAGGTGTCACCAGACGCAAGATTCATAAAATCGGGATGCATTGCTCTGATATGGCCCAATTGACGTTTGAGGATGTTCGTGTTCCAGTCGGAAATATAATTGGAGAAGAAAACGCAGGTTTCTTCTATCAAATGGTGCAGGTATGTTCTGCTGGATCTTTTGTAGAAAGAAAACTCATCTTCTCTCTTTAGAAGTTTAGACTAAAGGATTTGTGCAAAGGAAAAGAACAAATAAACGTACACAATGGAAGTATTTTCTTTATCTGTTTTTCAATAATACTTTCTGAAAACATTTTCTTTTCTTTGCTAAAGTTTCAATCAGAGAGACTAGGTGGAGTCATTGTAAGTTTGAAAGGCATGGATAAGATGATATCTGACACAATTGAATATACAAAACAAAGACAAGCTTTCGGAAAATCTATCCTGGACAATCAAGTTGTACATTTCCGTCTTGGTGAATTGGCAACGGAAGTGGAAGCTTTAAGAGCTCTCTCTTACAAAGCTGTAGGTAAGTTCACTGGAAAAGATGCAATAAAAATCTTTATAAATCTTCAATTGTAAATATTGTTCTATTTAAAATAGTATTTTTAAACCCGTTTATTTCTAGATATGATGGTCGCTGGAGAGGATGTCACAAGACTGGCTTCAATGGTAAAACTTAAAGGTGGACGACTTATGCGAGAACTTGCAGATTCTTGCTTACAATATTTTGGGTGAGGTTTCTTTCAAATTTTTCTGTGCAGCAATTTCTTATTTCTCTCGACAATATGCATGTATGCTTTTCATGAAATATATTTTCATGTAAGTTGAATATAATAATTTTGTAGTGGAATGGGATACACAAGTGAAATGCCAGTGTCCAGATTTTATCGGGATGCAAGGTATTATTAGTTTTGCTAAATATTATTACTTCTTTGTAATTTCGCTGTTATGCGTTATGCTTCAATGATTTTACGTATGCTCTGCTCTGCTCAACACAATAATTATTCTTAATAGGGTAATGTCCATTGGTGGAGGAGCTGATGAAGTAATGCTGGAAATTATATGCAAGTTAATGAACATTGCTCCGAGAGCCCCAAAGAAGTAGCAATATGAACATGACTTAAATGCCTGATTGCACTTCATTCACAATGCAACTACAGAGCAATAATAATTTATATATTGTATCGAAATGAAATCAAATGAAATATAAAAAATATAAAGTTTTCTGGATAATTTGTATATTACTATTTAAATATTTATATGCCACCCCTTTATATTGACATTGACATAACCTTCTCGTAATTCCTTGATTGATTGATTGGAACATCATTTTAACTTTCTTATATATACTATTTCTGCACTCAAAATTGACATTTAACATTAAGGTAGAATGGTATTTTACTGAAGCTTTCTAGAACACAAAAATGTCCGTTCGACATTGTAGGAAACCCATGTAAGATTACTTTGTACAGGAAAGAATCATTTCATTTCCTTCCTATTGTTCGTCGAGAAATTTCTTGTCTTGAGGAGAATGTAACTCTTTAGCTTGATATTAATGAAAGCTTTGATTGGTTATTCTTACGTGTATCGAAATTCTCATAGTTGCAGTATTTCTTTCACAGAAGTAGAAACAAATGTTTCTCCTGAAACACCAAATGTGCTTCAAGAATTAAAGTACATACTTACAGTAAGGACTTTACTATTTATCCGTAATCCGTGTTACGCAAAGCAAGAAAAGGCACAGACTAATAACTATGAAGTGTACAATTATTTATCATGTGGTATAAATTAGCCATATTCATATTTTGGATGGTGAAGTAATTACATGGAACATACTGGCTTGTAATTCCATTTTCCAATACATGAAGTATTTACGTCAGGTATGGTCAGATTATATTTATGTTATTATGTTGCACAATTTGCAGATGTGCCAATCTATGAAGTAATGAAGTTCACTGTATCGTTAAGCTGTTTTGTCATTAGAATAGGTTTCAGTTAATGTGTCAGGGTATTTGCCGTCCTTTTAAACTAACTTTATGCAATCAAGTGAAGTAGCTCAGTTTAAAACTACATTTTGGTAGCATCAAATAGAATTATAAGGCTGTACTGTGTTTACCAAAATTAATAATTTAAAATTTTGAAATACACGATAATGGCGAAACCGACTGTTGGAATAATAGGATTGGGTTCAATGGGTATGGGGATAGGTATTTCGTTAATCCGGAATGAATTCCCATTGTACGGATTTGATTTAGACATAAAATTGTGTGAAAAACTATTGTCCTCGGGGGCATTGAAATGTGGAGAGGATTTTCTACATTGTCTAAACGAAATAGACGTGTTACTTATTGTTGTAGTGACTTCTAAGCAATTGGAGCAAGTTCTGTTTGGAAAAAATTCTCTGTTCAAGGATATAGTAAGTCAATTGAAGTCAACTTGTGTGATAGTGAATCACAGTACAATATCCGCAGAAAGTGCAAAATCGGTTGCAAATAGATTACTGCAGGAACACAACTTGGTATTCATCGATGCACCAATGTCAGGAGGGTCAGTAAAAGCAGCCGAAGGAAAATTGACACTCATGATATCTGGCAATAAGGAAAAAATAGAAAATTGCAAACCTGTTTTCGATTCATTCGCTGCGAAAACGTACTTTGTCGGCGAAACAGTCGGATTGGCTTCAACGGTGAAAATAATCCATCAATTACTCGCTGGAGTTCACATCGCAGCTGCTGCTGAGAGTTTGGCGATGACTGCCAAAGCTGGAATTCCTTTGTCTCTTATGTACGACATTGTTACTCACGCAGCAGGGAATTCCTGGATATTTGAAAATCGAGGAGCTCACATTGTCAAAGGAGATTACACACCTCACTCAGCCGTTGACATTTTTGTGAAAGATCTTGGTCTTGTGCTGGAAACTGGCAATTCTTTGGGAATCCAACTACCTTTGGCTTCCAAAGCATACCAAATGTTCTCTCAGGCTAGCGAACAGGGATATGGAAAACTAGATGATGCAGCAGTCATCAAAATCTTTAAGGAAGTTGAGTTACCTCATCATCCGCAAAATCCAGAATAACCGTTTTCTATGAAATAATTCTGTACAGCAATAATTAACATTACAAGTGTCCATGATAATAATTATTAAGATAATTATGTACTAATTTTAATAAAATTACAAAATTAATTCAGTATGAAAAGTTTGAATGCCATGAATGCATTATAAAAATTGATTAAATCGTAATATAGAAAATTAAGTACATTTGGGCAACAGAAAATCTAAAAATTAAATCTACAGTCTGCCGAAAATCTTGTTGTAGAGTCGAAACAGTGAATGGCTGGTAACAACGGATAAATTCTCCGTGTCGAGAGGCACACCGCCAACGTAAAGTATTTTCCCCGTCATTTTCTTCCAAATATATTCGAATTCATTAAGGCTGGGTTTTAGTGTTTTAAAAGAAAAATCAAAAAATGTTAAATTTGGGTTGTCAATCAGTGCCTTGATATCTTCAAAGTGAACCTGTTGAAAAGTAGCATTTTAATTAGCTAAATTAGCTTACATTTTGTTTGTAATTTTCATTAACCGTACGACGTTAACATAATAAAACTGCGAACCTGAGGACCGGCCCCGAATCTCGACTCTTCTAACTTGAGCCATTCCAATTTTCTCCTTTGAGACAAGATCATCAAAATCTCAGAAATATCCGAATCGGTTTTCCAAGTTAAGTGAACTTTAGTTAACTGAAAAATGGAGAGTAAATCCTGAGTAGCTGCATGCAAACTTAAATCATAAAAGAATTTAGCGTCTTCCGCATGTCTCTTCATGAAGGTTTCCACTTTGAGGGATTTTAATGATGGGATTCCCGTAAGAAGGACACAAAGGGACTTCGGAGTTATGAATCCGTGGTATTCAGTTAAACTGGAAAATGTATCGACGACATGAAACTGTGCCATTTCTGCTGTAAGTGAATTCCAAATGTGCAGAGTTTTGATATTGGGTAACCGAGGATGCTCGTAATCCAATTGATGATTTCCAATGCTGGCGCACAGTAAACTGTTGTGGGGCAAGCCATCTAAAACTAGTTTCGAAAGTTTGGAAAAGAAATGTCCCTGTAGTACGGTTGGGTCAACATCTGGAAACCAGGATAACTGTAAGCTTCTCAATTGTTTAAGTTGCCACATGCATTTGAGCCAGTCTTGAACTTTATGTGGCTGGTTTCGATCATCGTATTGAAATTTCGGAACTGCTCTAACAACCAAATCTGTTAAGGTGGCCCCAACTTTGAAAAATAAATTGGCAACGTTCTTTGTACTCGCTGATTCCGTCAAACCCAAATCCAACGTTTCCAATCGGGATAAATTACATTGAAGAAGATTTTCCAATTCCTTCTCATCCAAATGATTTTTTATTGTCAGGTGTTTCAAATTAGTCAGGTATGGAGAAATAGATGCCACCGAATTCGGCAAATGAGCAAGTGACAACTCATTGATATTTGGGGCCCGAGGAACGAAATTCATGAGGAGAAGTTCATCCGAAAACAAACCACTTTCGTTTTCAACCCGTAAAATTTGTAATTCGGGGAGGAAGAAGTCGTAGTCACTGTCGTCAAACTGCATGGTCATTTTTGATGGCATTAGGTGGAGAACCTGTAGATTCCGGGTACATTCAAAAACTGCCTTTAGAAAGCCAGGTACAGGATGAGTCAGATTTAAATTTTTCACTTGCTCCCCAAAAACTTTAAGGAATTGCAAATAAAATGTTCTTGAGTCAAGATCCGTGTGCTGGTCGCCGTGTATGGAAAATCGGGTGTAAAATTGTCTTTCGATGATATTATTTTCGTGGAAATGAGTAGTGATTTCTTCCCGACTCCATAAACGAATACGTTTCTTTCTATTTATCATTTTCGTCGCTTCCTCCTCCCATTGCATACACACCAGGCGACATTTTCGTAACTCTGGCACTGGTAACCGACTCATAACTGCTTGCAGAACCTGGAAATGTACACATTGTACAATTAAAACCACACTAACAATGCAGCATTATGCTAATTATGTAAAACAGTGAATTCCTTACCTCTCTCTGCATTACAACTTGGGGGGCTGGCAACCTATGAGGATTAAGACCCTGGTTTTGATTTACCGTGTAATTAGCAGTCATCCGAGAAAAATCCCATATGCCACAAGAAGCACCAACTTCATTTCCACTCATATTTCACTATTTCCGGATTAAACAAGATATTACCCGTTTGACCTTCCTCAGTAACAGTAACTTGGTAAGAAAATAGTAATAACGAGCGTAAGCAATTCAAAAGTAGACAAATGACTGAAATAGCAAGTTTTTCAAAGAACAAGTAAATAGTACATTCACCTTATAAGGGTTTCCAAACGCGTCTTGTCCCTACAACATACAATACAACTATACTACCATAAGCATAAACTGCAAATGCGTAATCCTTTTCCTTTTGCATAGTACACGTTCACACAAATTATTAGTCAGTTCAGTTATCGATATATTTAGAAAGAAATGTGAAAGTTTCTATATTAATAGCACACCTTTGCTCTAGGTCATTTGACAATACATAAATATTATTTGAACTAGAACTAGAAATAGTTATTGCTTTTCATTCGGTATGACATTATTGTCATGTAGAATCATTGTTGTACCGTGGAAGTTTATAAATAGCCTTCTTAACTAAAAGTAACTGGACTTCTGATTTCTTCCAAAATAAGAATGGAGTGCTAAATTATTATAGTCCAAACATTACGGAAGTAAGGTCAGGACAGAAGCATGAATATTTTTCTCTTTCAATGCTAACACAAAAAAAATGATTTTTTTAATTATTAATAACAATAGTTATTGTTATCATGACTCATATATGATACTCATGAATGAACTATTGTTTAATTTTAATTTACTGGCATACTCTAAAATGAAATTCATTTCCAAAATTTCCATCATTGCCATCATAGGACATAATAAATAGGTAACACTATTGTTGCGACATATAATTCAACTAATACCACTTCAATTTCATTAACAAACGACTACATGTCATCATGCCAAACATTTCAAATATATGTACTATGGAATTCACCTAGTTAATTAGTAGACTATTTAGTACGGAAAAGAAAATGTAAAACATTTTCGTCATTTTATTGGCAAGTTAGCACTTTAAAGCTAAAGTAATTAAATTGATTTCACAAAACTGTAAATTGTAGTATTTTTCACCCTGACAAACACCGGAAACAAGTTTACGTTTGCTTCAATGAAGTTACAATTATTACATTTACAGAGAATTACATTTTTTGACAAAAATCAGAGTTTTCCTGACAAACTGACAAGACAACTCAGGATAAAAAGCTTGCTATCATATGCTACCATGATAGTACCTGACAAACACCGAAACAAATTTACGTTTGCCTTTTGCCTCCGTGAAGTTACAATTATTACTGAATTTACAGAGAATTACATTTTTTGACAAAATTCAAAGAGTTTTCCTGCCAAGCTGACAAGACAACTCCGGATAAAAAGCTTGCTATCATATGCTACCATGATAGTACCTCAGACCTCAACACTTGCAAATAAGCCAAAGGTTTTTCACAAAATTGAAAATATTCGCGAAATAAACAAAATAAAAAGTTTATCAAACTGCATATTTTTGACAAATTGCCAATGTTCCCTATATACACAGGATTAAAAGATAAATCATTAAATTGCAAATATCCCCAATACACACGGGATAAAAAGTTTTCAATCATTAAATTGCAAATGAGTCAAATATTTGTCACAAAATTGCAAATATTCCCGATATCTACAGCAGGATAAAAAAATGTCCCGACATACACAGCAGGATAAGAGGTTTGCTATCATGTTTTTGCATACCTTTGAAATTGCTATCATTACTTTCGCATAACGCAAAAATGCAAAGACTAATATGTTTGATATAACAATACTAAAAAGCTTCATTTATAACCAAAGAAAAGCATAAAAATAAATCAAATTACCACTTGGACCAAAAAGAAACAAAAAAAACTAAACGTCGTGTTTTCATCAACAGACGAAAATAATTGTTTAGTTAACTAAGCTATAATAATCTAACTCTAACCTTAACTAAGCTAAGTCTAAACTGTAGTTTATCTTGTGTTATTTCAACTTTGTAGGTGGCGAAGGAGAATCCTGAAATTAGTTTTAAAAAAATGCATTTTACCATTGGTTTGTAACTGCCTATTACTTTCGAAAAATAAATGCTGTTAACAAACCTGAGAAGGATGTATCATGTCCATTACTTGTGCAAACACTTTCTCATGCGTGTCAATTAATCCCGTGACACGGGTTGGTTTAGGTGTTCTATGTGGACATGGGGGCTGCTCTGCTATTGTTTTTGGATCTGGAGCCATCATCAGCGATGGCATTTCACAAGTTACATTGTATCGTTCATAGCCTTTTACAAAAGTTTGGAAAAAGTTAGTTGTGAATTGAGACATTAACTTATAGTAAAGCAAAACGATTGCCCTAATACATATATAATTGACAATAATTATATTTGTACCTTCCGTATTATTCATATTAGTATGCAGACTCTTATCGCCTACATGTGTAATGTAGTCAAAATCATCCACAAATTTTAAAGAACATGAACCGCATTGGACGTTTTCTGCTTGCAGCAGATGTTTCTATTAGGATCAAAAATAATGACTTTTTTATTTACAACTTTTCTGCAATAGATAACAAATATTACCTTGACATGATGAGATATATTTTTGTATTCTTTTAAATCCACATCAAGTCGAAATCCCTTTAAGCAGAGTGGGCAGATGATTCTTTTAACGCCAAGGTGAACCTAGGTATTCAAGGCAGGTTTTTGAAGGAATAAAATTTAAATATTAATTTAGTACTAATTAAAAGCTTATAAAATCATAAACATCCATTCCAAAGATTTTTTCATGTAAATCAACACTATCCCCCGAGGGGAAAACCAAATAATACTTCATTTAGGAAAATTAACTAACCGTTTCTGAATGATCAACGACTACATGAAGAAATGAAGATTGAAATTTACAAATGGGACATTTGTAAGGCATTTCGCTTTCACAATGATTGTCCCACATGTGCAGTGTTGTCTTAACTTCGTCTTCAAAAGTTTTGCAACAAATACGACAGCAGTGACCAACCTCGCTTAAAACTTTGTGGCTCTGAAAGATATAATTAAAATTATTCAGAGATTGACATTAGCAGCATACCGTGTATTTAGTGCAAAAATGCCAAATACTTTTGGTAGAAAAATTCTATCAGTTTACTGAAAAATATAACATAACTGTTGTAATTTATTTGGTGTAAAATACTGTTCATTCATTGAAACAAAGCAAATTAATGTAAAGGTCATTTAGTGCAAAATAGGACTCTTTTGATGTGTTATTATTACCATTGAGATTTAAAAAATACCTTTTTGATATGGTTATCAATATTTGATGTAGACTTCACAGGGTGCAAACAATATTTGCAGACACGTTCTTCACGAGTTTGTGAAAATTTTTCTTTCCACTGTATGTGGGTTACGATATGACGAAATATGTTATTTTTAGGTACATCTTCCTTACAGTCAGGACACTTTTAAAAAATTACAAAAGGACCATTAAATGTGTACACCATGTTCAATCTATTAAATGAAAACATCATTATACCTTAAAAGTTTCAGGGCAACACTCTGGGATATCAATAATTTTTCCAGAGCGCGTTCCATAATAATAACTATCCATTTCCACAGTCTGACTGGAAATGTAATAGTAATTGCTTGTGCTAAAAGTTGGTCGCAGAGGTTTTAGTCCTTTATTCGGGCATAAATTGCAGTCAAGTTTATTTTGGTTGTAGTACTTAAAAAACTGTCTACGGAGCAATCGATTAGTCTTTAAATCTGTCCATCCGTCTGCACCATCGTGAATGTCTGTGTTTGCACCTGCAACATAGAAAATACTTACCGAATTAATCATATTAGGTCACCAAATACATACCTATATACATGTGTAGTCCCCATATCGGTATAGTTCCTCCTCCCTAAGGGGAGAACTCAGATTGCTAAACAATATTACCCCCAAGTTAATATATGGATTAATGGTTAATAGACGTTTGTGAGGGTTTGGTCACGAATAAAATCAATCAATCAATATATTATGCCTAAAACATTTGAAATAGATAGTACCCTATATGGGGGAATTATTTCGATCTTTTTTGACAAAAAATGTTTTTGAATTAATCGAGGGCCTATACCGAAAGTACGGTGTTTCTACAAAGTTACAGTGTCCTTTGTTTTTCACAAAAATAGAGGGCTTGAAGGGGAACTTGGAACTATTAGACCGAAATGGACTACTTATCCCTTAAATTAACTTGCTAAGGTAAATAGAAATGACAATAGTTTAATTTCATTCGTAAGGTATGTACTTAGGCCATATTCACTAAATGAGTCCTCTTCAATTTTTACTACAACTGGAGGAGGAGTCATGTCTTGAGATGTAGCAGTCGACGACGGTGTTGCAAAAATTGATTTTACAGACTGAGAGTCAGAGAGAGTTGTAGCTGTGGAATTAGTCGGTGAAAAACTCTTTCTTTTTGAACGCCTTTTCCTTCCTAAATTGAATTCAGTCCCGAAGTCTTTCACGGCAGATCCAGGAGTAGACATAGCTGACATGACACTGCTCCCTCCCACAGATTTTCCATCATCATCTTCCTTCAGGTACCACTCGTCCGTAAATGGATCGCGTTGAATTCGTTCAACAAAGGATACAAAGGTTTCATCTGAAAATAATCGAAATTTAATAATCTGTCTTACAGAACAAAAAATCAAACTAATTCTAAACATATTTGTGGGTATAAAGCTAAGGTTAGGTTACATACATGCTATTTGGTAAGTCCTATGGATACTGTACACTGTTCCTCACTTTGCATTAATTTAAATTATTATGTTCTTACTTCTTCCAAGATGTCCCATGGCACTGCTCAAGTGTGAACATATATTACCGAATGCGTCGCCATTCAATCCCCAGACTTCCCTCCAAGAAAGTTCATCCATAAACTGCTGAATTGTGGCTAAAGTCAACGGATTGGAAGGCTAAAAAGTTAAGGCAAATTTTTGAAAACTCTAGAAAATTGCTTTTGATGTTTTGATCAAAATAACAAACTGGGTATGGTATACATTAAATTACTCACATTTAACATCTTTACGACTTTTTTAATGTAACACAGCAAAGGCAGCGAAGACTTATCTCCGGTGTGCATTTTAACATCAGAAAATCCAATTGAGAACACATCGTGCTTTTAACAGAAAGCAAACCAGTGTTATATAGTTAAAATAATTTACATTTAAGATATTTAAAATGTGTTTTACTTCTTTAATTCCTTGTTCAATTTTGATCCTTGAATTTAAGTGGACCCAGTAACCTAAATTTCCTAACGCTTGGGATGTTTTTGCTTGTTTCAACAGCGGATCTTGATTGTCCACCACTCTTATCCGTACAGCAGACTTTTTTAAATCCAAGGCAGCAAAGATTTTAACTACCGTAAATTTTACTCTCCCATCCTAAATAATAATGTGTTAAATTAGGAATAAAATTAAACTTACGAATTAAATTAAACTTACAAGGCATTATAAATTTGAAAATTATACCGCATCGAAAACTTTCATTTTGAAGTAATAAATGCCAATCAAAACTTCACATCTCAGCCCTCCCATTTTAGCAAACTTTGTTTGTAGAGCAAATGTACAAATGCTGCGTATTTGGGAATAGCAATTTATCAAAACACTTTCCGGTACCTACAAAACGTAATGCTTCGTGTGAATTAACAGTTACGTAAGCAAAATGACAAATTAATTGAATTAAAGTACTAAATCGCTTTTTATTGTTACTTTCAATAAATTGAAAATCTTCCACATTTCTGTTTGCATTGCCCAATGGTACAGGAGCTTCATTTTATCAAAAGGAGCCAATTTTTCTTTAATATTGAGCCCAAAAAAGGATCCTTGAAGAGGTGACACGTCTTTTCGACAACAAATTGAATGCCAAACGGGTGCTTTGTTTGCTTCTTGACGGTCAATCCAAGTCATTACATTGTCATGAGTTTTGCAAAAGTGCATTGTCTTTATCATGCCACAATTTTGCAAATAAATCATGAATTCCTGTTTTGACAGTCCCATTATTTTGTAAAACTCCTTTTCTGTAAAAATACAATAACAGAGTGAACTTCCACATCTGAAAAGTACTGATCATAAAAATACATAAACATGCCACATGATTTATACTTGTGTTAGCAATAGCAGCATCCGCATCTTCAGGACTATTTTTTAAGCAAGGTTTCATAGTCACCAGCAGGGACGGAAATATCTTTTCTAAGCCTTGAATTGCAGAATCGTTGTACAAACGACTTTCTACCGAAGTCCGATCCGAATCTGATGCTTTTGTAAATTCAGTTTTAATACTTTCCTTAATTGGATCTTCCGCAGACTTCGTCGACGTTCTGGATTCTGCTTGTTTTCGTTTACCACGAAGTGTAGTGGGCAAAGAACCCAACTCTAATAAGGTGGTTTTAACTTCACCGGTGTTCCTCCCATCACCTCCTGACATCAACAGCCCTTGTCCTATCGTCGAACCAGAACCATCTGTAGTATCCACTCCATCTAAGCCATCCATTAACAAAGCCTCGGCAGGATAATACCCATCTGCATATAGGTCCGGTACGATACCCCATGTCAGCCATGTCTAAAAATTAAACCGTTAAACAAAACTTTCGATAAATAAATTTTATTATATTTTTTGCTGGAATTAACAGAATGAGGTCTGTCAAATTGTGGAAGGACAACGTATTGTAGCGGAGTGACAGTGGTTTCCTACATGCATAAGTGTTTAGCCTAACCTGCCTAATAAAATTGAGAAATCTGGAAAATAAATATTTTCAGGGAGAACAATTTCTGGAAAAAAACTATTTTTGGTTAGGAACTATTTGAAGAAAAAACTGGCAGAATCTCTACAATCTCCCTCCCATGAGACACAAACAAACGGGAAAGGGCGCAGGCCGCAGGCAGAGAAGCTGCACCTGATCCAGGCCGTCCTGAGTCGGGTGATTAGACATACGGATGTTGGGTGTGGGCAAACACTAACACAACCCCGCTATTGAAATTTGGGCTACAAAAAAACTGAATCCAAGTCTACTGAGTACAGAGATGAATTCAAAAGTATAACTTACGGTCATAGACTCTCCACCAATGTCTCCTAATGCACCGTAATCAACTCCAAACTCGTCACTTCTACTCATTTTCTTGCTTTTTTGACTTGTGTTGATCCAGTGTATATATTTATTAAACTTCAACCACTATTTTGTAAAAATACAATTAATTACTCTTCAGTGCCAACAAGTTATAAGATTTTGGCACTAATAATGTTACTATCTTACCCATGATTCCCATTACGACGTCGTAAGTCGTAACCAAACCAGATCAGAATCTGCTCAGGAAGATTTGTGAGGTTCCACTTGCACTTCCAAACGATCAAAGATCACTAGAAGTCGCACTTGCGTTAATACAACGATATTAAGCATGCAAGCATGCTCACTATGGACAGACGCACGCTATTGCTTCTCCTTACTGCGCCAAAGAAGATTGTGATTAAAATGCTTTTTCTGCCCGAATACCATAATATGAAATCATGAAAACAGGAATTCATAGAACTTACACAGTCTGAAAATCTCTTGCTTTGTGACTTTGTGTCTTGTGCTGGTGATAATTTTCGGAAAAACACTTTTACTGGGTTAAAATTTTGCGGATGCATATCCCTAGACTAGAAGAAATGAACTATTGTTTTAAGTTTTTCTATTGGCGAACCCAAATAATGTTCAAGCAGCATATGCGTGCCTTTTTGATATTTCACTTTCTCATCAAAATTATAATTTTCCCCATTTCTTTGAAAATGTTTTAAACTGCTTTTTTATTTCAAAATAAAGTAACGGAAAATTTTGCATATTTTTGAGCTAACAAATTTACTTCCATATAAAAGTCACACGCAGCGCAGCGCATAACTGCTACGGATTAAGTTTTTCATGAATTTCCGAATTCATTAAACGGATATTCCTTCGCCCCGAAACCCATCGTCCTACTCATAACGTTTCCCAATTTTCCTAACCGAACCCAATCAAAAATTAAGAGGGTAAACTCATGAATAATTATAAAAAATTCCTTTAATTACCTGTAATGCTATTCCATACCAAAAAATAAATTAGCAATGAGGGGATGCTCGATGCTCCAGTTTACTATGTTTACATTATTTATTTATGCCAACAATTTTCGTGTTAGAAGCCTCTAGGGAGGGACACGATAATCTACATAAAAGAAAACAGTAAAATAAAATAAATTCATAAATTTAAAATGCAATGTAACGGTGGACCAACCCGATTTTGAAACATCAAATAGAAGACACGCTTACGCCTTCCCCACCAAAGGGGCCTTCACCCTCTGAGGTGGGGGAAACTTATGAATATTTTGCAAGTTTCAGTTTGAGTTGTCACGTTCCTACGATTTCAGTGTTGGTTTTTACGAAGAACCTCAGTACTAAATATTTAAGATATTTTTGTCTTCTTAAACAAATTATCTTTCCGGATTCCTGCTATTTTTTCTATTTTTTGCATTTAATTACATAGCTGCGGCAATATATTATTATGGGTTATTGTTATTATTTATTATATGTCGCATAAATATTGGGTAATTGCATAATTGGGTAGTTCGTAGTTCTTTCATTCTTTTAGCTTCATTTGGAAGGGGCACAGATATAGATATACTATTACTTACATGATACATTTAAAGGTTAAAAGAACAGATAAGTGAACAGATAAGTGAACAGATTTTCAAAGGGAATTCATGGGCACTTAAAATAAAAGGGGAATTACCAAAATAAACGATATCATAAAAACAATTAACAAAACATCACAAAATGATAACCATTTTTTTTAATATAAACGAGCTTTACGAAGTAAGAAAAGTCATGTAACATTTGATTTAAAAGGAAGACTGTACACTGCACTCTTCAGGTTCGTCAACCGCAGTAATCAGCTAATATTTAAACACGTTTACATTTTTATATAAGGAAAATTACAACATTCATGTACGTTGTGTAGATTTAATTAAGGGGATAGGGTATTCGTTTCTGTTCACAATTTTTAAGAGATAAGCTGAAGTATATGATTATACACAAACAGATAGTGACAGCATAATACCAATACGTCAAATTATAATATTGTTATTCTGTTGCTGTTCATCTTGTGTAGTTATATTTATTGCAAAAAAGCCCAAGTCCCTTCATTTTCAGTATTTATAGCTTTTCTTTTCATTTTTCATGATTTTGCATGAAAAAGTTAGAGTATAGTACACTGTGTAAATATTGCAAATAATCTACATCCAAGAAAATAAAAAACCCATGTTATAATTGCAGCTGAGCCAAGAAAGACGAAAACAAAATGGTTTTGTTGAAATTCAATTCTATTTTTACTCAGAAAGTTTTAAAATTAACAATAAGTCCTGTTTATAAGTTCAGTTTGCCAAGACATTTTTCTCTTTCCTCTTCAAATAATTCCTACGCTTCTCCTTTGCCAGATAGCTATTACAATGAAGAACAATTAGGAATGCAAAGGACTCTTGCAAAGGTACACCGGTACACGTAGATTTATAAGTTAAAAACAACAACATCTTGAATCTTGAACCATACTAAGGAAATTTAGATTTTAATATATCTTGTTTTCGTTTGTCCACAGATTATTGAAACCGACATCAATCCGTTTTTACAGGAATGGGAAGCTAAAGAAGAATTTCCATCAAAGACACTGTTTAAAAAACTTGGCAATGCAGGTTACAACTTTCCACAAATAATAAATGCATTTTATTTCCAAAACAAGTTGGTTTGCCAATACGTATAATATAATATGTTTGAATATGTACAGGATTACTGGGAATAGACAAACCAACGGAGTATGGAGGTCTTGGCCTTGATTTTAAATATATGGCAGCTATTCTGGAAGAATTAGGGACTATAAAAGCGGGTGGTCCAGCAATGGGAATAAGTGTCCACATGTGTATGACTTCACAAGCTCTGTCTAGGTAATCGTCATTCTTACAAGTTCATTTATCTAAAATGAAACAAATTGAAATCACTAAAATAATAAAAGCAAATTAAAATTTAAATGTATTTAAAAATATTATATAGATTCGGGAGCGATGAACTAAGAAAGGAATTCCTCGCCCCATCCGTTTCTGGAGAATACGTTGTAAAATTATAAAATAATAGCCTAATAATGTGCACTACTTAATATATGTTAATTATTGATTACCTACATGAAATACTTTTTATAGTCCTGCGTGGGAGTATCTGAACCTCATGCAGGATCAGATGTAGCGGCTGCTAAGGTAAGGCTAAGAGACACACTTCATTCAAGTACCCGACTTTTCTGCTGTAAAAATTTGTTAATTTAATTATTCTTAACAGACAACAGCAGTACAAAAGGGAGATGACCTTATAATCAATGGCTCTAAAATCTGGACAACAAACGGTTACACTTTTATAATATATAACAGTTTTAAATTATGTAATGCTAATAAGGAAAGTTATGTTGACGAATTTATTAACTTACAAATGGTTTCCCAAAAGTAAAGTTTTATATAACGTAATGCAGGTATGAAAGCAGACTGGTGCTGTGTAATAGCAAATACGTCAACTGGGTCACCCTACAAAAATAAATCACTAATTTGTGTTCCATTGAACCTCAAAGGAGTGACCAGAACTAAAATCCATAAAATAGGCAACAAATGCTCTGATATGGCTCAAATGTTTTTTGAGGATGTTCGTGTACCTGTTAAGGTTAAACTTAATATTAAATATATCTATGCAATTATAATTATATGCCTATTATATGCAACAAAAAATTCTAATTCAAATTATGCCAAATAGAATATAATTGGAGAAATGAATGCTGGCTTCTACTACCAAATGCTTCAGGTAAGTTAGTTTTGCTCATAATTTTCACACTCTATATTCAGTTGACTGATTATTATTCTTTGCAACAATTAGTTTCAAGAAGAAAGGGTGTCTGGTTGTTTAACTGTGCTGAAAGGTATGGATTCAATAATTAGTGATACTATTGAGTACACTAAACAGAGGCAGGCCTTTGGAAAATCTATTCTGGATAATCAAGTTGTGCATTTTCGACTTGGAGAATTAGCCACAGAAATTGAAGCGTTGAGAGCTTTAACTTACAAAGCTACAGGTTACAAATTCATAAGATTTTGTTACCTACTGAAAACTTTTAATTGTCTGTTATGAATAAAATCAATATGTTTTCGTTATTTAGACATGCTTGTAGAGGGGGAGGATGCCACAAGATTAGCGTCAATGGGGAAACTAAAAGCGGGTAGATTGGTCCGACAAGTTGCCGATTCCTGTTTACAATACTGGGGTATTGTGGCTAAAGCTGCCATATAAATTTTTCCTATTTTATACGCATTTATTTGTAAATTAAGTTCAATTTTACTCCAATTTCCTTGTATAGGTGGGATGGGATACACCTACGAGAACCCTGCCTCTCAGTTTTACCGCGACTCCCGTGCTCTTTCAATTGCGGGAGGTGCTGACGAAGTTATGTTGGAAATCATTACTAAGCTCATGAATATTTCTCCTCGTGGAAAGAAATAAACTTCTTCACTCTTTCTCCCTTTCCAGTTTCAAATATATATATATATATATATGAATTGATTAAAAATATATTTATAAACTTTCACGAACTGAAACATAAATGAAATTGGGAACGTGATTTTGACTAATGGGACATTTTTTGTTAATTATAAATACTTGAAGAATGTTACATCCTGTACCGGTGGCTACACAGCACGCATATATTTTTGACTATGATTACTTATTAATGACAAATAATTAGGTAATAAAATTTTTGATGAAATGTGTTTAAAATTGGGTACTTTTATTATACATTTTATGGACTAAAAGGCAAAATTGCACATACATACATACAATTTCACACACATTATAAGTTATTGACCTTGCCGTTTTATTTTCAAATTGATTGAATTGCTTATTTCTAATTACATGGAATTTGTGTTCAATTGTGGACATGAAGAAATAGTTATTACCTGGGGAATTTGCCAAGTACCGTTGACAAAAGTGCTGCTGCAAAAGTAAATTCTACCAGGGAATATAGTTTTGTTTCACCGCTCGAGATCTCCTTATAAGGAACATTGTAATCCAGAGTGTTACACGAATCCGTTTTGCAAACGCAAATCTCTCCTGGTGGAACAGTTACACTGTCACAGCCAATGTACCAAGCTTGATAGGCAGAAGTACACACATCAATATAATAGTTGTTGTGCCTAATTGTGGGTCTATTGTAGTTATCTTACTGCAAGCTTGCTTTTCTTTTGGTTCTAGAATGCATTCTTCCTTTTTTGGTGGATCGGTGCAGTTGACGCTACTACAGGTGAGGCACTTTAATCCTTAATAATTATGAAAATGTTAACTGTAGTAAACTTAAATCACTGTGGCTGTTACGTGGAACCTTGGAGCTGTAAATGATCTGGCGAATTAATATATAAATGATCTAAATAATAAAACATGCACATGTAAATAATATTTACCAACGCTCACTGCTGGAAGAACTGCGATTAGGAAAACGAGTAACAACTTCATTTTGATTTTGCAAATAAATGGCTGTATCAAATTTCAGGGGCTAAACCGGGTTCAACATCGATTTTGTGCTAACCTCCAGGAAAATAAAGATTATGTCCGTAAACAGCGGTATAAAAAACTTGAGAGTTAATCAGTGATGATCCAAAAGAGAAAACGGGTTAAACTCCAGCGAGCAAGTTAAATTGGCCAAATTCTTGTTTTTTTGAAATTTATTATTGAAATGGATAAAAATGAAATTCGAAGAAATATATTATGCTGCGGAAAGATATTTAGCGGGTTTTCTAATTTCGGGATTTGAGATTGAAGAAATAATTTGTTCAACTTTCTGGATCCATGGTTAGTACGAGTCTTTAAAAAAACTCTAGGCAATTTACTTCATAATGGGATGATTTGATTTGTATAGTACATAGGTCGCCATGGAAAATGCATTTTCAATGGATCGCAATAATCTATTATTTTCGTGTGCAGTGACTGCAGTGAACTTTTCAAATGAAAAAAACATTTTATATTTTCACGGTTTGCAAGACGCAAAGCAAATCTTTCTCCACAACTTCACTCAATCTGACAGTTTTGTAGTTTTACCAGGCGGATACGGCATCTTTGAGGATCAAATTATTGCATATGAGCGTTTACGGCAAGTGTACTAAAAATTTTCTTATGACATATGTTACACTTCATTCATTGGTAGATATATTTTCACATTTTGATTTTCTAGGAGAGGATTTGATTTTCAGATTTACCCGGGCACACTTGACACTTGTTGTCATTACGAGAAAATAATTATAATTTCTTTCCTTATTCCTGTAGTATAAGGTCGTGCTTGGATAAATGGCTCCAGTGAAAATCGGTTTGAATCTTTTCAAACAATTGGGTAAATCAGTTGCCGTTTCTGGATTTCCTTCAAGAAATTTTTCTTCTTCCCAGTTTCGTTCCCAGTATGTTTCTACACTGCCAGATTCCTACTACAATGAGGAACAAAAGGAAATTCAACGAACCATGGCCAAGGTGCGCTTGCCGTTATCTTTAGTTTCTTTAGAGCAAACCTTAAATTCTAATTGAATTGAGCTGAATTAATTTTTTTCAGATTATTGAGACGGATATCAATCCACATATTGACGAATGGGAAGAGAAGCAATTGTTTCCTTCTCACAAAATCTTAAAAAAGATGGGGGATGCGGGACTTCTCGGCATAAACAAAGATCCAGAGTACGGTGGCCTCGGTCTTGGTTACAAATATGTTGCCGCATATCTCGAGGTATTCATGACACTTTTTTGCAGCAAATTGCTTAGAAAATCGACAAATTGATTAGTTTATAGCTCATTAGCTCAATTTGTGGTGTTCCTAGAAGTAAAATTTGAAAAACTATACAAATCTGTATTTTTGTAGGAACTAGGATCTATTAACTGTGCAGGTGTGCCAACCAGCATAGGTATTCAAAAATATAATAAATAACTGAACCATATAGGACAATAGAATATTTGTTTTTTATAGTTTGCATTTTTAAGGTAACCCTTTTTTAATTTATTTAGCTGCCCATACGGAAATCGTCTACACAGCTCTCGCAAAGTTTGCCAAATACCCAAATGCTTTTTAAACTAAAGTACAAAATAAAATACAAATATGATTGCAATTTCATGCATTTGTTTTCAGATTTGGAAGTCATGAATTGAAAAAGGAATTCTTACAGCCATCACTTACAGGAGATTTTGTGGCTTGTCTAGGAGTTAGTGGTTTGTAAAAAATTGAAATCAAAATTCCAAATTGCAGAATTAAATAATATATTTTATGATTTTCATGTTTCTATTGCATTAAATCGCAGAACCCCAAGCTGGCTCTGATGTTGCTAACATCAAGACATTCGCCAAGAGGGATGGAGACGATCTGATTATTAACGGAAGTAAAGTATGTGGAATCTAAAAGATTACTCTTCTTGATATCACGAAAAATAGTTAAAAAGTTGAATCATTGATTTTTCCGAAAAGATGGTACTAAAAACAATTCTGCATGAAACTTTTATTTTTATTTTTTAAGATGTGGATCACAAACGGTATGCAGGCGGATTGGATGTGTCTGATGGCGAATACTTCGACAGGAAATCCTCACAAGAGCAAATCTCAGATCTGCGTGCCCCTAAACGCAAAAGGTACCTAATGACTTTGAGTTGTATGTACTTTATAATTTGTACACACAAAAATGAAAACACAGTGTTTGGTGTGTGTTCAAGTTTGCTAACGAAACTGGAAGTAGATGTTTTTATTTTGTACGAACTAATTTCATTCTTCCTATGCTGATAGGAGTAACTCGTCAGAAAATTCACAAGATCGGTCTTTACTCCTCAGACACAGCCCAGGTTTTCTTCGAGGATGTTAGAGTTCCGGCGAAAAATATCATAGGCGAAGAGGGATCAGGATTTTTATACACTATGATGCAGGTAAAATTATAGTATCGATCAGTGGAAAATTGACTAAATGCGAATGTACTTAAGCAATTTATTTTAAATGCGAAAACACTTTGAAAAATTAAATTATAAGAGTAAAGACCGGAAAATTGAACTTCCTCTCCTGAATTCTTAACTGAATTTCTAAGACATAGTTCTTAGTTCCTATGTAGTATAAAATACCCCACAATATGTATATACTCTAAACTAAGCGTAAACCAACTTCCCTATTACATTTTCAATTTGCTTTTTCGAGAAGTAAAGCAAAGAGAAAGAATTTCCTTTGACTTGTCATTTTATTTGAATTTACAGTTCCAGACTGAAAGATTAGGCGGAGTGATTGCCGTATTGAGAAGTTTTGATAACGCCCTTGCTGCTACAATCGAGTACACCAAACAAAGACAATGCTTCGGGAGATCTGTTTTAGATAATCAAGTGGTTCACCACCGTCTTGGAGAGTTGGCTACGGAAATCGAAGCTTTGAGAGCTCTTGCATACAAAGCTGTCGGTAATGTCAATGTGACCGATTGCTTTCCTCTAAGGGACCACTCCATCATAATCACAACAGAAATAACGCGATTTCATTTGTCATTTTATATTTTCTCTATTTTTGTTTGTAGATATGATGAATGATGGTCATGATGTTACCCGGCTGGCTTCCATGTGTAAGCTTAAGGCTGGAAGGCTCTCCCGTGAAGTAGCAGACTCATGCTTGCAATATTGGGGTATCTATATTTTTCACTACGTAAAATAGAAATGTCATTTCTAATGTAAGATACGTGTATGATTTTAATCTCTGTATGTTCACAGGTGGAATGGGCTTTACCAAAGAAGTTATGATTTCTCGTCAGTACCGCGATTGCCGTATTCTTTCCATTTTCGCTGGCACTGATGAAATCATGTTGGAGATTATTGCCAAACTAATGGGTATCGCCCCAGGTAGTAAGAAGAAGAAGAAGAAGTAAACAAAACTCAGTAAATCCCTCCATATATAAAAGTTCAAATTATAATATGACTAATGTCAATTCTCGAAACAAAGCGATTAGGTAATTGAATATGTAATGACAATGAGTGAGTCACTATGAATCCATAAATGTGAAGCAATGATCAAAAGTGTAATAAAATTATATTTTCGTTTTATTTATATCAATTTCGTGTTTTTAATAGTACAATAGCTTAGTAATAGTAATAAGTAGTCTCTCCAATATGGAATTTACATATAAATTGACATTGCACTTTCTAAACAGTATTTTCAGACGTTAAATCTGATAGATATTTTACATATGAGTAAAACGAAATAGAATTGTTGTAGAATATTAAGTTTTATGTTGCATAAATTTAATGGACTTTTATGGACTGAAAGTATACATTGCGCTTTCTATTTACAATACTATAATGTACTAATAATAGCAGCAGTACAGAAGAAAACAATTCACCCCTACAAGGTCTTGTATTGAATACAGCTCTAACTGAAACTACATGCTGAAATGACACTGACTGGAAATCAAAGCTTTACAAATTCATTTATGTAATATTATTCTCTACTTATGTAACTGTCTAAACTTTCTTCATAAACTTAATTAGTATTTCTTTACACTGAACATTTCAATAAACAAAGACAACCTCCCTACATATTTCTGATAGATGCCCATTCCACTAAAGCTAAAGGTCATCCAAGGGTAAATGTAAATACAGATGTTAGAGATACAGTACAGTGATCAACAGGTTTTATTTACTAAAGTAATTAAAATGTACATCTAGGTTCACTTTCCTAACTACTGCGTTATTGTCTACTATTTGGGAGTTGGGACAATGAAATTGATAAAAGTTGCAGTGACATCATCAGGAAGTGCCCTCCGAGGATTTTCTTTCCGCCGACAGAAACAACAATTAATGACTTCTAGTTTCCGCTACTTTTCTCTTTCGTCTACCTCTTCTGCCTACTCTTCCCCTTTAAGCGAATCTTTTTACAACGAAGAACAAAAGAATATACAAAGGACTGTAAAAAAGGTAACTAATTGCTCATTTATACCTGTTTCATAATGAAATATGTTTATAACATAAAATTATTTCTTGGGGGGCCCTTAAATGTTGTAGTCCTTATTTAAAAAGGAATTTTACATGAAAAAGAGAAAAAATGTTTGCAGGCTATCATGAAATGTGTTTTTATTGCTTTGAAACCTAATTTCCAGTTGATAGACACGGAGATAAACCCATTTATAGACGAATGGGAAGCCGCGGAGCAATGTCCAAACCATTCATTACTGAAGAAGTTCGGATCTGCTGGTCTTCTTGGGATAAGGTTTCCTGTCGAATACGGAGGACTTGGACTTGACTATAAATACCAGGCAGCTTATCTGGAAGAAATGGGGACTATTAGAGCAGCTGGACCGACAGCAATGTTGACTGGACACAGTGAAATATGCCTTCCCGCTTTGTCTAGGTAAAGTAAATCAATTCCTGGAACTCAAATTTTTGAAATTTTGAATTTTAAAGAGCTGCATTTATGAGGTTAAGAAAATGATTTCTTTGACCCTGATAAAAGTGTCTTCTTATGCCTGAATTTAAAGTTTTTATTTCTGAAACTTGACAGGTTCGGGAGCGATGAACTAAGGAGAGAATTTCTATCGCCGTCAATTGCTGGAGACATAGTTGCTTGTCTAGGGGGTTAGTATTTTAGTTTACCCTTATTAAACTTACAACATAGTTTAGTAAATTTCATCTTGGTGGTTTTTGGTTATTTATTTTGCACCAGTAAAGGAAAACACATATCATAAGTATCAGGGGTACGAGAAATACATCATAAATAATTCTCCAACTTTTTACAGTTACGGAGCCTAGTGCTGGATCCGATGTCAAAAATATCAAGGTATGTTTCTTTGCATTATCTTAAATAGTACTCTATTATTGATTTTTTGTACTTGAAATCCCTACAAATACATTTCAAATTTTTTATTACAAAAGACGACTGCTTTGCCTGTACATAAAAGTAGTGACCTCGTTGTAAATGGAAGTAAGATGTTCATCACGAATGGATTGCAAGTAATATACCACATGCCGATTTAAACCAAAATAAAATAATTTTGCCTCTAAAATGTATGATTGATGTATAAATGCAATTAATTAAGGCGGACTGGATGTGTTTATTAGCCAACACATCGGAAGGCGCTTCCCACAAAAACAAATCTCTAATCTGTGTTCCAATGAACACGAAGGGAGTAACACGTACAAAAATTAGCAAACTGGGTTGGAACTCTTCTGACACCGCTATGATTTTCCTGGAAGATGTTCGCGTTCCAGCTAAAAATATAATTGGGGACGAAGGAATGGGATTTATCTACCAAATGCTCCAGGTTTTCTTTTACTTGTTTAGTGTAATATTTCGCTGGATGTTTTCTAAAGAATTTCTGTTGAATCATTATAAATATTTAGTTCCAAGAAGAAAGATTGGGAATGGGTCTTGGAACAATAAAACAACTGGATGCCGCTATAGGAGAAACAATAGAGTACACAAGACAACGCCAGGCGTTCGGCAAATCAGTTTTGGATAATCAATACGTTCATTTTCGACTGGCAGAACTAGCTACAGAGATTGAAGCTCTCAGATCTCTATTATACACTGCCGTTGGTGAGTGTCATTCTTGTCAAGATTTCTCGAGTAGTATAGAATTATTTCAGTTCGATTTGTGCAGATTCATCCGCAGTAATAATTCTTTACTAAAAAACTAATGCTTCTCAGATGTTCAAATGCACAACTGAAATTAAAGATTTTCTTCTGATGATTTTCAATTCAGATATGATGGTAAATGGAGAGGATGTCGTACGACTAGCGTCTATGATAAAACTGAAATCGGGACGATTAATCCGAGAAGTTTCCGATTCTTGCCTACAGTTCTGGGGTGGTATGGGAAAAAACTTCTTCAACAAACTTAAATAACATGTTTATGAATTTTCTAGAAATAGCTTCTCATTATAATAGTTTTTTAAAGGAATTAGTCTACAAATGCAAATTATCCAATGGTTTTGTTACAGGTATGGGGTATACCCGTGAATCCTTTATATCCCGTTTATATCGAGATGGAAGGTTCGAATAATATTCTATTTTATTAAAAACTAACGTACTTAATAATTATTATGCGAATTTGGCGAATTCCTAAATTGCATTACTTTATTATTAGACTGGTATCGATTGGAGGTGGAGCAGATGAAATAATGCTTGAAGTGATATGTAAGCTTATGGGTACATCACCATCACCAGTCAAGAAAGGTGGAAAATAGACATTATATCAATACTCATAAGCCAAAATTACAAAACTGCTACAGTAATTCCAAAAGTACATAATTACCATCAGATTTTCAATTTCCATTACCATTAATTTTCATGTATTAAATACTTTCGGAGTTGGTAATAAATTAAGTTCGTCATTATTGATCTCGGAGTTTAATTAAAAATTACGTAGACCAGTGGATCTTAAGAATTCTTTTGCACATGGTGTCTAGTAAGAAGATTTATTTTGGGAAGTCTAGTCACCGTGAGTGAAAGTGAGTGGAGAAGGAATTTAGTTCTGTGGAATTGGTACTTACTGAAAACGACTTGAGTTGGGTACAAATGAGTAGTAAAAGTGATGTGAACATAAGATTTCGGTTTCTACGATTAGAGGAAGTTGTAAGATTGGGTTGTAGACTCTGATTGTACATAAGTACCTAGTAATCCTTTGAGGAAAGCGGAGGAAATGTTTGGGGGAAGGAGTGAGGAGCGTGAGACGGGATATTATTTTCTTATGATGGAGGTAGTTAATTAGATCAAAAAGTAATTTCCTGTCAACTCTCCTCTATTAATTAAAGATCGACAAAAGTCTCAAAGGGAAACTGAAATGAATCCTTAGAAACTCAGACGAGTTTTCCCAACTGTCATGTCATTCCGTACCAAGATACTTAGGTTTGTCCTCCACAGTCAAACTTTTATGTCACTCCCAACTTTCCTCACATACGTCACGCTTCACATTTCTATCACTATCCCCCATTTCCACGTAGTTCAAATCACTAACCGCTTATGTTAGTACTTATTACCTAGAATTTTATTCACATTCACAGTCAAAGATTATTCTAAATCACTTTTCAGACTTTTCCATAATATAATTCTAAGTGAAGATGTCAATTACCTGAATCTAGGTTCTGAACTACTTACGTAATTGCATTTCTATTCCTTCTCTTTATGCAAATTAAGCCATTTACTTTTCCTGGTTTTAATAACACTCCTTTTTCAACGAAACATAACATTTAATTTTTCACAAAATCATTGATCAAGTGATTCTTTGATACTCCCCTTTAATATTATGCGACCAGAAGTGTTCATTGAGCTCAACATAATTTCTTTTCCAAGATTTCCTGTTCCAAGGTATAATAATATAAATTGCAATCCCATTTTCCATCACTAGATAGCTAGACAGATAAATACATCGGAAAATAACTGCTGACAGTTGCAATTATGAAAAATATACGTATTATTACTTTTACATGATGTATAAATTTTATAAAGGAGAAATATGTATTTTGTATTTGGGAAAAAGTAATTAGAATAAAAAGTAAAATGAGTGCTTCTAGAGTGAAGTGGGAGATTAATTTGGAAGAAAGGAAGTTGGGGGACATGACATGACAAAAAGTAAAGGGAAGGTAAAGTGGAGAGGAAATCTTATGAAACGAAAAGCGCAGTTTTTCATTGAAGACTCGGGAGGAGATAAGAAATATAAATTTAAGGAGGTAAAAGGACTTGCTCTTTCTCGGAACGACTAACTAACCCAATGTAATGTATTTAGCTACGTATAATTTGAGCATTTCATCTTTTCTTTGCCTGGAGCAGAGATTTTGGCTTAAATTTACGTAGGAGCGTATTAGAATCGTAGAGATCTTGTAGATTGTGCTTTGGAGTCAAGTCAGCACTTACCACGCACTTAGTTACCTGTTCTCTCTGATACTTGAACTGGACTTTTTTCTGCATGTTCTCTGGCCTCCCTTTACAAGAACTTGTTTCCTCCCTGCTTTAACTTTGATTCCCGGTTTGTAGTTTGCTTGACGAAGCCATAGCCCTGCAGACAAGAGGAGACAAGACAAGACACGAGTATTGCAACCATAACCAAGCAACGAGCTCTCCTGTGCGAGACAGAAATAGACAAATCGGGGCACATTCCCAGCAAGAAAAGCAAAAGTACTACCGATTTCTATTCCCTAACTCACCGACTCATACTCATATAACTACAGCACATACAACACCACATAACATACTACATCAGTTACGCCGTGTTCTACATCCACCGTATGTACCAAATTAAATCCCTGGGGCTATACTATTAATCAAACCAATCGTCCAAAATATAAGAGAACAAAATGATTTCAAGATATTGGGCAATCAAAGTATATGGGACAGTCACAATAGTGTATGGTACAGTTCAATTAAATAACTCCCACTCTAATAAAAACATGGACGAATTTTTTCGAAGAAGGTAGAACTATTTCGAACAGGAAAGAAATATTTCGAAATGAAAAATTTATTTTGAAGTGTAAGGATTTTTAGAGGGATGATTATTTTTAGTATACTGGAAGATATGAAATGGGTTTATTTTGAACGAGATAATTTCAAGGGAACTGTTTTTAATAATAAGGAGATAATTTCAAATTGGATATTATTTTGTTATTTTGATGGAGGGATTCTGGGAAAGATTTCGAAGTAGAGAAACAACATTGTTTTCTCCAAAAATATTGTTCCAACAATATATGTTTTCTCCAACAATATTGTTTTCTCCAACAATATTGTTTTCTCCAACAATACTGTTTTGTCCAACAATATTGTTTTCTCCAGCAATATTGTTTTCTCCAGCAATATTTTCCTCCTGGAAGATTAATGTGATCGGAGAGGGCGAGGGGTTTTAATTTGAGTACATACGGTGAAGGTATAGCATAGTTACTGGAGAGTAGTGAAGTAGATAATATTGGTGGATTGAAGTGAGAGCAATAGAATAAAATGAAAGCAACCTGTTTGCTTGCTTTCGTTTGCTTGGTTCCGTTCGCTTCTTTCCCCACCTCGTTCTACTTTCTCTCGCTTTCTTTCTCAATCACATCGCTTTTCCAAATGAAATGCCTTCTGTTAGATTTCTCTTCAGTTTAGTTCACAATGACATCGCATCACCTTAGAATACAAGAAACTGAATTCGTCTCAACTGAACTGAACTGAACTAGCAGGATTTCTTCAGACTCAGTCAGACTCCACATCTGTCTTGTCTTGTCTCTGTGTACATATTTACTCTTTATAGAAGACCACACCCGATTTGCTTTTATAACGCTTCTAAAAGTAAACGACATACTTAGGTGCACTTATACATATTTATATATGTTCATCTCCCTATTCTATACACACTACACGTATATTTCCTTTTAAGAAACTACTACTCTGCAGTAGTTGTTATTTTTCAAAGAACACGACGCAACACGGAAAATAAGACAAGAGAGAGACAGATAGATATGAAACACAAAATGGCACAGATGAAACGCGACATGTCACAATGGAACTACGAGAGAGAACACTTGAACCGATTTCCCGTCTAGAATTTCAGCCAAAACGGAAAGCAAGACAATTACATTTATTCCATAACAATATCTTTTCTCATTTTACAGTCTTGTCTGGTTAGGTATTCCGATGCACTATCTAGCGCTTCAAATAATCTAATACTCTTATTGCAACTTATAAGCTCATAAAGTACTTCCAGAATTGATTCACTATATGGATAAATCTGCTAAATACACTCAATTTCAAGGTAACAGTACCAATGTCCCTATAAGCGGGGTCTAAAAGAAATAGGTTTGCTTCTGTTTTATGTGTAGCTCGTTGTCAGCTATAAAGAAAACTCATTTTCTAGGGCACAAAAAGGAGAACCGTAAGAAAGGGGGAAATAACGAAATATGGGGAAAGTTATAGAAAGTTAAGACATTTTAAAAGAGGAAAAGTAAGAGGAGGGGGGAAAATGGACAAAATAAAAAACTTAACAAACCTAACAATATAAGAAAATAATTAAGGAAAATGAAAAACAAAGAAAGGAAAAGAAAAGAAGACAATTCTGAAAACCCAAGAAAAATGGAGAACATTGAACATGGAGAAAATAAGAATAACGGAGAATTGGAGACTAAGAAAATCAAAAATTATACAAGTTACATACGCTAGGAAAATTATGCAAGTTATACATAAACTAGGAAAATTAAACACGTTGCATAAACTGGGAAAATTGGGACACTGGGAAAAGTAGTAGTCGCAGGTTATATAAACTGGGAAATGTAGTCGGGTTACATAAGCTAGGAAAAGCAGATAAGTTACGCAATACATAAACTGGGAAAATCAGACATAATATATGAACTGTGAAAATCAGATATGTCCATATGTTACATAAACTGGGAAAATCAGATACCTATGCTAAATAAACTGGGAAAATCAGATACCTATGCTAAATAAACTGGGAAAATCAAATTTGTTACGTAAAATGGGAAAATCAGATATATGTTACATAAACTGTGAAAATCAGATATGTTACATAAACTGGGAAAATCAAATATTGCATAAACTTGGAAAATCGTATGTTACATAAACTGTGAAAATCAGATGTATGTTACATAAACTGTGAAAATCAGATGTATGTTACATAAACTGGGAAAATCAGACAAGTAAGGTAAACGAAAAATCAGACAGGGTAAACGGAAAAGCAGACAAGTAAACTAGGAATTAATTAGATAATAAATTGGAAAAATTAGACAAGTAAACTGGGAAAATTAGACAAGTAAAGTAAACTGGGAAAATTAGACAAGTAAAGTAAACTGGGAAAATTAGACAAGTAAAGTAAACTGGGAAAATTAGACAAGTAAAGTAAACTGGGAAAATTAGACAAGTAAAGTAAACTGGGAAAATTAGACAAGTAAAGTAAACTGGGAAAATTAGACAAGTAAAGTAAACTGGGAAAATTAGACAAGTAAAGTAAACTGGGAAAATTAGACAAATAAACAGGAAAAATTAGACAAGTAAACTGGGAAAACTAGACAAGTAAAGTAAACTGGGAAAATTAGACAAGTAAGGTAAACTGGGAAAATTTGTGATTAAGATTTTTTAATAAAAACTATTGTCTTACCCATTGATAAAAAGAATTTGAAAGATTTTTAACTCTATGTCCTCCATTTTGCTCAATAGGATGGGAAAATATCCCAAGAGTAGGGAAAAGTGTATAGGTAGCTAGTTCCCATTGCACTGAAAATACCTTGTTAATCAAACTGAAGGATAAAAAAAGCGAAAGACGCTGTTTGCAATGTAAGTAAAGTAAACTGACTACCTACAGTGAATTCATAACATTAAGGTTTGAAGAAATTGTACATAATATTGCATTTCAGATTCCTTTGAGGTTTTTCTTGAAAGGGAATGTATTCCTGACAAGGAGCTTAAAGCGAAGTTAGCGAAGGGGATGTCACTTAATAAATAAAATGAGATGACAACTGGAAGAAAAGACCAACCTTTGAAAGACTGAGTGAATAGGTGTATAATAATGTTTGAATTAGGTACTAACACCATTGAATGAAATTCGGGAAATCTTGCCAATTAAAGTTAGCACACAATGCGTTAGTTTATGTTACGCTTTCCTAAGCAGGAATCTCCTTGTCATCCTTTTTCTGTTCTCACAGAACTTTTCCAAGGAATGAGATTAGGTATTGTGATCTGAAGCAGCTATGAAGTATTTGTTCCTTTTCGGCAAAACAAGTTTGGATTTCTCAAACACACTGATTTCATTCGCTCTGAAGGGTTTAGCATAACATGGCACGTGCTCAGTCCTCACACTCGCGAACTTTTCTCTATTCATGTTTACCCTTTCTCCGTACTACTAATCTGTGGTTATTTATCTTTTCAACAACAATTCCCCCTCGTAAAAGATCACAGGTTACATTACATTAGCAAAACCAACCTGTTCAACTCCAGAAATAAACTCCTCTCTTCACTTCACTAATTTAGTACCTAACTAACATCCTTAATTATTTTGCCTCCAACAATAATAACTTTACCTCAACAGAAAAACTCAACATTTCCCTTGAATTTGAAAAGGCTTTACTTTCTTTGAAACATCATTTTTGTGATACACTTAAATAGCTCTTTGCATATTTATGAAGAAAATGATCAATATTTCAAGGTGGGCTTTTATTTTGGTTCAATCGTTTTAAAATTACATTTTATTTCCCTTTTCTTATTTATTATCGTTAATAAATAAAACTGAAAATCAATTTAAATGTCATCCTATGTAAATAGGTGAGCAACAGTTAGTTGCTCTACTAGTTTGAATTAATTGAGCATAACTAAATTGAGGGCGAAATAATTAAGTCATGGCTGAATACGAATACTGATTTTCATTCTTGTCATTTTCAACCCTTTATTTTCATGGGTTGATAAATGAAAACCTCCTTAATTCACTTACTGAGTAAACTAGAGTTTTTCCTGTTTTGGAAATCGACACTGGGATCAGTGAAGCAACTAACAACAAATCCTACCTTTATATTATTCCATGCCACGTCACAATTCAATTGACTGAATTGAATTCACCGTAATCAAAACAAAACGAATTACTTACAGAGAAGCTTCCACTTCCCACGTATATTTCCATTCGATTTAGGTTCGCGTTGCTTGTTTTCCTTAAATATTGTTTACTTTCTGTCAATGCCAATATTACAGCGTATTTCTGCTTCTGCATTTGTATATTATGACAATTCTAGGAAGCAAGTAAGTTAGTACGGTAGAGGTAACTTGTTTTTGGCATGTAAAGGATAAGGGAGGTTCAGGTGAGCGAAAATCTTAGTTATTTACTTCCGCCCACGTTATTAGCACTTTAATTTGTTTAGTACTATTATATTACAGAGAGAGTCTCTGGTAACTATATTACGACTCTGACTAATGGTATTATACACTTGTAAGTGCGTTTCTACGACGGAGCATGGAGTACTTTGTTTTCTTGTGAGTTGTGATTGTGACTGATTGCGAGTTGCATATAATATTATTACAGGATTGAATCAGAATGAAATGGATATCGTATTATTACATCTGTACCTGGAAAACTGACTGCTGGAACTGTGGAAAATAGAACATCTCCGTTTTTCAGTCCTTAATAACATACTAGTGCTTTTAGGCATTTAAACAGCAGTAGTGAGGGCAGAGCAGATAGAATGCGATACCCTGAAATAAAATGAGAGAAGCAATCTGTCTAGTTTAGTTTGGTTCGGTGTGGTTCTCTCTGCTTGAGAGTTGCTATGCAGCTGGAACTGGAACTGGATGAAGCCCATCACATCACATCAGATGAAATCAAACGAAGAGAAACCCTACGGAAAAATCAGTGAACCATTTCATACTCCAAGTCCCAACCAATATATTCCTCTTCCTGGAAATAAATGTCGACTGCCATAAAACACACCGTAGAGTGGAGAAGGGAGAGAGAGACGCATTGAAATCAGTTTCAACCAGATACGGTCCTCCCAGCTAGTTACTACCTGGATACTCCACTTAGAGAAAGCAAGTGAAAGAAAATTAGGTAGTAATGGAAAGTAAATCTCATTTAAACCGGAAATTTCATATAGACACTCCTTTCCACCTAATACGCTAAAAGTACCTTACCATATCCTATAGACGAACTGAATTATGCTTCATAAACCGTTTCACAGATATTTATATACGTGGATGTTCAATTTTCCAGTAATAGGTAGCAAGGGGGAGTCGCCATATAACAGAAACAAATAATGTGCATATGAACCACAAAGATAGATACCAAAATATGTATGTTATGTAGTTCACATTTCTTCCTTATATTGGCTCTTTTAATTTTCCATACATATTTTAGAAACTCTTTAGAGGAAAATAAATTTTACCCAGTGCGTTTGGAATGTTACCGGGAGAAAGCAAACCCAGTCTGTAATAAACTCCTATTCAGTTCATTTTTTTCAATATTTTGAAAACTATTAAAGAAATAAAACTGAAGAATACTACCGAATCATATTAATAAAAGTCGGAAAACCGAAATTCATTAAAAGTTTACTACATTTTGTCTAGTCATTAGGTTTAATACTTGATTTTAGTGATTTTACTAGTGATCGCTAACAGTACTTACATTTTCACGAAAGTTCTGTAGCTTCTGATATTAAAATTTGAGTACTCGAATGTGATGAAGAGTAAATTTAGGGAAAAGTTGATATTATTAGTTTCTTCCATCGCAACCTTGTACGAGATTGGATTAGCTATTTTTGGGAACGTACGTAATGTAAATGTACTGTACATATATAGATGTACGTAGTTTCGTGAGACCACCAATAAATCCGTACGTGGATTCCTTGCCTTTTTTACTTTTCATTTTGATTACGTGAATGGAAGAACTAAGAACTACTAGGCAATCGATGAATAATCTAGTACAATGAGTATAAATTCTATTTTCTATTACTTTTTGATCAGGCTATATTTATTTACTAGGTTGACTACGGTATGGACATAACACACTGGATTGGATGAAAGTTGGAGTCATCTTGAATGGTGAAGTGAAGTCAACTCTTGAGAAATCAAGTGAAGCTCAAGTGAAGCTCTAACTCGAATTAGCTGATGTGATATGATGTTAAGGCTTTTGATGGAAACGCAGGTAGCCCTATAAATGTAGTATCTTCTAGAAATAATGGAGAAGTAGTAGTGTATGCAGACTTGGCTAAGTAGGTATATCTGTCTGTACAACAAGCGGAGTCAAAAGTATCTCTTTTCAAATGAGCAACAAAGTCAAGTCTCTTAAAATGAAGTCTTGTCAAATCTAGTCGAGTCAAGAAACGAATTTCTATTACAAATGTTCTCCTTGTCAGCAGAAAGGACGGCAGAAGTCATTTGCTCTACCATGGAGTACTAGTTACTTAAAATATAATGGTACGTCACTTTTTCCGGACACTGAACTGATGCTCACATTTCACTGCTAGACTAGTACATATCTAACCTCTCACAGTCTTCAATTCACTTTCCAACTTCTCTCTGGTCTCAGTCAGAGTTCATTTGCTTTCACTTGCGTCAACTTCCGTGTCTCCACTTATTTGAATCTATAAAAGTCAGGACTTCTACGGGATTTTACTTTCCTTCTCACTTAGTTAGCTAGTTAGCTCCCTCCTTATTTAGAAATCTCTTTTGTTGCTCATTTCGTCTACATTTCTTTCGATTCCATTAGTTTCTTTCAGTTAAATTAAATTCATACCTCGCTTGCAACCAATTTCAGTTATAGGGGAGCGTAACCTACTTTCAATTCCGCAATGGCAAGGCAAACATTCTTTACGCTATAAGGATACCTCTTGCACAATAGTTTTCATACGCAATTAACAATTTAATTTTTAACGAAAATTAAGTGAAAGCTCTTATTCATAGCTTCCAATTGAATTAGGACATAAAATAATGGTCGTGCAATGAAAATTTGGGCGTTTGACCAAGAAATAATTTATTTACTCAGAAATGTAATAAAAATAATTACGGAAAGGTTTTCGGTCTTCTCCGACCAAAAAATCAAAAATTAATTTAACCTGGTACATATTAAATAATACTTGTGACTGGCGTAATTTTAGAAATTCATAAATTCAAGGCATTACGTAATAATAAAAGCAGTAATTAATCAATCAGTTGTGTTGTTGACAAACATAATATAATATAAACGATGTACATCATGATTTCATGAAGAAAAGTTTCGAGCACCTAATATGTACTACCTTAGTGAGCTCTCGTGGGGAAAGCAATGGGAAATAGGGAAAGTTTCACCTTTCATTTATCTGCAAGTAGTCAATTTGTAAAGGTGCTTACTCTGTCACTTTATGATCAAGCTGAGTAAAAAATGGTGAGTGATGATAATATAATTTTATGCATTTGTGCAAAATATGCAAATTGCAAAATGGGGAACAAGTAGGCTAAATAGTTGTGCTAAGGATTGGGTATTAAATTTATTAGAACAGTGAGGTAATGTAATTAGAATAATCGTTGTAAAATACATTGTAATATTGACTCCATAGGTAGGAGCTCGCTAGGAGCAGGAAGACCAAATAAATAAAAATACATAAATATTCTGTCACTTAACTGTACATAAGACCTTGCGTGCTGCACGATGACTTTTGTGATTGCAGTTTGTCAACATACACCATTGTGTGCATCTATACATAATAACAGCGCAGAAGTATACCAAGTGGAAACTATTATCTTCTGTGAGTAGCTGTTAAAGTGCTACTTCCAATCGTCGTTTGGCGAAAAAGCGAAAGAAAGTTTCTCCATTGACAATAAGCGAGTTGGAGAATTTTATGAAACAGAGTTAGTTTGGAATGACAGAATAGCAGCATAGACTAATGCTGTGATGAAACGCATTGACAGACTAAAGTTAAGCAAGTTTATAAACTTACACAATTTGATACGACTAATCTTGAAAGTAAACTACACTAGAATACAGCCTTGTAAATTGAACATTCTACATATTCCTTTATAACCCTAGCTATGTATTATTTGAAAAGGTAAAAGATACCTTGAGTTTGCTTCTTTTGTGAACTTACAGGGTTGACTTGTCTTGAGCTTTTGACAAGATATGACATAAACATTTGCCTTATTATTAACTATAAAATCCTTTTGCTTTGTTATTGTGGTTTCTATTTAATACTGGGTATTACGTATTACTTACTAAGTTTGGTTGCAATTTCATTTCTTTGAGGTCAGGAAAATAGTTGTTGATGGTGTCCCCGAAGGAAGTGAAAGGAATATAGTGTGCTTTCTTAGAGAACAGTGAATTTGTCGTTTGACATCCGCACAGAGCGGCTGAGACATGAAAAGTACAACAAAACAGACACTCACCACAGAACAGAATTACATTTGTATTCGCATAAATAAAAAAAGTCTCGCCAATTTCCTGTCCTCTGGTTTGACTTTGCCTTATGGTGCTCTGTTGGAGAATTACTCAAAGGATTTGTGTGCACTGTAGTCTGGTTTGACTTTCTGGTGCATAGCAATTCGTAGTGTATTATGTAGGTATGTTGTCAAAGTCGCTCCGTCGGTTTCCCTTTGCCTTCCTCGAGCGTGACATCAAACACCCGAGGCCTTTCATTAAACACCATTCGAGTGAAAAGACATTTTCCTTCTCGTTTTGTATGTGTGGTCTGCTCTGTGTATCTCTATTTCCACCCAACTCGGTCTTTTCCACCTAAATTTCAAACACTCTACAATACATTATGTATCTATCCACTCTAATGCCACTTTTATATTTCGGCAAACTCTATCTCTCTCCCAATGTACAAACTACGGTATATTTTCATCTCATCTGCTGGCCCTGCTTCTGCCTCGGTTTCGTGTGCTCCAAAACTTAGCGGTTTCGTTGGTTTCTTCCTGTATGATCTGATGTGATCTAGCCAGACTCTCTGCTCCATTTAGTGAGATGAGCGCCTGGAGAGTTCAATTCGATTGTCAGACGAGACAAGTCAAGTCGGCTTTCTTTCTCTTCATTTCTCTCTACATTTTACTCCTAAACTACTTGCTCCGTTCCTTTTCCCTCTTCCATTCTCAATCTCCTACCTTTCTTGTGTCAACCATTTACTTTCCTTTATTATTTATTTCAATCTTACCATTCCTACCTTAATTCCCCCTTTACACTTAGGGAATTATATTTCACTCCATTTAATGTTTCATCACATTATACTATTTTCTATAACGAAACCTGTTTTTCCTGGCTGTAAACACTAAATTTATAAAATTTTAGAATTTCTTAGTTACTAGTATGAACAATGCCTCTAAATAAAATCATGACCAAACAACGGTATATAGACATACACAGATAAGAGTTTATTACAAGGATATTTTCACCACATTTCATGTAACATGTAAATGTACATTGTACATTTAAGTTTCTTTACATTTAAATTTTAATATTTTTAAACACATATTATAGGTACATAATATTGTTAAGTTTATACGTATAGGTACATGGACACAATATACAGATTTAGTACGTGTTTAGTGTAAATAAGCCTGGTAATTACGGTACACACTATACACTGTTTACTTGTGCACCTGGCTAGGCTGCACAAAATTATTATTTTCAAGTTGTTGTGTAAAGAAAAGTAAGGTAGACATGTGCAGACAGGTATCCTTACAAATTTGCAAGATTATCTGGTTCTTAGGTACGTACGTAACAAGTACGTAACTACATTTCGTAACTTATTTGATACGAAAGAGGACTAATAGAACTTTTAGTAATGACACGGTGTTCCCAAACTTGATTTTTAATAGAAATACAATGAAATACATCTAACAATGAGAAAGTTAAGGTTTAACTCTACAGATTGCACGAGGAGATTGGCAAGTCAAGTGAGAGTGGAGGCATTTATTCGCCTACCGTGTGTAGATTAAGTACAAGGATTACCACAGAGAATGGCCTATTTTGTACGTAATAATGTAGCCAAAATAGGTCAGTGTCTGTGTTACACCCTGTACTGTACGTACATACAGTATGACGTGCAAATGTAACTACAATGAACACTACGCTTTACCTTTCCTCATGCTAATCCTTCTGGTTATTTACATAGTAAGCAGTTTTTCCCCATTTGTTTCCGTTCCGTTTTGTTCTGGTTGTTTTCATAACTCTTTACAACAGTATTTCTACTTTAGTTAGACGTTGCAGTTTAGTACATTGAAGACGGATATTCACCTTTGTAGCAAACAACACCATTTTACAAGATTATGTACGTAGAATATACAAATCCGTCACATATCAATATAGTATTTTTATAAGTCTTCTATTACAGACAATAGAGTAAATATTTATCCATTTATATGTACAAAAGGTTAACTTCTTTGTTATATATTTACACTTTATTTGCATTAATACATTACGTAGCATTGCTCGTTTCTATACATTACTTACACAGTTTTTCCACTACTTTACAAAGGACGTGTAATACAACATCTCGCAAATAACAGTTACCAACTTTACATTAAACATCTAATACGGGACTTGCGGACAAATAGCTCATTGTTAAAACTAAATGTTTACACTCTTAAATGACATTTACACAATACAGTACAATATCAATATTAAGCCAGTGTGCATATTAAAATTTCATGATATGGTATTGATGAAACTACAGGAAAATTCCGAAATACACAAAAATCATTATTTGATTTCAGTTATGTGTCACAACACAACATTAAGAAATAAAAAAAATCTTATTTTAAATACCTACATTGCTACCCTGTATAGTGCAGTCCTTCAGCAGTTGACAATTATACGGGTATCGGGAAACTAAAAATTCTCAACAGTAATCTGCGTAGAGTACAAGAAGAGCAACCAAGTCGCCCCAAAATACACTACTGCAATAATGCGACCTAATGTTACACTTTCTCATCTCAGATCATATTGAACAATTTTATTGCAATGCAAACATATAGGTAAGAGGAGAAGATGAAATAAACAGAAAATATTCGTAAATGAAATATTGAAAAGTTGTGATAGTGGTCCCGATTTCCTCTGCCAAGATTTTAGATACGTAAACGTTTAAAGAGATTCGGTATTGAGGTAGCGAATAGTATAATAAGTGAAAATTACTGGTTACAGTAATTGTACTTTCATTGTGTAATAGCTCTGATAATTTGTGTTAAGTAAATATTAAATCCCTGGTAGCATAGGCCTTCCTATGTTAATGAGAAAATGACAATGACAAGTCATTCAACTAGAAGTGTTCCTTTTGAAGTAATTCTCATAAAGATACGCAGACATCAAAAACAACACAACGCATAGAAATAGTTGCAGAGCAAATAAATCCTTTTTCAATTAACTCTTAGCAAAGTGGTTGTGTCAATTATATGCGGATAAATTCTAATTTAGCAGAAATGACATGTTAATGAGCACTGTAATAAATACCTTCCTTTAATAAATGTAGAAACCGTCCCACCGTGCTGTAAAGACAGGTGAGACTTTTCTCTTTGAAGTTCTAGTATACATTTCATTCTCTAAATTATGCATTCATTATGATTGTTACATCTGCAAGGAACCAGACGGCTCCGTAGGTGAAAGTTCATGTTTAAATAAATAATTTAAAAACGTGCAGTTGAAAGTACAATAATACAACGCACTATTAAGCGTAGTAGTATTTAAGTGCTAATGTAATATTTATGTATTCATATATCTATTTCTTCCTTACATAACTATGCATTAAGCGCACGTGTCAAAAGAAAGAGCACAGTACGACACATCATATATATAAGTACACCAATATACCAAATATTATATATCCAGGAAGTAAAATTATCCCATACTACATACTACAATATAGTACAGACGTATTTGTATAAGTTATCAGTACTCTCATTTCCGTAAAACACTAGTATTAGCATTAATTAGTAATATTATTTATGCGTACTAGTTATACTAATAATGTTTTGATCCTTTGTAGTTATTGGATTGACTTTCCGCTTGCTATGAGTATTGAAATAGTCAGCTTACTAGTGTAGAGATAATGGAATGTTAGGAGACTCGAAATTGGCGTCACTGCAGGATGACGAGAATTCTAACAAGATCTAAAGGTTAATTGGAAAGAGTACATATAAATAGGAGTCAAAGTGCTCAGCTCTTTCTCACTTTCCTTTCAACTCGCATCAACATCCCATCACATCATTATAATCTCTTTTAATTTTGTTGACGTGCAGCCAACGGATCTTCAGAAGTACAACTACCTAGCTCTATCACTGACGGCTGACTTCACTTCTCCTCTCCTACTTTCTAAGCATTCACATACACTGTCACGTCATGTCATATCTTGTCACATCATGCAGGACATAATAATGTCGGTTAGAGGAGGCTAGACTTTACACTAAACTCATGTTGGTATACGCAAATGTAGTCAGATAAGGTTTCGAGAGAGAAGTCTAGTCAAAATTAGGCGAAAACTGGGAAATTATGTAAATCGTTTCAGATAAACAGGTGCATGTGAACCTTTCAGCTTATACTTTTATTAAATCCATAATTTCCATGATATCCCAATATTGCATCATAATTTCGAGCATTCTCCATATTTCCAATGCCTACATTTCATTTCTCAGCTTTCCCATTATTCCTTATTTTCTATATTTCCCAATTTTCCCGTTTATTATTCCATTTTTCCTATAATTCCCAATTATCCGCTTTAATTATTCCTTATTTTCTACATTTCCCCTTTTCCCGTTAATTGTTTCTTATTTCCCATATTTCTGACTACTTTTAAACATATTGCCTTTGTTTCAGGTCATATTTTCCCATGATTTCTTATTTCTCATAACTCAAATATCTGACGCTCAATAAAACTGGATGGGAGATGGGAATTCTGGAAACCTTATGTCCAGAATTAGGGAAAATGCAGAGTATCCAGTGTAAGCATTTAGGCATCTGGGAAGTATCACGTGTGGTGCGATACATATTTAAATGTGACTCTATTTTGACTATATATGTTAAGTTGGGCAAACAGTGCGCACTGCCTAGAGTGATGATATGATATGGTGGAATGTTATTTTATGCTGTCAAGTCAAAGGTAAAATGTTCAAGATCAAACAAGCTCATGCCAGGCGAGGAAATCTCGTTACATTAGAAGGTATAATATATAATACGTATACTTTTGTGTAAACTAATGCAAATATTTCGTTAACTACATTATTTGCCCTACTAGGTACCTCTGTTTGATTTACATTTATACACAGATTTCTGTCATCAAAGAAAATTTGTCACGAAGCAATTCATTTATATACGCATACTTTATTTACATTTTACTATATCTATCTATTTCTCCATTTACCAAATAATCATAATTATTACAAGACTACCTTTTGCTATGCTTCTGCATCTGTTTTACTTCCAATAATATTTTTCGTTCAAATAACGCACACTAAAGAGTTTTGGTTAATTTGTGTTCTATGAAAGCTAAGCTAGTAAATATTTACAGTTTAGAGTTAATATGTACATTCTGAAATCAGTGCGAGTTGGTACGGACAATAACCATAACCAGAGCACTTTGACAATGTAGTCCGGTGTACTTTAAGTAGTTTAAGCCTTTAGTGCTTATTTACCCTCCTTCTTAAGCTAGCTCTTAACTTCATTAATTCTTTACATGAAGCACCTACTGTTACATTCACTTTCACTCAAGACGAGTTCAGTGCTCACAATAGAATCAGCAGTCAAATACAGAGTAAGTAGAGACTAATTTCACTTTCTATTTACACTACAGAGTATTTTGGCACCCAAAGACATTTTCCGAGTCGTACTTTTATGCAAAAGTAGAATTTCTCGCTATTTTACCAATATCATACTGCAATTTAATTTATATAGCTATAGTTATGCTACCAAGTTTACAGAAATATATCCACTACAGCTATGCTCCTTTTTATTTCTACATACTAAAACTAGTACGTTTGAAAATATTGGAAACAGCAAATAAAGTGCTTTTGACAATTTTATGTAATTATTAGTTCAAATTACAATAACTATAAAATAACGTCATTTTTCATTCATGGGCCTTGTAGTAAAAACTCTGAAGACATGTACACTACTCAGGACTAGGGACATACATTAAGGCATCCAAAAAATATTACTGATTTTGCTATACTTATATATGGTTCCAAATAAATCGCACGACAGTGGCACCGACCTATAAACCATTCCAGTCTTTGTTTGAACTCATATATGACTATATGACAATATCTCTATTGCTTTCATTACCTCTTAGAATTTTAACTTAATTACCTTCTCGTGCATGTGTGCTTCTTACCTACAGACGGTAAATGTTTATAAGGGCTTCATCACAAACACTTAATCGTTTTCTACGTTGAAACCAATCATATAATTAAATTGAATAATGTAATTCTACAAGAACATTTTACCTATACAAAGACGTAAGTAAATCTAGCTGTATTTAGGATTTATGGGGTGCGATTTAAAACCCCCATGCTAAAGAGTATTATCCGCAGTTCTTTTATTTGGTATGAGTGATAGTCGCAGAGACCGAGGGATAGTAGCAGGGGTTAATATGTGAACGGATGAAAATAGCAGTAAATGTATTAAATTACCACGAATGGGTTTACCAGTTGTGAGTACATTAGACATAAAGCTCAAAGGAAAGACTGTGATGTGTGCGGTGGTACTTGCTACATTTGACATTTACATTGACTCATTTTGTTTTTATTTGTTGTTTCTTAATTATAGTAATGCCACATTTTTTGCAAAATACTTATGCTGAAGAATTATTCATTGACCTTTACAATTAAAATATGCACTCCACATTTCATACTTTAATACCTCTACTGTTATGTTCATCCGTCCACATATAGGTATTGCCCCCCCTGCGATTATCACTCTCGGTCCCTGCGACTATCACTCATGCCATAAAAAGGACTCCTCCTGCGGATAATACTCATGTGCATGAAACTTTAAGCTTTTAGCCTTAAGGTTGTGATAGAAAATTACTTACAAATTCAAGTTAATTGGTAAATTCGTAGATAGTCTGTAAGCTGGGGATAATGAGAAAAAAGTTAAAAATAATTCCTGGAAAAAATGTAATATTTTTACATTGTTTTTTACTCAATTGCATTCAAAGTTAACATTGCAAAAGCTTTATTTTTGTGAGCGCTTGGTATTATGATTAAATGTCTGCCTCCTATGAAATGGGGATATTTAAAGCATTTAAAGCCTGCAAAAATTACAGGTTTTCTCAATAATAAACTGCATGTATTTTACGGCTTAAATGAATGGGAGTATTTTTCACAACAAATTCCACATAGGTATTCAATTTGAAAGAATAAAGTTTTTATAGATGTGACACTTTGTGCAGCAAACTGAGTTTGGCATCACACTTTGCAGTTCACCTTGTGACACTAATCAAATAGAAATCCAGTGGTCACAAAAGGATCAGTAGCGAACTACAATTTCCTATTTCTTCCTTTGCAAATGAACGAAAGTTCATGCAAAACTTATCATTCACAATATGCTTCAGAAATTCAAAATTGAGCTAACTACGTATTTAATGTGAACAAAGAACGAATAGAAAGGAAATTACCTTTCCCAAAGCATTTCCTATGATTTTCTTAGGGCAATAAGCACATTGTCAGCTTCCTGCCAAGTTCTAAACGATTCTACAGAACAAATTGGATAAAAGGAAGCAAACGAACGGCGAATGAAGTTAAACAAAAGGAAAAGCCACAAAATTCAACTGAATACGCTCTACACATGCCAGAACAAAACCAATGAGGTTTTAATTGAATTTGTTGTTTCTGTGGCCACTTTTCGCGCAGCACACAATTTCCCGTTCAATGTAATTCTAAGCTGAAACTTCCAACGCTCCAATTCCATTAAATAGGTTTAAAATTAAACCGAACATTACCACCCATATTTAATCACCCGAACATATTTAATCAAACTCTATTGCAACTGCAAACTGCTGTGCCTAATTTACGTTATTTCACAAATATTTCATTTTACGAAAGTACATCAAGACACAGAACACCTAAAATTCACTAGACATATTTTACTTCCTTAGTCTTTAAGTATTACTTCTAGCATTACATTACCTATACATTAAAGATATTTTAGTAGAGCAAATTATTTAGAAAATATTGAAGCTCACTTTAACCGAATATGTTCAGAGATTACGATTTTACGGTGATTAATTACATTATAAATCCGTAAAATGACTGCACTGCAAACTTCATTTTTGCAATGGAATGGAAAGTGAAACTTACCTGAACGTAAATTGTAAAGAAATGGAATTTATATTTTTTCGACCTGTTTCATCTCGTCATTTTGATTTTGCTTGGTCTCTTCACAATCGTCTTCAGTTTCAGCATGTGAGTCTCCGATATCTGTAATGAGGTCATGGATTCCAACAGTAATGGTATTTTTCCTATCTGTTTTGATTGACAAAACTCCATCGGGGAAGATCCAAGTGGCCTTTTTGGCGGCACAGTCCGACCATCTGGAAAAGCCTATGAGAGCAGACATGGGTTTGTACACGCTGTAGACGAGAAAGAGCCAAATGACCAGGCGGGATTTATACGGAGTTATGTTGTTATGAATCCATTGGTCCATCATGAATTGGAGAAGAGAGTAGAGGATATTGAATATTATCCAGCCGTGCAGAGTCGTTTGATCGTCCTGCAGGGAAATAAAAACGATTGTTATCACTGATACTACCTACAGCTCCCTGCTGAACATCTACTACATTAGACAAACACACTCACATCCAGTAGTAACTTGATATTCTTTGAAATATCTAATACTTTTAGCTAATACTATTAGTTTCGTCCATAATGATACTGCGAATCATCGCGTATACCTAAACTATCGCATATTATGTAACTCCATCTGAAACTTAACCCACCTTGTGCAATGCAATTCAATACCAGTACCAGTATTGCACAACTACATGTAATCCCATATACCTCGCATTTCATACATCATTGTCGAAATTATTGCATTATGCACATTATTATACACATATTTCCAAGATATTTTCAAATGTTGCGTTACGAAACTATGAAAACCAATCCAGGTAGCTTATTTAATGATATCATGTAATATGAGACTCTTATACCTACTAAATAACAAATGTTTATCATTCTATGGAAAATAATAAAGGTAAAAATCTTTCACATCTCCCAACATCATAATATCCTGACTGATAGTACACTTACATGTCATAAAATATTACATTCTATAGAAGCAAAGAATCACTTAGGTGTACAAAAAGTGTCATTAAGCTTATATACACGGAATATAATTAAATATTGTACAGCATGTGTCTCATATTATATTGCATTGCATATCATATTATTGCATTTAGTTGTAGACATACATTTACGAAATAAATTACAGAGATGGTTCTATAATGGAGACAAAAGTTGGAAAGAAAGTCGACTTACGGTGAGAGCTCCGATGAGAAGCATGAGGGCGATAACTGTTCCCCATAGCCAAGTGTACACGGTAATCACGACGAACACTCTCGTAAATGCTCCTGAAATGTTATCAGAGTATTTCACAAGCGTACGCAAACATTTCTACTATCTTGCATTTCATCTATTCACACTGAACTATATAATAGGCACCAATACCAACTACTCACAGTTAACTGCTATTATATGGCGGAGCGGATAGCTCAGGTGTATTATGTGTCAACTGCATTCCATTATGTTTCTCCGGGAATTAAACCCAGTCAAATAGAGCAACATAACACTAAACCAACTAAAATTGCAATCGATAAGCGTGATTTTTCTTTATTATTCACCAAGTTCTTTCTCATATTTCAATTGCATTTAAGTAGCATAAATATTGCTTAACCTGGATGAATAAATCACATAATGGGTAATAAAAATAAGGTAATATTAAACGCATATATTTCATGCACAACAATTTTTCATTTCATTAATACTTTTTCTCAATATTGTGAAATATATTTTAATATCGTCCCCTATTTCACGCTTTTACAGATAAATAATAAATTATGCACAAAATTGTCAATACTAAAGATATACATGAAAGACAATATCAAAATAAAATTATCGTGTTGTGTTGCTGTGCGAAAAGAAAGCAGGCTAGATTCCATTTGAAGTCCATAAGTCAATGCTAGCTAGAGAAAACAAATAAATGACCACAGTCCTGATGCTGATGTTACGGTTTACATGACATAACTAGTGCATATCTAGTCTACTAGATTGATGTGGTTCATGGAATTATTTCAATTAATGCTAACTTTGACAGATGCCTATCGCAGAAAGCTTCCGTGGTCACAAACTATTTGTTTTCTCTCAGAGAAAGAAAAATATGGCCAACCATGTACTTCCTTACTGTATTTTAGAATCCTGACAAACACAATGGTAGTTTATTTAACATTTAATGATTTTTTACCGGATTCTGTGTATTTATACCGAAGTATATTTTAAATTATCAATTGTAAGTGGGTTAATAAGAAAAAATAGTTTGAAAAAATGTGATGACCTAAGGTAATATTGGAAGCTAAAGGTAATAGAGAATTGTTTTGATAAATGAATGATCATACCGGGTAGTTTGGAGTGTAAGTTGTACACAACGAGCCATGGGTGGTCATACAAAAGTTGCTGGACGGCGACCAACCTCTCCTGTGATTCCCTGATGACATCAAGTCTGAATGGATCGACATCAATGCGAAATTTGATTTTCTGTGCCTCAGGTGAGGAAACAGAAGAGATATTATTTTCGCTGAAAGCCGTTTGGGTGGAGGAAACAACACATGGCCATTGTAGAAGCATCCCTTCCTCGATAAACTTTGTTACAAGCTTGGGGTATCGTTTTATCAAAGTAAAACTGAATTCTTTTTGATGTGCGTGGACAATAGCTTGTGCTTGAGTCATGGTATCCTTTCCAGACTTGATCCTCCACGTTGGATACTTTTCTCCTGGTTTCCCCGAATTCAAGATATGTTTAACTTTCAGAACCGTGGACAACTTTTTATCAACGGTAGATTTTCCTGTTGAACTGTCATTGGTCACTAGTTTTGGAAATGACTCTTTGGAAATTGTGGCATTGGCAAATGTAACCGTCATTTTTGAATTGACTAAGACCTGTTGTTGATTTTCCGATATTTCTCTTGCTGTCCGTCTAAGGAAAATACTGGATTTGGTCTGGTGGTTCTTCATACTTATTTTTGTTATTCCCGAAGATTTTAACTGCTTTATGCCATCTTGGTGATTTTCGTCTTGTCCTTGTCCCTGTAGCGGGCCATCAGTTGTATAGATGTGGGTTTCGCTTTCATCTTCTCCCATATTGTTTCCTTTGTCTTCATTTTTAATATCTTCCTCTATGGCTTCTCTTTCAGGTTTCCAGCAGCTGTGTTTGCGGTCTTCTCCAAAGTAAATGGACACATTTGGATTGTTTACATAGTTGTTTTTCAGGGAGAAGAGATTTATTGGTCTTCGGGTTCTTGATGACAGAATGTCCGCATAAGTTCTACACATTCGTTCGACGGCTTTGTCATCGTTCGATGGATTCATCAGAAATTCATCTTCACAATGTTTGTGCACAATGTTATCAGGGACAATATCAAATGTACTGGAGACTGTCAACAGGAGAAAAAATCTTCCAGCATTTCGTCCATCATGCACAGCCAAAAACTACAAATACAGTAAGTAAACAAAAACGCTTTTATTGTTTATCGCGTCACAAGTACTCCGGCTTGAAATTGCAACCCGTTATTCAGTTTTCAAAAACTAGCGCAATAAATATCCACTACTCAGCTTTAGAAAATAATGAAAAGCAGTCAAGTACTAGTAAAACCAGTTACTCCATAAGAAACTTACATGAAAACTCGCGCCACAACTCTACTGCTAAAACAAAGGAAAATCATTCTAGGTCTGCGTAAATGAGTTTTCCTAAAGAAAACATCGGATATTCAAAATTACAAAACAATAGAATTATCAGAATGCAAAGCAAATTGGAAAATGTGCAACTAATCACGATATACAGAATTACGATCGTATGAAACTGCTCGAAATAGATTATCTTCCCTTCTTAAACTGTATACATAACGCAGCAGTAACAATTGGGAAGAAAAGAAAGAGAGCATTTATGTGCAAATGATTTTACTTACCAAGTCAATGAGAGCGATGGCAATTGCCAACTTTTTCAGCATAGGAAATCCCATTGGTTGGCCTTCCCCGTTTCTTTTATGATTCCGTTCAACTTTCACTTTATTTTAGTTTAGTTTACTTTATCTATTTGAGAGTCGACAATTCCTGTTGGAGTGGGTTTCTGAATAGGGATCTATCCGAAGGGTCTACCAACTCCACTAGCAATACAAACTATAGAGATACAATAAAACCGAATTGCAATTTCCTTTTCCTTTGGAAAACAAGGAAAGCTGGTCTGCTCCTCTTCTGTTCTCCACTTGAATTCTCCTCATTCGAAGACACACCGAAGAATAGGACAAAGTCGATCTTCCGTTACATAACCTACGTAAGTAAGTCAGGCTTGAACTCCGAGTCAATTCAAAGTGCACTATTAGAAAGCGAGTGTCGTGTCGACAGTGTCGAGAGTCGTATCTCCGCTCTTGTCCAACAGACACTACCATCCACTCAAGAATGAGACTCTCACCGATGAAACCAACAGATAAAGTGCAGAACCAAACCTTTCTCTTCCCCAAACCTATGCAAGAACACAACATACGCAACCCAACTCTAACTCTGTCTCTCTCCCTACCTACCTAACAAACATCAGTACGTTAAGGTACTCCCGACCTGTGTACTGCACAATCATGTATGTAAAAACAAGGAAACAAATTCCCCAGTTTCAGAAAGAACTCAAAAGGTAAATAAACCTTACCTTGCACTTTTTCAAATAAAAAAGCTATCCTTTTCTCATAAAGTGGAAAGTAGAAAGTTTTATAAAAGTTTGAAATTATTGCTTTTTCCAAAATTCAGAAAATCTCTTTAAGTTCGTCTTCTGCTAAAACCTAAAAAGCGTACGCTTTGTTTTAGCGAGCCAGAGGCTCACTTATGGAGCCGTGTTGTCTGTCCGTATGTACGTACGTATGTACGTACGTATGTGAACACCATAACTCTGGAAGGCATTGACCGATTTGGATAAAACCTCGGATTTGCACTCATCTCGACCTAGCTTAGAACCCTATTTAAAATGGGCGTGGTCACCCCACCCCTTTCGGAGATAACGCGCGCTCACTTTATAAGCAATAAGATATGAAAATGGGGTTTCGGGTACTGAAATATCTTACACCGCTTCTAGTAATTTGTTAGCGGGATAGTAAAATATATTTTACACCGCTTCCACTTTATATTGAATAAGATATGAAAATGGGGTTTTGGGTACTAAAATATAGTTTGTGGGTGTGTCCACTTTTGGGAAGCGGTATACTCACAATTTTGGATGCCTTTTATTTTACGAAGCGGTAAGCTAACTTTTTGGGTGTTTCCCACTTTATGAAGCGGTAAGCTAACTTTTTGGGTGTTTCCCACTTTATGAAGCGGTAAGCTAACTTTTTGGGTGTTTCCCACTTTATGAAGCGGTAAGCTAACTTTTTGGGTGTTTCCCACTTTATGAAGCGGTAAGCTAACTTTTTGGGTGTTTCCCACTTTATGAAGCGGTAAGCTAACTTTTTGGGTGTTTCCCACTTTATGAAGCGGTAAGCTAACTTTTTGGGTGTTTCCCACTTTATGAAGCGGTAAGCTAACTTTTTGGGTGTTTCCCACTTTATGAAGCGGTAAGCTAACTTTTTGGGTGTTTCCCACTTTGTGAAGCGGTAAGCTAACTTTTTGGGTGTTTCCCACTTTATGAAGAGGTAAGCTAACTTTTTGGGTGTTTCCTAATTTATGAAGAGGTAAGCTAACTTTTTGGGTGTTTCCCACTTTATGAAGAGGTAAGCTAACTTTTTGGGTGTTTCCCACTTTATGAAGAGGTAAGCTAACTTTTTGGGTGTTTCCCACTTTCTGAAGCGGTAAGCTTACTTTTTGGGTGTTTCCCTATTTGTGAAGCGGTAAGCTAACTTTTTGGATGTTTCCCACTTTCTGAAGCGGAAAGCTAACTTTTTGGGTGTTTTCCACTTTGTGAAGCGGTAAGCTAACTTTTTGGAATATATTGGAAGCATTCATTATTTACATGACAACCATTTAATTTAAGCCCAGTTTCTGTAAAGACATAATTTATTCCCTTTAACCCTCTGGCTCGCTTTATGTTACGGCTTGGCGATGTTTTTCTATTTTGATTTTTGTTTCTAATTTAACTCCAGAAATAAAAATTCCAGTTTCAAAATTTTAATGTTCAAATTTTAAAGAAATTATTGAGAATGGGTAAAAATCATACAAATCTTGTTTTTCCATTTTTGTGAAACCAAAAAGCTGGTTTTTTATTCCCTGGTAAAAATTATATGGCCATACCTACTGTGCATTATGTGAACCTTTGCTTTCCCCACTCAAACTTTCAATCTGGCTCTCACTTTGTGTGGAGATAGAGGTATAATTCCTTTTCTAATAGTTTCACTCGACTCGCATCACATCTTCACATCCCATCATACTGGTTGGGTTAGTCTGCATGTGTACTACTAGGTTTGTCGTAGCACACCATGCGATGCAAGACACAGAATGATCTAAGCCAAGACGCAAGTCAGCATCACAGGACCATCAGCACAGAATCCTTCTATCAGATCACGGAGACTCAACTGAAAAGCTGTGTGAGTGAGTGCAATGCAATATAACCCTTTCTCCTCTACATTCGTACAATGCATTCCATTTTCCATTTACCTTGCTGAAGTTTCGCCAAGCTCAGGAGTTCTACCAACTTATGGCATAACCATATACTAACTTGTTGATTCCTTCTCTCATTCCTATTCCTTCTATTACCTTTCCCTGTATTTACCATGCTACTATGTTGTGCTCAGTTAGTAAATAGACATGATATCTATGCAATTCTAACAGTATGATTTTCTGCAGTAGTTAACTATCCTTCGTTTACGTAGGTATGTCAATTAAGTATGGTATCCCTCAATCAATGCAATGGAATTTGACTGTTTAATGTATATGTACTCCAAATTAGGTTGATGAATATCTTTTGAGAAGTAATTGCCTAAATTAATTTAAAAAAATTGCCTAAATCAAGAAAACTCTGTTCTTATCATTATTAATAGATATTTTAAAATTTTAAATTGGATTTTTCCCCGAAATTAGATTTTATTTGTGCGTAATCGTCAAATCGATCCTTCAAATCAACTTTGTGCGTTCAACAACAACGCAAGAAGTGGTCATAGCACAGACTTGGAAGAGAAACTAGAAAAAGAAAGGGATTCCCCATAAGAATGTAAAGCTGTGTTGACCGTTATGTCCAAGGCTGTTGTAACCATACTGATTCTCCTACAAGGTAATGTCTTAACGAAAATGTTTAATCGCCACAATTTTTTGTCTTGAAAGTAATGGGTACCTCCGCAATATTATAATCATGGTCATGAAAATCTGAAAATAAAAATACACGCACATCGCACTGTATTTCCATGAAATACTAGATCAGGAGAAAATACCTATGTAGGAAATAGTCAAATCAATAGCGCAAGAAATAAATGCAATTTCCAAATGATTATTATAACAGAAGAGAGTAGTAGAAAGTTTTATTAACAAGAGTAACCCAAAACTTTGTTACTGAAACCATGGAATACTTGCCTATGTACAAAGGCTGTTCTAAGAACTGGTTAGTGAACGTAGGCTTTATGAGCTTTACTATTAGGTTTTCTGCTGAATACAGAAATGTGCAGAAGCTGTCTATAATATTCGTTTTTTATTAGGCTTAATGTATTCCTATGTCCATATGTTAAATAAGTGGTGCTAATGAATTTGCTGAGGTACTGATATAATCTCAACTTTCCATTTTCAGAGGTTGCTAATTAAAAAGACTCAATTTCATTGTAAATGCATGAATGTGTGTTTATACCGTATACCTAAGTAATATTACTGTGTACTACAAAGTTAGTCCCTTCCTCTTCCCTGCTTTGCCACGGGTATTTATTTCACAATGGTGTGTATAGAGATATAAATGGTATTTGCTCACATATGTAAATATAGCGTAACGAATAGCAGACACTTTATAAAATTAGTATTTGCTTAGTGGCTGGGAGAGCAAATAAGAGGAGAATAGACAAGTTTTGTTTGTGTTTTTGACTAAACTACAAATATGGAGTGAAGAGAGAACGGGAGCTATGTAAATGTCTATCTGTAATAAGATAGTAGTATAATTAGGTGATGCCATACTTATAAACATAATATTATTCGACCAGTGCCAAGACCACAGAAAGGGGATTCATTGAGTAAAATCACTCTATGGTCAAAACTATTACATATTCATCCCCCATAAGTGGTCGAATCCTTTTATGTTTATCAGTATGGCATCACCTAGGTAGAGAAAATACGTTGTCTAGGCATCTTGAGTATAATCGTATAGGAATCCATCCTCCAGTGCAATCCACGTATTCAATTTCCCTTAGATATTATACTTGCTAACTTGGGAAACCACCTAAATGTGATTTCACTTCATGTTACTTGATTTGATGAGGGAAGTTACACTAGTCGGAGGAAATACTAGAATAGTAGTGCAATGAGATGCAATCCCATGTAGATTTCCAGATTGTGGTTGTGGTCTATGCAAATGTGGCCAAAGTAAGCAAGCAAAGTAACTCAAGTCGCTCAAGCCTCCTCTCCACCAGTTTACTCAGAATAAATACTAGAAATGGGTTAAATACAAATCATGGCTTGCTGCAACATTTAAACACAGATAGTTTGCTTTATAGTAATCGTAGAATGGACCTGTTTCTATTAATATATTAAATAACATTCACCGTGCTCCACAACTGGCATATTAATAATGCAGTAATATAAACGCAAAACTGAACATACTACGTGACACTAAAATACTAAAGGTTATTTTACCTTCCCAACAGAGTAAAGTTTTTACATATACACTTGTTTTCCAAAGTACTGCGTACGTTTCGAAGTGTGCAATAAGATAAGTGATTAGGTAATGGCAATATCCTAAGGTTAAACCTAGTACTTTGTTAAATTATTGAGATTATGGGGTCATTAAGGTATTCGGGATTTAGAAGTACTTTGCCAAATGACATACTGCTGACGATGATTAATTTGCTGATTGTCTGGGTATAAGAAATAATTCATGGAAGATTATTTTATAGGGATTTTCTCGTTCTTGGCAGAGAAAGGTATTTGTAAATGCTGTGGCAGAGATTTCATGACGTAAATGTATAATACGAATACTTTCCAGAAAATATATCAGATGTAAGGAGTAGCCATTCCAATCCTACAACGGAATGCCAACCGTTAACACCCACATCCCACATGACTATATACACGGGAGTCATAGTAGTTGAGTATCTTAATTGTTGAAATAAATACTCTTTAAAGTAATTTCACAAAAGCTACAAGGAACGAAACGAGAGTCTAAAGACCGTATTGGTAATTGTATTATTGTATCGAATCATGAAATTAATAAATAAGAGCATGCAGAATGCAGAGCGTAAGAGATTTATTGAGAAAAGAACATAGGTACAATCTTTGATATTAATAAATCTAAAGACTACTAGGGCTGGTTAACCCACATTAACTCTTTACACAGAGACATAACAGTGCAACGGCCACAACTAATCTCTTTTCATAAATTTATTTTCCATGAAATCCCTGAAGTTTGTTTTTGGAATATAATTCTACGTATTTTTATATAATAACTAACACTCGATATTTACTTAAGCATTAAGATACTTATAAGTAGTTATGAAGCAAATCAATTAAAAATTAAAACTGGAATTAACGAGGCAAATAAATTAAAAAACAAAGCGAATTTATAAGAGACTCAAAACACACGTACGACGTACACTTAAGACTCAAAACTGTGATATTCAAACTGGTACTTTTGAGGCAAAGCAAGTAAGCTCCAAATCGGGCACTTATAAGGCAGAAGACAGAACAATATAAAAATCAAACTGCTATTTACTGTTAGAGATACAGTTGTATAAAAATTAAAATTTGGTATTTACAAAGCACATCAATTCGGACATAAAATAAAAGATTGAATTAGTTTTAAAGAACCTCTATAATAGGTCACATTTAACATAAGGAACATATCACACCAATCCCATGTGATCACAATAGTCAGTAGAATTCCAGAATTGACCTCAAAAGTAGATAAAAATATTTTTCATTAAAAAAATATAATCAGTGATTCACTGTAGACCTAGAAAAAAGTTATTAGCTACCAAAGGCTAATAATAACCAAATACATGGCAATACTGAATGAATAATAAGTATCTACTATATTCACGTCGCATATTCACGTATTCGCGTATTACTTTGAAAAACTGGAGTGCAGAACCTAATTCACTCGCTTATATGATTTTGGACGATGACTATGGTTATACTTATACTATGATGACTATTAGGAAGTATTGTCTTGGAGCTAAGATTTAAGTTGCATTAGAAGAGAGTGAGTAATAAGCTACTGTAGGTAAAGTAAGAGAAAGTATGGTAAAGTAATGGAAGGAAGTTTGTAAATGAAAGGAGACTCACGCAGATCCATTAGTAATGAGTGGCTTACTTGTTTGCATTTATCATATAATGGAGAAAGCCCTTGAGTAGAGTTGGTTGGAATTCTTGGAGCCACACTAAAGCCAACAACTACTTAGGAACCTGCGAACCTCGTAAGTTGTTAGCTCAACAGTATATAACTCCAACTAAAGCTAATACCTCATATTAAACAGAGAGAGAAGAACAACAAACCAAAGCAAAGGAGACCAGGCCAACCAAGTCAAGTCGCAACACACCACGACACACACATTTCCAATATCTAATCTTCATTTCCACTTCCACAAAGTAAAAGTGAACTAAAATTCATTACACTATTTACATGACATACTCAAGTCAGATACACAAGTATCTACCTACATGCTCTTCCCAAACATACCCATAGTCCGCAGATCAATTCTAATATTAACTACAGGGTTCTCCAAAAGTTATTACATATCTTTCAATCAAAATACCTAAATAGTACACTACATTGTGATTAATAATATTTAAAAGAGCACATTTTGGGACCATTTCAAGAATATGCATTTTCTCAGGCAAAATACACAAAAATTAAGAAATGGCAATTTTGAGCTTTTTGAAGATTTCTAATAAAACTAAGTTTGGAGTCCCCTGTACTACGGTGAAAGACAAGAAGAATCAAGGGAAATCAGTAACACAACCATCTCATCATTATTATCATGATGCTAAATGTCTGAGTGGAACGGTGTGGTGTATATGAAAAGAGGCCAGTTGCCAAGAGTCCTTGTATTTCAATCCGTTTTCCCCGCATCCTTTGCACTGCTTTACATTTACACACTCGCTCCTCGTCTGTGGACTTGAAAGCAATAATGGCAACACAATAAACTATTTTACATCGAACAGGAAAAAGGCCACAGAAAACCTCATCGTTGGTGTATGTGATGTGCGTAATATCTAATGTGTGAGCTAATGTACTCTTTCCAGCTCTAAAATATATTGCTCTATTACATTTTCATTGCAGCTGTGCTCTCCCTCTCACACATCAATTGCCATCTAAAACATACAAAGGGCAATGTTACTGAAACTACGGTGTATACCTACCTGGTTTCAAAATGTCACAATGTAAGGGTAAATATGCTGTGAGAGACGGTATAAAAATGTGACCGAGTTAATTAAGAGAGAGGTCAATTTTAATAAAATAGACATGGAATTTTTCTTATAAATTTAAAATGCGCTTTAAATTTAATATATTTTTGACAGAATTTTTTTAGATAGTGTAAAATTCAATTTTTATATTTTTCTCAACGATGTTTGAAGAATATAGAATACATGGTTATGTAATAATGGTAGAATGTATGTTCTGAATGGAAAAGGAATGGGAATAGAAATGTTTGAAACTGATATTTTGGGATACGATTGGATTGAGTAACATGTCAGTCACTCAGTTGTGTTGTACTGTAGTGTATTCCAGAGTAGGAGGAAATATTTCTTAAGTGTGGGATGATAGAGAGTATTGCAGGTGTGCGGATGGAGGAATAATGGGCTAGGAAACAAGTTCGATGGAAATAGTAGATACTTTTCTTGGGTTTCACGGTTATTGCTATTGCTTTCTCCGGTGAAAGTGTCGAGTGCCAGGGATTTTGAAGAGTAGACAAGCAAATGCAGACATTTGTCGTATTCCTCTGTAGTTACACTTACATATTGCATTAAGAGCATTCAAATCCTATTGAATTGCCACTGCATACACCATTCAGCTCTCCAAAGCCATCTATAAATAGGAAACCCTAGTATTGGGAATTCGAATCCCACACCATGTCTCTTCAAAACCAGTCGGAGACTTCTCAATGCAATCATCACTTTCTCTCAGTTCCATGTTTTACGTCAAGATACATCTTCTACCTCACTCAATTCACAAATCAACCATTCTTCTTCCCTTGTCAAACAGATCTATCCATGTACATATACAGTGTAATACAATATTCTACCTGCTGCTATCCTCATTTGGATGACAGATTTCCTTTTCTCAAGGGAATATTACATGACGCAACAGATCATTCCATATAGGATCGCTTTTTGAAGAATTTTCACATATTTTGTATTTATTTTGAAATATTCGAAAAGGAATATTTTGGGTGTGATTGATAATATGTAATTTAGAAAAATTGTATCCTGTATATTTTTTACCACTTATTTCGAAGTATTTTATCAGCGTTTGCAGTAGGTTTTGCACAAAGATAAGTTTCTGCAAGAAAATATACAAGGGGGATAATGCCCTTACGTCAGTTAAGCTTTCGTCAGAAGTTTACGAGAGAAAATTTCATTTTAAAGGATTTTAAACCTTGTTCTGGTCTGGGCTCACTTAAATCCACAAAAGGAAAGTAAAGCAAAGGGTAAAGAACAGGAAATTCAAAGGGGAGAATGCAAAGCTTAAGAAATATCACATTTTAGGGCACGTTAGGAAATATTTCCTTTGTATTTGTGTTTGCATTGCGTTTATAGATGTGAACAGTACCAAGAGACCTCAAACGCCTTCCTATGCATTTATGCACTTTGCTCTTCAAATTGCTATTGTCACTGCTGTTACTAAACAAAACACGTTTCTGTCTCACATTTGCATAGGGAAATAAATACTGTAATATGAGGAAAATACATATAACAATATTGGTAACGATTGTAAGGGAAAGTTAAAGTGCATCTGCACAAAGAAAAGGATACGCTACATTTGCGACATTGCATGTCTACAGTACTGCAGGCAGAAAGATCTAAAGGAACAAGTAAGTCAATAATTCTAGCTACTACCATTTATATACTGTACGTAAAATTGTACGCGAACCAACAAGAAATTTTTTAAATTGTTTATAGGAAAGTTGTATCAAATAATTTCCATCAGTGAACTAAAAATCAGAATGAGAATTCTACTCAGGTTAATTTTATGGAACAAAAATAAGCTTCTTTACCAGAAACACCTATATAAACAAATAATTTTATCCCTTAATGCAATTGCCAGTAAAAACCAAATAAATGTTTTTCTCATTGTGAACCTAAGTTTCAACTGATTTTTAAACTGTATAGTCAATTTAGTTTTCACTGGAACAATTTAGGTTCAAACTTGATTTTTTCGTTCATGTCTATCATGCTAAAGTAGATTCTTTGGTAACCTGATAATTGTTAACCGTTCTGTAATAGTTTTCCATACTGTATAGTGTACATCTACATACTAATAAGTCCTCTTACGTGAATAAAGTGTTCCAGTCAATTTGATTTCGAAAATATCCTGATGTTTCCTTTTGTTGCATCTTGCATCGCACACTGCACAAGACAGCATTTTAATCATTGTAGTGCAAATATGCATCACGTGACCATACAGCTTAAAACGAAGAGGGCGGATAGCATCTCTTGACTTTCGTTGACAACTTCTTAGTTACAAAGTCAATTATAGGTCTTAAACAAGGCCCAAGGCTTTTCCGTGTAGTCAACTGACGGAAGCGAATCACCAAGAGACTTCTTGACAAAATGCTCCCTACTTGAATTCTGACTGCCTGTGCTCTGTCTCCTCTTTTCTCTTCTTCACAAATACGATTCATCTTCGCTTCTGTTTTCTTTCGACCATCCTTTGATTCTCTATCAACCGAGCAAAGCATCTTCTCTCTCCTTTTCTCAGAATTATTAACTAAGTAAGTATTCCTAGAATAGGCAATACAAGAAAACACGGTGGGTAATTGCCAAGGAGGTTCTTAACCAAAACGGCCTAAATTCAAGTTCTTCTCTTTTCTAAATACGTTTACATCCGCACTTACTAAGGTTCCTTATTTTAATGTATACTTTCTTAGAAGGTATCTTCCCATGTCACTACAGATGGTGATTTCAGGCAAACATTTTAATGTTTATAAAATGTGTAAAATTTTAGTGTACAATTTATATAGGCTCTAAAACAATCTAATAATATAGTCATACCTGTACAAAATAAACCCCCTTGCCATCATGTTGAATGTTGAAAAAAATTGTATAATGTTTCCACGCATTTTATGCGTGCATAGTGCATACGTGCGTGTATGTTTCCTCTCTTAGGTTTTCGCGACACTGTACCGTTATAATAAATATGTACGAGTGTACCACTTAGGTATAATATTATCATTTCACTTTTTCGTGAAGCAATATTAACACGTTGTGTGCAGTATGCAAGATAATAATAATAGTGGGACGTCTGGGAAGATAAAATTGATGTACATCAGGGGATCACAACTGAGCCGGGATTCTATTATTGTGTTTATTCCCATAAGAAAGATGATCTGGCCTGACTGGATGATCCGTGGGCAATAATGCTGTCATTTTTCATTTCCTTCTAACTCGATTTCTTACTTATGTCAGTTTTCCTTCCCTCCTTTATTTTTTACACGGGGAGACCCCTTGTATATGTATTTTGAATTTTTATCAGTATATTCTTCTATAGTTTCTACAGAATTATATTGAATTTCTCTTTTGGTTTGGTTTTCCTTGCAAGCCTGACAGATACGACATATAAGAGCGTTAAATGCCTCATGCCATGTCGTAATCTTTCGAAATATATTATATACATTTTTTACTTTGTTATTGCTAGTGCAAGAAAAATATTTAAGAAATACCTAAGTTTCAACCACATTAAAATGTAATGATTAAATAACAACAAACACCAAATCGCACTTTAGGGATATGGATTCCCAAAGTATCGTAAGTGATGGAGTGTGCAAGACGCTTTTTGTCTCGTGTACCGTAAATCCCCAATGTTGGGAATCAACAGAACGGATTTTCCACAGCATTTCCTATGTGTATGTAATATAATAAGGATTCAAGAAAAATTGTTTTTCGTCATAATGGGCAGCACAATAAATAAGTGGGCAAAACATTAAATTTTGTATGGAAAATTCTCAGATCTGTTTATAGTATATGATAACTAAACCACATTTCTAATAATTTTCAAAATTTCAAAGTTCTTTTACCATTCTAGTATCAAAGTTTTGGGAAAAGGCCAAAAATAATGAACACACTCTAGGAAGAGTTTAATTATATTAAAAGAAAGCAAAGAGAAAGTTTTGAAGGCTGCACAACTTAAGAAAGTGAAATTAGAAAGTAGGGATGAGTACTTCAAAATGTTAAAATTACGGTATAGCAAGCCCAATTCTGTTTACCTTAGAGAATAAATACGAGTATCAATTCATAACAAATAGTCAAAGCTATAATATCTCAATAATTTGAGAAGCGACAGAGCACAATCATTACACAGTAACTTTTAGTAAGTAGTATTCTGTGTAGCTACTCAATGTACCTATTTGCTATTTTTGGTTTGACTGCTCTTTTTATTATCCACATAGTAGCATAGTCTAGTACTATGCGGAGTTTTTTATGGTACGCAGAAATTGTAATACTGTCTGTATCTGTGTCTTGTTTAGAGAACTGGAAGAAAAAACTTTGGCATTAAAATGTTTTTTTCTTTTTGCTGCGCCAGAAAGTTAAAGTTTACGTTCTCTGAAGACTATTTATACAGAAATGATGTCCTATTCTTTCCCGGTTAATCTCCATTTGCATGCTTTTACTTTCTTGGCAAATAAAAAGAATGCACTCCATTTGCATCCAGTGTAATATCATGTAGGTTAAACCTTTCGTTATGTTTACAATAACAGAACAAGATTCCACAAAAACCCTGCTCTGAATTCACTTCGTTTCGCACAGCAGACGGGGAAACGACGTTATAAAATGCCTACATAAAAATAAATATTTTCTTGAATGCTCAGGATTGAAGGATGTCTTCATTCGAATCGCCTTCGGCCATTCTTTCTTCATCTTTCGTAAAAGCAAAGCTTTTCGTACGCTTTCTACTTACTTTTACGCAAGCTTACCTATATAACATTTCCTTGTCACAAATGCAAGTATATGTTCTTATGAGAATATCATGTAAATACTTAGAAAATATTTTGTCGTTTTCAAAAGAAAGCAATCGTACTCGTAAGTTTAGTAAATTAAATGACATATTTTTGAAATATGTTACGCATATTTATTAAGAGGAGCGTAGCGAGTCTTTATAGTAGTGAATGATCTGTCTGTACGTGTTCGCTTTAAAGCTGAGAACAGCAATCTGCAACGTTAGAGCTGGGCACAGAAACCCGCGATCAAACAACACAATACTGTGAGAATAGAAACCACTACCGGACAAATTAGACGAAAAAAATAGTGCTCGACATTATACAACTGGCCATCGCGCACGGTTGTCATTCCTATCGTTATTTGTCCGATATATTCTCCTATGTATCTCGCAATGCATTTTACACAGCTCTCAGGCTAGACTTAGCATTCACCCTGTGGGTTCCATATACGATTACTCGTAACTATAACTATGAGAATACATATTACGCTGACAATACTCGTACAAGGGAATACTAACAACACAATGCAAATGTCGTTGGTTGCACTAATTATTGTCAGTAAGTGTCGTCTCATTCTCCACTCTCCACTTTCCTACCGTCTTATTTATCGACTTTCCTACTGTCTTTCGACGCGACGCTTTCTTACATGCAGATTTAACGGGTATAATTGAAGAGTAATCTGTTCTTACTGCCGTAAATGCTGTGGGCAGTAATTATCGTAATACGTTTTTTGCTGCACTATACTATAAGGCAAAAACTGTTAAGTAAGCATTCAATAATGCCATACATAATGCAAAGGATTAAAAAATATTTTATTTACTTGATATATGACAAATTAATCATTTTGTGTAATGCAGGCCTTAGCAAACCAGAGGCGGTGTCGCCGTATTGCATGTGAATGTACGTACGTAATTAGGGAACGTCCATATATTACGTAACGCAAAATTTCCATTTTTTGGACCCCCTCCCCCCCCTCCGTAACACCACCGTAACACAGAGCTGACCCCCCTCCCCTAATATTACGTAACACCAAAAACTTTTTATAGATTTTTTGAAAGCCTACATAAAGTATAGCAGTATCACTGTTTAATAGTATTATTAAATCACGCAAAGCTGCTAATTGCACAAATTATTAAATAATTTTAAACGTTAATATAAACCTTATTAAAACAGGTAATAAATTGTGTCTAACTATTGTTGCAAGCTGCGTAGTACGGTATGGTCAGCCTAATTCAAACTTTATGGAAAACATTATTATTATCATGAATTTTTTTCTTTTACTCGGTTAAGCCATTGTGTACTTTTGTACAATTGCATGTCACATTTGCCTCTTGGGGGCATAATTTGTTCAACCTCTCAGATTTGGTTAGTTCACGTTTTGAAGTAAATTTTCAGCTATGCTATTTAAACTAGTTAATAAGTTTTTTGAGACATCAAATTAGCCATTTTAAAAATTATCATCAACAGTAATATAAAAAATATTTTGCCAGTTTTGAGAAAATATACATTGAAATATTTTACGATTTTTCGAATTTTAAATAATATTTTAAAATTTAATTTTAGCCCTCAAAAGCATTTTCAAAATTGCTTTGATATATGGAATTTCTTTTCTCTTCCGATAACATATAAAAGTGATAGATAGTATCATTTTGTGTTTTCAACAACATTTATTTATTATAAACCGTGAAACGATAAAGCTACTACTACGATTGGTGACAATTGTAGTTTTAATGAAAAATTTATAGCAAAATTTTCTATGAAAAACGGGTAAAAATTTGGTTACGTAACAAAACTTTTGACCCCCCCTCCCCCCACCGTAACACCGCGTAACACTTTCAGGTACCCCCTCCCCCCCCCCCTAAACTGCACACGTAATATATGGACGTTCCCTTATGTGCGTGAATACGATAACTCTCTAACATGGATAAAAAAGTCTTCAATAAATCCGAAATTTTATTCAAACCTTTGCCTAGCTTACTTTAACTCTGGCTCAACTTGCTGTTAGTTTTTAGTGATGATAGAATGAGTTCTTATTATGGTTCTAAGAAAAAGTATATTGATGTTAAAAAAATGAAAAACATGCACTACATAAATCAGCAGTTAAATTACCAATTAATTGTAAGAAATGTTTGTTTAAATAAATTTGACTTTTCAGGAGTTAGATAATAAACTGTTCAAGGATATTCACATCTCAACAGTGTAAAATTTAGTATTGTACGAATTGTCTTATTCCTACAAATAGAACACAAATACACGATGCAAATAATAAAATGACCGTGCAAAAGTCAAGATTTGGCAAAGAGGAAGAAAGTTATAACGTAACTTAGTAGCAGAACCTCCAACAAAAGTTTTACGACAAGAGACTTTCTTTATTTCCCGATATGATATATCTGAGTGGAGTTGAATGTGCAAAGGATGTCATTGAGAAAGAAAGAAAGCAAGGTCCCACCTGCTAGCTCTACAAGTGCTCTTGTTTTTCCAGTTTGGTTTGTAGTCAATCTTGGTTGAGATTTCTGTGCAGAGGAGACACGCTCTCACGTCAGTTCCAAGCAAACTCTGAGTGACGTGACGACTTGTATTCTAATGTAAGTTTGAAGTAACAAGTTAGCGTTCGGAGGGAGTATTACATTTCCCTTGTAAAATTGCTAAGAAAAAAATCCAAACTCCAGGAGGATTCAATAGATTTATTTTTTGCTTGTGTTGAGCAAGATGTGCATGAGGCTTTCTTTTTTCTTATTTTCTGGGTATTTCACAACAGAGGTACATTTGCAGGAAGTCAAATACACTCCTACGTGATTCTTACGGGTCGCAGGTTGACTGACATGGAGGATAGAGGTGCCACTGCCACGTGGAGTGGAGGCCAAATGACAGGACGAGGACAAGTAATAAGATTCATTTCAATCCCGGATATTTTATTTCTATGTTAATCTGCTCCCTCCTAGTGAATACCAAATGAGTCTTGTATACGTAAACATTATTTTACAAGGTAACTTTTATTTATTTCTGCCCCGAAAAGAATTATTTTGCCAAGACAGAAATTGGGGATTTTCAATAAAATTTTCTATACTTTTGTGGCCAAAAAGGTAATAATTAATGTAAGACATGTTTGCAAAACGTGTCTTACATTAATTACTAATAATTACTAATAAATATTAGATTCTAAATACTAACCTTTTTACCCTGATTTATTAAATCAGGATAAAAACATTTTCCAGGAAAGTTTGTAATGTTTTTGGGGTAAAATGATTATTTTCACGATCGACCGAAAGTTGCCATATTTTATATTAGTCGTAAATGCTACATTTTATTATTGGACAGGAGACGACAGGTCTTTTAAGAATTTGTTACAGTAAAAAAGCCAAGAAGGCTCGTCTAGTTTTGTATTCGCATATACTTGGCACTGGAAACGGTAGTGTATCCATTCAACAGAGGGTTAATATTATTAGAAAGGAAGAAAGGTTTTATTAGTAGTGCTCGCCGTAAGGACAGATATAATAAGAGGTCAATAAAACTAAGAAGTACAGAACGTTATTGATAATATTATTGCCACATGCATCAACATCAAACAAGCAACGGGAAACAAACAAGGAAAGGAACAAACAGAAGGAAGACTTTGAGATTTTTCGGTAGAACTTTTATTCAATGACAAACTCATGAAGTAAAATGTCATGTCATGTATTTTCTACTTATCTACAGAGTCACTTGGTATTCATATCCCGATTTATCCTTTCGATTGCTACTATGCTGGCTTTACCAACCTTTTATAGTTCAATTTCTGTTCAGAAACACTGCATGCCTCCCAGGATTGAGACAAATCAGCACAAAGGTTTATTATGATTGTGCTGTCGTTGGCAAAAACATGGAGAAAACTTGTATCTCTACTTCCTCACTACTATTCACTTTCCTACATAACACAGAAGCCTACATAATATCTTTGTTCACTAAGTCATAGTTCACTGGGCCACATCGCATCAAACTACTCGGAAACTAAAATTCAACTAACTAAAAGTAATGTGCTGAGTTGGTAATAATTTTCTTCTCAACTTATACAGGTTCTGGTCAACTGCTTTTTATTGCACCACTTTCTGGGACATCACACGTCTTGTCATTCACTTAAAATCACAATCTCTAATTTTCTTACTGTATTCTAGTGGTTTATAATTTGCTTCCACATAATCTCCTCTTTATATTGTAATGAATCATCTTACTAGACTAACGCCATAATATTTTGATGAAAAACGACACGAACCAAGACTACTTGGTAAATTCTCATTTTATTCTTCGCTGTTGTGACCAGAAAACAATTATTTCTTCATGGGACAATTTTAAAATCAGGGACATTAGATTTAGCATTATGATATTTAATTTAGCATCTGTATTATTATTATCATTCCAAGAAATCTTGATCACCAACGCTTTGGCGAAGGTAGTCCTTATACATCGTCTTTTTCTTCTCAATGTTTTTTCCCACTGTATCCAATGCGTTTCGTAGTAATTTCAGCTGCCCTGAAGGAAGAGTTGGTTCGCTTTTTGGATAGCGAGATGTGATTATGAGGGCGATCGACAAAAACAAGATAAAGAACGCGGCTTCAGGGTGATCAGCAGGATGAATTGTTTTTGAGGGATGTTTTACTCCACTTTTGTCATCAGTTTCGTCATGATGAACTAAGACAATAATCCCAGTGTAGCACAAAATCAGTACAGCTGCCAGAATTGTTCCTATGAAGCCCCGGAACCAGCTTTTCATATTTGATGTACGGTTACGGCTCCGAGCTGCTTTATCAATCTCCAATCGGCTGGAAATATTCTTTTGGAAAGCTTCACAATCCTTCTCCAAATTATTAAGAGAATTCTGAACAGTTTGTGCAATCGTTTTTTCAATAGTCTCACAAACTTCGCCGATTTGATTAACGCATTTAGTAGGTTTGCTGACTGAATCAGGAAGGAATATTGTTGGCATGTCGAATCCTGTGCGGTTCAAACCTGGACGTTTGCAAAGTTCTTGGACTATTTGCATCAGAACCTTTTGCCGATCTGTTTCGGATCCTGCCTCATCAGCTTTTGCTAAATAAAACCGAATTTTTTCACTGTGATCAGCCCACATTTTCTCGATGATATTTAAAGTCCGTTTGCAAAGAGCTTGTCCCATTGGGTCGAAAAATACCAGCACCATGTCCGCCATCTCGCCTAAATATGCGCAAATTATGCCGTTAAGCAAAAATCCGAAAAAATATCGGAAATTATCAACTTTTAGCTCTATTTTAATAAATACGGATTTTGCAGGAGATTTAACCCCCGAAATAAATAGTGTACCTTCCTCAAAATTTTATTCTGAATACGGCATTGTAAAATTGGCTATAATAAAAGGGTAGGATTACTAGGATTGTAGAAATTCTTACCCAACCCCATCAGAGTTTCATTGACATCAAATGGATAGTGCATATCGCCATCAACAAGTCCTGGAGTATCAATAAATGTGACCATTGTAAATTTTTTGGCTCTTGACGTACTGATTTCCGTTGACAAGAAGTCGACAACACCTGGTAAGTCCTGGAGTGGTTTCAAATGTGGATATAATTGAAATGTCGCCAGTCCTTTCAAAGTATCACGCTTTTTTCCGCTCACTACGAAATTGAAGCCTTGGGTTTCGATTGCAACTCCAGTCTTCAGGATTGATTCTTCAATATACCAATTTATAAAACTGGATTTTCCGGCCGAATGATTTCCCAATAATAAAACGTTAACTTTCTGTCGGGGCACTTTTATGTCAAGGCCCAGTAGCTTCCCAAATCGACACAGCCCAACTTCTTTGTCCTTGTAGATATTGAAAATATCATTCAAAATAGTTTCATTTAGACTCATCAATCCTTTTTCAATCGTTTTCACCGAAGTTCTTTTCAAGGGGGTAGGAATCACTTTTGTTGTTAAGCCTTCAGCAGGTAGGCCAACAGTTAGTCCACCACGGTGTCGAAGACTTTCTGACGCTGACATCTTTTTCGGAATACTAACACTTAAATTCTAGTTAGGATTTTAGGATGACTTTTTGCCCTACGTTTGTATGTTTTTGGTTTACGTGATCTGAATAACCTTAATAATTTATGTTTAAGATTTCACAGGAGATATTCAGCGATTTTGTCAAATTAGCACTGAGAAAATGACCGTAAAGTCAAACGTTATACTTTATCGATGAACTCCTAGCACAATAATTTGATGACATTTCCAATCAACCGCCGAAAATAAATTAATGTTGGCTTGCCAATTTGAAGTGCACAACTAAAACTGTTATGTAAGTGTAAGATATTTTCTTTTTTGAACTCCAAATAACAACCCGTGTAAAAAAATTTTTTTTTTATTTGTATTACGCATTTTTCAAATCGTAAGGTAATTGTGTATAAGATTTTGAGAAAAGTAGGCAAGAATTTTGTTTTTGTCAGAGGTATCGCTCAAAGAGCATAAAAATATTATAAAATTCTGAACTGTAGTTCCACTTTGCACTTTCAGCACAGATTCATTTGTGCAAGTCCTGTAGCAAAATCTCATTCTATATCTTAGTGCCCCAAATACGAAGAAAGTGTGATAAGGATAAGAAGGAGAAAGTAGAAGAGAAAGGAGGGAGTCACGGTGAAAGTCGTTAGTGCACTCTGTTGGTGGAGAATTTAATGTTTTTGAGAAAGATATTGAAAAGTGGTGATGTGGGGGTTACTATGAATTGTGATGCACATGGGGAAATTTTATGTTTCACGTACAATAAGAGGAGCAAAAAAGAATTGTATATTTTTGTTTATTGCCATTTTAAATAACAGTACTTTTGCACACTTGCTTGTAATGAAACCTAAGAAATTATTAATTTCCGACGAATTGTATTTGCTGTAGGTAAATGTGCATTTATTAATGTAGCAAAGCGATCGTTATCGAACTGTATAGAAAAAAGGATAGGTTATTTCGGAAATGTTAATTAGGGCAAAGGGTACATATAGAAAGAATGAGGAGCATGGGCCATATTTGCCAAGATAATTTAATTACATATTATTTTAACTCTTAAAGTAGTACTATAAATGTAATAAATGAGAAGACGAAAGTTGTAATAAAAGCATTAAGATACACATAAAGTCTTTATTGGCTCTCGCAGTCAGTCAGCACCAATAAAACCTCATTCACAATATTCAATCAGTCAAAATGACACAGATTTGTAATAATTATCATATTAATTACAAATACATTCATTAGCTAAGAATTTTAGAGAAATTAAATAAAACTGTCATTTGTAGTATAGTTGAACAATTTGGTGACGGAAGATTATTAACTTTTTGAACAATTACAGCATCAGCATTATCATTTAAGTAATTTGTGTCAGATATTGCTTTTCTGCTAATAATAATTCACAATATTGCGTATAGCAAAAGGGAATAAGTTAAATCAATATATTTTATACATTGTATTTTAAATACAAAATACACAAACAAATTAAACAATCCTTCCTTTCCTATTTACAAACCTAAACATTTACAAACACTGACTTTTGAGTTTCAGGTAATTCTATCAAATCAAATCGATGTGATGAAAATTAATTAAACACGAACATCATTTCTGAATACGTACGATACACTACACTTTTAAGCTGCATTTATTCTGCCCTGAATATAATAATGTTATTATACCCTCTAAAATAATGCTTTCACCAATATGCTTTCACCATAGTTTAATAGTGCACCGGGAATTCAGAAACTCCGAAAACAAAATAATTATTTTCCCTTGAATTATATTATTTTTCGGTAATTTATTTCATTGACCATTATTTATTTCAATACAAACTTTGTACAAATGCAATTAAATTCTGATAAATTTCAGTACATATATATCGAAGAATAAACGTAATTGAAGCAAATTGGTTCTATTTTCCCTGTCATTTTCGAATTCAGGGTAAATTACAGCATTATTTTTGAGGAAATTGCAGTTTTGATTATTTTCATGGACACAATAAATTGAAGCCCTATTTACTCTCTAATACCTATATACATAATTCTAAATAATACTAATCTCCATTCAGTTTACCACAAAAATGATCCGGCACATATTAGTATACATGTAATTAATGAATTTGGATCGTCATTAATAGCACCTAGTCTCATATTTTCGTAATGGAACTGAAAATAGTGAGAATAACATTAGTTGCATGATTAAACAGGGCGGATACTTACCCGGCATGTTTTAGTCTATTACTAACTGGAGGACATAACATGATAATATCGGTTTAATTACTCATATTGTCTTTCCGCTACTTATTATACAGCAGTAAGCATCACAATAAGGTATGCACAGACAAATGGAACATATTAGGACTAATAGTAGTAATGCATTAAGTTATATTTCCGAAATGACATAATTAGCCTTACTTGAAGTATGAGTTGACCTACAGATTATTAGTAATGGCAAGGAAATCTGTTTTGGCAGGACACCTTTTTCATGGAATAGAAAAACGAGCGTATAACAGAAGGAACACAAGAATTGCGTTATTGCATAATATATTAAATTACAGGACAGACGCGTTTTGTATGTAATTTTACTTACTATACGGACTCACTCTACAGTTCATACTACGCTTTCTTACATTTCTTAGTTTTGGCTACATGGTCTATATTATTGTAATTGGCAATTTTCGAATTAGTACATAAATTGATATATTTTACTCCTCAATCTTCCCTCTTCTGGCCTGGCACAAGGTAAACAGTAAACACTATTAACATTAGTATTCAATATTCCTGTATTCTACCCTAAACGCTACATCTTCTATGTAATCCATAAATCTAACACTAATAGGTACTAAATATCGATTAGCTAAATTCTATACGTATTCCACCTCCTATCTAAAAATTAGTTTCTTCCTCCGCTCTATATATTACATACCATTTGATTAGTACCACTACCATTTACACTAGAATGTTCTAATGGCATACTGAAACTAACAGGAATGTAATTAGATTACATTTTACGTTACATTAGCACTTTAGCACGGCATGGCATGGAATATGGCAGATCAGATACAGAGCTTAGGTGAGTTATTAACTCTGTTAACAATACTGAACTGAAGGCAAGAATATTTAGTAGTATGTTTAATGTTTCCGAGTTTGCTCATTGACCTACCGACATGATTTGTCAACATGGCTGTATATTTAGCAAAGTAATAACAAGTTACGTAATATTATTGGTTGTTAGCACAAAAAGTTTGCGTTTGAGTAATTTAGTCCCTAAAGGCAATATTCTGTCTTTATATCAATAATATAAGCGATGAAGACACAAATTTCTAGTGTGTGAAATAAATGGACATTATTATTATAGTCACACAATAAAATCTCAATTATATTATCCTAGGTAGCAATGTTAGTGTTGGGGTAAATTCTATAGGAAACGTTAGAGGAGAGGAGATATATGTTGTACGTAATAATATAGGGATATATTATCATTATGGGTTTCTGCTATGAAGGGATAGAGAATATAGATTAGATTCTAATTTAATATTTAATATAAATAGGTTAGCTAGTAATATCATAGGTTATTGATGGATAAGGATTTTGTTTACGCTCAACAGTACACTGTTTAAGTATAAGTGATTTATATGCACAGATTGTATTAGATAGATTAGGATAGGTCAGGTCAGGACTGGAATATCTTAGAAATGATTTGGGATCGCGTAGGGATTAACACCAGATTTGATTTCATTCCGAAGCTCTTGAACAATCCAAAGACCGTACCATTTATAAAGATAATAAATTGTGGCAAACACTGAAATGTACACTTTCTCATCCAGAAAATACACTGCAGTTAAGGCGACGGCTATCCCACATAAACAGTCTGTCACTTCTGTGTTAAACCATTTCTTCAGCAGCAATTTGTCCCTCTAAAAACAAACCGTCAACTTTCAACTCACAAAATCCCATTTCCCATTTCATAAATATAAAAAATTCAGGGAGCTTCACAATCCCATTTATAATCCTTATCTCTACGCTCCTTTCGAGAAATTTTCTTTTTTTGGCATTTCCAACATCTTTTTATATTGTACTACCAAAAATATATCAAAATAGTCAAATTTCTCTGTTCAAGAAAACTTTATGAAATGTTTTCTACAACACACCTTATAAGCAATGCACAAGAAATTCCAAAAAATTTCACGAAAGTTAAATGAAATTAAGAGGATTATAAAATTGCAATTGAATAAGATTTTTGCCATGATTAAAGAAAATTATGGTGAATATTAATTGAAATTATCCAGAAAATTAATTACAGAAAGAGGAACTATTTAAGTTTTGTAGTGGAATTAAAGAAGAATAAATTACCCTTTTTGATGCCAAAAGTAGAAAAATGGCTAGACCTAAGTCAAACAGCAACCAGATGAATACGGTGGCCAGGAATATTATTTGATAAGGTACTAAAGAGAGAGAATTGAATAGAAAGTGAATTAAAACATTGGCGAGCAGTTTATAATTGATTTTAATTGGTAAGTATTGCGAATATGGAAAGTAAATAATTTTGTTAATTTGTTAATTACTTACAATCTGCTTTAAGGTATTTTTCTAAGTCCCTCATAGCAGGGTTTCTCTCAATGTAGCGCGTAAGAGTACCTGGAGAAGTAAAAGTAAGGACAGCGACGACGAACCATGCCACCAAAGAGTAAACGGTGATTCCCTATGGAGAAAAGGAGAAGGTAATCACTAGCTCATAAAATATTAGTGTAAAGTCTCTGAGCAGTTATTAGAGAATAATAAAGGTAGGGATAATAATAGTGAAATTCCCCAAAGAAGAAAATCGGAACTCACGATATCACATTTGGACACATATCCCGCTTCGTTCTGCGGAGAATTCCCACAGCAATATTTCTTAGGCTCGCTTTCTGCTTCATCTGTATCTGACATAATGGCTACGCCAACGGAACGACTACCTTTACACCTTTCCTATATCAACTCCGTTCTAAATGACTCTAATCCCTACCAAATCGTACTTCATCACGTGAAAACTAATAATTAGCCAACTTTCCTCATGTATCTCCACTAAGTAGCTAATAATAGCTTCTTGGGGAAAAATTGACGAAAGAAATTACATTAACCCACACTTAAAACGGAAAACTAGCTAATAAACTAGTCTACAAGTGAATTAACTCAGGGAACTCTATTTCTGTGTATTATTTGCGAATATTGTATAGTTGTACTAGTATCCTATTGAGTATAAAATGGTGCTAAGTTCCTTAGAGTGAAATTTGGTTCTTTCCCGGTTATTTAGATTAGTTGAGCCATCAGAATTGAATTAGGTGTTCTTAAGGAGTGGAATTAGGAAAATGAAAATCATTTTCAGTTGCACTGGACTGGACTTTGTACTGTGCCCTTAAACTAATCGTGAGTGTAAATGAAATGATGAGAGACGAGCCAAGGACAGATCTTCAGTTGCAGAGCAGCAGCAGCATCCTCCTGCACACAACTCAACTCAAATGCAACGTGCAGAGCTCCACAACACAAATCCACTACAGTAGCTCTAAGACGGGCAAGTACGCTCTACTTGTACTCCTCAAACCTCTCCGGCTAAAAGTGGCCAACTACGTAAGTAATTAAACAAATTAACTCTGTCTGTCTCCCTCGAACAATTCGATTAGCTCTCTTCCCTTCCTCTCCTCTCATCTGATCTCATTCACAACAACACCAACTAGACACTATTTACTAACTTTTTCAAACAACACTTATTTTATTCCTTTCAATCTAGTCCATATTCGTTACCAATGCATTGCATCTCATCCCACCGATCGATAATGTTGGGGAGAGGTTAGCTTCATATTCTTTTCCTCACTTCCCTCGCTCTCTCCCGAACACTATATCCTACAAGCATCTACATCTCCAAACATCTACCTTTCTACAGGGATACTCAAAAGCCAAAGTACACATCTACGTTCCATTTCTCGCTTTCTTCGTTCCTAATTCGTTTCCGGCATAACAAATTTCATTTTAAATACAATTTTGACCTAAAAAGGTTTTCTTTTATTGCTAGCAGTCCTAACAACGTTGAAAGACTCAGTGTAAGAAAAAAATTTGCTTTAAAATTGATAAAATTGATATTCATAATTTTTTGACACCATTTTTATCAATTTTTGGGCTAAAAGTTGAAGTTTTGCAGTAAAATTATTAATTTAGTCCAGTATAAGTTAGATATCCAAGCCCTTCCTGATATTCATAAAAATAAGGCTTCCGCCAAAAAATATCCGAAGAAATTTTCCCTGAAATGATAGTTTGCACATTTTTAAGGTTGCGAAAGTTACAGCAAAAACGCCAAAATTGTAATCAATTTACCTGACGCTAACTTTGACTTATCCTGTATAAAACGTTCAATTCAATTGCTTAATTTATGATAAGCATACATTTGCCTGAATCTAGAAAAACACCCAAAGGTACTCGCAATTTTAAAAAAAACAAAAATTATGCATAGAACATTCTTGTAAGTATCTTGTTTCTTTTAGGTGGCCCTGTAAGTACCTTTCTTTTCTCTATAGGTTGTATATCTATGCAAGTAAAATATTGTGTCCCGCTGTCTCTATGTTATGCAATGTACGTAAAGTAATGCAGCTGGCATTTTGTGAATAGAATAGGGATTTCTGACTTTGAGAGTTGTTAGATGCGTGTTGTCTTCTTCTGTCGTCCTCTGTATACTTCTCTGTCTTTCTCCATTAGACCTCTACCTCTAAAGTAATCACATGGAATAAATACTACTACCTAACTAAACCGAGTAGAGAGTAAAATCCAAGGAAAGAGTGAATGAAAGCAAAAAGCTTTTCTCTTTCTATCTACAATATCCTATTCTATGGATAGGCGGTTGCGCAAAAATCATTTCTATTTATATACACGTACACCGTACGCTGTACAAGTACGTACTAAAGTAGTGTAGAGAAATACTTTATAGTAAGTAGTAACTTTACTAACACAATGGGAAAACTAGTATTAAACTAACAGAAAATGCATTATGCTACACTACACAAAAACCAAACCACTTTGCAAAATAAGCAAATCAACCTGGTGTGGCATAGCTAAAAAACTACTAGATGTCAGTAGGTGGGGACCCCCTAGCCCAAAGAGCCAAAGGGTGGGCCCCCCGAAAGTCGGTAAAAATTAAAAATGGAAAATTGGGGAAAATAGAAATATTAGAGAAAGTCTAGGAAAGTTGGGAAAAGCTTAGAAAAATTGGGAATAGTCTGTGAAAATTGTAAAAAACCTAATAACAAATTGGGGAAAGTCTTGAAAAATTAAAGAAAATCTAGGAAAATTGAAGAAAACCTACGAAAATTGGGGAAAACCTAGGAAAATGGAAGAAAATCTTTGAAAATTGGGAAAAATTTAGGAAATTGGAAAAAGCCTTTGAAAACTGAAGAAATCCTAAGAAAATTGTGGAAAGTTTAGGAAAATTGAAGAAAGCCCAAGAAAATTAGGCAAAGTCCAGGAAAATTGAAGAAAGCCCAAAACAATTAGGGAAAGTCCAGGAAAATTGAAGACGGCCTAATAGAGTCAGGAAAAGTCTTGGAAAAGTAAAGTTTCTAAAAATTGGGTAAAGTATTGGTGAAAGAAGGGGGGGACCCCACAAAAATATGTGCAAGGACCCCCTTTTGGACCAGCCTTATTTTCGGGTTATGCCGCCCGTCTTCTGCAACTTATCCATCAATCTTTTACACTGTAGTTACAGAGTTTCGATAATGGAAAACTAATATTTTATAGCGCAAACATATCCCAACTGGAAATACTACAGAGATGTACAAGCTACTAATAATACATTTATTAGACATTGCTTTCTCTATATACTTTTCTTTTGTTCATAAATATTGATTTAATTTAATCAATCAGAATCATGCAATATGAAATCGATAAGAATAATAATACGGATCTGTTCTTACTGTAACTTACTAGTGTATAATACTCAACATCACCATTTCGTTTTCCTTTTCCCATATCCTTATATTTTATAGTTATGTTATGACTTGTACTCTAATGTAATGTAATGCAACGTAAAGACCTAATGCGCTGTACTGTATTACGTCATTGGATGAACGTATATTGTATATATGCTTATAAAAAAGTTATCACAGCCATATATTCCGTTTTATAGTTACCACTCTCTTTAGTGTCTTTGCAGTACAGTAAAGCAAATGAGCATCACCCTGAACTTTCTGAACTCATCCGGAGGAAAAAGCGAATAAACCACAAAAGTCGATAGAGACTTTAGCAAATGGAATTTTTTGAGGTACATCTATTATTTTATAGGCTCATTTATATTCTATTGCATGACAACATTACTTTAAATGTAGATGTATTTAAATGATTGTGTTGAACAAGGAGTTATCAGTAATTTTCCAGTTTACTCACCACATGCTTTTAGATAATTTCTAGTCAAAATACCTTGGCTATAATTATAATTACCAAAAAATCGTAGCTACCCAAGAAGTACAGTAGAAGAAGACATGAAAAATGACCGAATTTGCAATACAAAAACAATGTATTTATAATATATAATCTAATCTAATTTTTTCGAATAAATTCAAACTTTTTCGACCTGTCGATATTTGCTTACAATCTTTTGATAAGGTCTATTTTTATTTCTAAAGATTTTACTTACTAAGTAATAAATTGCTTCTTTTTAAACCAGTTTCAAGAAGCATGCCGCATTAAGAGGAACATATTTTAATTTATGATGCGCATTTCATTTCAGTAAAACGAATCATTTCTGACGTTAAACAGGCAAAGGAAACCTAAATTTGTTAATTTATTAAAGCCTTTCAAGCCGAAATGGCTTATTTTCAGAAATGGTATCGTTTAAGCCAATGTATACCTTGTCTTTTATTTGACTTTGACAATATGATTCGCATGTATATAGAAATCCTGAAACTCCGTGAAATGTGAAATATATAGACTTAATCCCTGAAATAGATTTCCATAATTCAAACCACAGAATCCAATATAGGTAATCGTATTCACAGAGTATTCGCGACTATGAAGTCATTGCTTAAGTATTACTTGAGCATTGCTTTGTGGAATACATAAAGTAGAAACATTTACTACACTAAAAGGTTACGGTTGTCAGTTGGAGCACAATGAGAACCAGAATATCTGTCGCTTCAGTAATTTTTGCAATTTTGAAATGGACGATTGGTTTAAAATTAAAATCTAATGGATTTGGAAAAGGAACGTTATTCACAAACTATATTATATTTCACCACAAATATTCAAGAACACAGAATTCTCTTCAGATGAAGTAGTAATTAGTGAGCTTCACAAAGTGGACAATCTTTACCTGTAAGCGTTCTGATATTCCTAGATAGATTGGTGAACCTGACTTTCCTAATGCGTCGAACGACTTTCTAATTTCTGATTCCAGTAGTATAGTTAGCCATTATCGATGGCGATTATAACAAAAACCTTACTAACGTTGTAGAATTCAAATGTAATAAAATTCATAATAAATTATTATTATTATTGAGTTAAAATGGTAAATAAAATGGTCTCATGCATTTCACTTTATGAGCTGCTAATCTGTATAACTCTATCCCATTCTTTTGCAGATATGTCTACTTTGATTTGAATTGCATAGAAATGGAGATAAAGAAGTTAATCTCTGGGATTCAGACTTAAAATGAAATTTTTTATTTCATTTCCCATTAATAATACAAAATGCACAGGTAAATGCAATAATTAAACAAGCTATTAAATTGACCTAAAAACAGAAATAATTGTAATAGTTATGTTATGGCAAATGCATTTGCCATTTAAATGGTATGTGGAATGTGTTAAATGATAAAATTGTCTTAATTATTTTTAATGATCATTGACATTGACTTTGAGTAAAATGTTATGTGCATTAGAATTTGTCAAGTTCTTGAATATTGCCATTGCTGATTCCCTCAGGTTCGATACTGTCTAGAGGATTAGCGTAACCTTCTGCAACAGTTCGAATCTCTCTCATTAATACCTTAACGATCCATAAGCAATACCATTTGTACAGCATAGCAATCACCAGCAAACAACTCCAGTACATCTGCTCAGTCGAAAATACGATCCAAATTATCATAGTGATCACTTCTGTAATGAATAGCACTGTAGACGAAGTAAGCCAAACGAGCAGTAAACTGTGTCTTCTCTGTAACGACAATAATGATGGTTATAAGCTATAATTCTCTAAGTCATGAATGATTATGATTTTTGAAATATCCACATATTTTGATAATTTAGTAATTAAAATGTAGGATTATGAAAAATTCCTTGAATTTTCTATTATTATTGACTGTGCCTACAAAAGAAGTTAAATGTGTGGCAAGAAGAGACTGTTTTCTAAGTTTCAGTTGTAATAAAAAATTCTGAACGAAATAGTTGGCGAATTACCTTGCGTGCAGCAATAAATAGTAAAATGGCTAAAGCCATTCCAGCCAGGAAAACCAACATAACATAAGAAATTATCCCTCCTTGTGCTTCTCCTGAAATTCTCAAGGCAATACACAAATATTTATACATACCAACTTCAGCTAACCAGTATTCTATTTATTTCTTACCCGATAGTTCTAAAAAAGAAGACAAGTCTGTTTTATTATCTGCATTTCTGAATGGCATTTCTGCTACGGAGGAGGAGCTACTTGCAAGAACTGATGTGAGTATTGTTAGAATAATAAAAATCACTGTTGACACAACCTAGAATTTATGTATTGAAAGATTATGGGATTTAATTGCTAATTGAAACATCAAATTGTAATTTTATTAATCTGACGATAAAGCTAAAGCCTTTTTGAAATTCATGTTATTGATTGAGCAAACATCGTTTTTAGTGTAATTTACACTAAAAAATTAATTATTGGGACTTATAAATCCCAAAACTTAAATTAGAATGAAATGAAAACTTTAAAATGTGAAAATCAAAAGTACATTAAAGTTTTTTGCTATTATCATTGTTTTAGCTGCAAAAAATTATTGGCTTTCATATTTTCATCGTTACATCAGAATATTATCAAATGAACTATGAAACGGCTATCTTAGAGTACGAAAAATGGGATACGAATGCAAAACATATACATAAAACAAATAAAAGGTTGGGTTTAGTTTATTAATTTGAAAAATTGACATTACTGCAATAATATTTGAAAATTCTCGCAAATAAATCAAATCTTTATCTGAGTTTTGAAAACCAAAGCGTTAATTCTACATTTGCAAGGCTGTGTATAAAAATAATTGCAAAGCTTACAAAATCAAATTTAGAGATGAGTGTTGCTTCTCTTTGTGCGGAATTTCCGCAACAATAAGCCTTTTCTGTCATTTGCTCCATGAAAAGTTGATGCAGTCCAGGAAAATCTTTCACTTTGTTAAATAATCTCTGTGAAGCACACGATTTAATTTTTTTCACATTCTAAAACCGTTTTTCACTGTAGGAGGTCATGCTCATTTTAATTTAACAGAAAACGCCATTTTTGTCCGTAAAACTTGAAACTTTATTTTTGCAAACCTGACCTGTTTTCACAATAGTTATAAACGTTTTCGACATAATATATTAGTAATGAGTAATTGCGCCGGCACTACAAAATTCTACGAAAACAAAGCTGAGTTCAGACAAGATGGAAAATTGACAGAAGTAACTAACTATAAGGTACAGAGTTGTTTAATTACTAAGTGGACACTGGCTGGATTGGAAGCCAGGAAGACTTTAGTGCTCGTCGCAATTTCCATAATGCATAATTAAGAAATTAAATATTTGTTAGTTACTGGAGAGGCAAGCGTTGTATCTGAGTGAGTGTTAGTGACGTAATAAAATTCATATTTCAGTATGGCTACGATAAATGCGGAGTTATTCTGTCTTAAGGTAATTGCTAACTTAGTATGTCTTGCCTACCGACATTATGAACATGAACATGACACAATACAATGGAAACTAAGTTTAAAAGTTGAGGAAGCTTCTAAAGCCCAATAAAGTAAAGTGGAGGTATGCCTCTACTTCTACTTTATCGTTTTATGAATCGATGTTCTTGTGTCCTCTTTATTTCACGGTGTGAAAAAACATATTCACTAACAATTCTACTTGCATTAGTAATTCCCTTGTTAGCTTAAGCTGTCTTTGTCATGGAGAAGCGCCTCGCTTCGTATATTATGGTTATGTTAGATAATGGTCATGCTCAATTTTCCTTTCTAGTTAGTCGCACACTTATAATACTTTTAGCCAAACCAAAGCAAATCTATCAATATCTGTTTTTCTGACGTAGTCTATACTTCCATATACCTCACAGTGACAATACATTACAACATTACTGCATTATTAACGTTCCTTCACTATTTGATTTCGTGTAAACCACCTTCAGAACTAACACGGGGCCCATTAGAACCAGTTTATATTTTATATCCAGACCTGTGTGTTCCATAGTACATTTATTAGTGTACAAAACGCCACTTCTATTGTTGGTATGCAAATATTTTCCATTAAGCAATTCTCTAGTAGCACATAATGATTCAACTATTGTTATGCATTGATAACCATCCAAGTACAATTTATAAACATAAACTTTACATTTTACTAGTTACAGTACAGCACGTAGAATCCATACAAACTACAAACATCGTTTATTGCTTAATAAAGCTTAGTGCTTGGGACCGTGTTCAGAGGGCCACCAACCGCCATGTATATTCTATTCGCATGCATTCGCATGTATTATTCAGTAGCGGAAAGCTACTGTATGTTTTCGGGATGTCTGTCTGTCTGTCTGTCTGTTAGTTAGTCAGTTAGTTAGGTAGTTAGTGAGTATATCGCATATCTCAAGAACGCATGGAAATATTTTGATGAAACTTTCAGTGGGCCTTCTAGGGACAAAATGTAGGTCATCTTTCAAAAATGCTGTCAATCGGTCACACCGTTGTGACCTTTAACCTTGTTTATGTCCAAACAGATGTCATGTGTTATGTTGCTGATGTTGTGTGTATGTTGTGGTATGTGTAGTAGTCTGCACTAGTGACCACTACATGACGTAGTCTGACTGGCGGCCACTATATGTCGTAGTCTGCACTGGTGACTACTACACGTCATTTTTGAATAAATTCAAATAATTAAAATCAGATTTGAATAAATTCAAATAAATTCGAAATGTTTTGAATAAATTCAAATAAATTCGAAATGTTTTGAATAAATTCAAATAAATTCGAAATGTTTTGAATAAATTCAAATAAATTCGAAATGTTTTGAATAAATTCAAATAAATTCGAAATGTTTTGAATAAATTCAAATAAATTCGAAATGTTTTGAATAAATTCAAATAAATTCGAAATGTTTTGAATAAATTCAAATAAATTCGAAATGTTTTGAATAAATTCAAATAAATTCGAAATGTTTTGAATAAATTCAAATAAATTCGAAATGTTTTGAATAAATTCAAATAAATTCGAAATGTTTTGAATAAATTCAAATAAATTCGAAATGTTTTGAATAAATTCAAATAAATTCGAAATGTTTTGAATAAATTCAAATAAATTCGAAATGTTTTGAATAAATTCAAATAAATTCGAAATGTTTTGAATAAATTCAAATAAATTCGAAATGTTTTGAATAAATTCAAATAAATTCGAAATGTTTTGAATAAATTCAAATAAATTCGAAATGTTTTGAATAAATTCAAATAAATTCGAAATGTTTTGAATAAATTCAAATAAATTCGAAATGTTTTGAATAAATTCAAATAAATTCGAAATGTTTTGAATAAATTCAAATAAATTCGAAATGTTTTGAATAAATTCAAATAAATTCGAAATGTTTTGAATAAATTCAAATAAATTCGAAATGTTTTGAATAAATTCAAATAAATTCGAAATAGTTTGAATAAATTCAAATAAATTCGAAATGTTTTGAATAAATTCAAATAAATTCGAAATGTTTTGAATAAATTCAAATAAATTCGAAATGTTTTGAATAAATTCAAATAAATTCAAAATGCTTTGAATAAATTCAAGTAAATTCAAAATGCTTTGAATAAATTCAAGTAAATTCAAAATGTTTTGAATAAATTCAAGTAAATTCAAAATGCTTTGAATAAATTCAAGTAAATTCAAAATGTTTTGAATAAATTCAAGTAAATTCAAAATGTTTTGAATAAATTCAAGTAAATTCAAAATGTTTTGAATAAATTCAAGTAAATTCAAAATGTTTTGAATAAATTCAAGTAAATTCAAAATGTTTTGAATAAATTCAAGTAAATTCAAAATGTTTTGAATAAATTCAAGTAAATTCAAAATGTTTTGAATAAATTCAAGTAAATTCAAAATGTTTTGAATAAATTCAAGTAAATTCAAAATGTTTTGAATAAATTCAAGTAAATTCAAAATGTTTTGAATAAATTCAAGTAAATTCAAAATGTTTTGAATAAATTCAAGTAAATTCAAAATGTTTTGAATAAATTCAAGTAAATTCAAAATGTTTTGAATAAATTCAAGTAAATTCAAAATGTTTTGAATAAATTCAAGTAAATTCAAAATGTTTTGAATAAATTCAAGTAAATTCAAAATGTTTTGAATAAATACATTGTTTTGCTTCCGCTACTGTCTTATATCCGTTTTGCAATGGTTTATTATATGGGTGGCTTTTAATGTATAACCAGAATAAATTTCTTGTCAATTTTAATGAATTCTTGTCAACCTTGATTTGTCAGCCAATTTAGAGGCAATTAACTGAATTTGTCATATACGCGGGAAGCGGGACAGGCTTGAATTTAGTAGCGTGCAATCACTAATTTTCGAAGATTGAATTTTCATAGGTTTCATAGGTTCAACTTTTAATTCCTAAGCTTTTAATGTGATTTATTAATAAATAATTCTTTATAAATCTTTAAATAAAAGAAGGCTTTAATACTAAAAAGTTCAGAAATTACAAATATTTAATTTCTAAAATTACAAATTCTGATATTTATGTTTCTCGATGGGGTTTCTGTAAATAATTACTACAGCGCCATTTTAAGGTACGTCCATATGGGGACTTTTGTTCTTGTACAGTTGCTACAATATTTGCGTCCTTTAATATACATTCTCCAAGCTGACACATTCAACAGAAGTATATAAAAAGTTGTAAAGGACCCCGTTTTTGTTATTGCTCGTTTATTGACGTTATGGCTGTGTAGTTTTTACTTGTTTTCTGTAATGTTAGTACATGGGAAACTTTAATAGCATGTGGAATGATAGTGTATTATTTTATACCGATGCTAACTGCAAAATAAAAGGCACATCAGAATACATGCATTGCTTTAGAATTAGCTAACTTCCTCCATTCCTTCCGTTTTATTCTATAAAAACGCTTTCCAATAAAATCCAGTAATCAGCGGAAGCTAACAAGGACGCTTGTATTGCACCAACACTAACTTGTAGTTGTAGTTCCCAATCTATAAAAACTTTATGGGTCTTTCTATCAAGTCGACTAGAAAATTCTAAAGACTAGTCTTCCATAAAACGTAATAACGAACATTCCATGAGACTCGGGAATTTTTTGTGGTATACAGTATCAACTATTTCTTTTTTGTCTCCATGCTCTCAGTTCATGTGTGGAATTACAGACAGTTTGTCTGTCTTTACGTCTCATCTCATGCACCACGAGTCTTCCAGTATATTTATTAGTTAATCTTAATGCAATGAATTCTACGGGGCTCTCATTTACGCTCTGCATTAGAGATGATGGGTTATATAGTTTATAAAATAAAATAGGAAGGAAGGGAAATAAAAAGTAAAGATAACAATGATTAAATGAATAAGTTCCAAACAAAGATGCACAAAATGATTACAGAAACCCATAATTTATAAATGAATAATTTATTATACATAATAAAAGTAACGTAATATGTTTATAAATAAAATGTGAATAGTAAAATACCTACATACAGTATAAATGTATAAATAAATATGAATACCTAAAGTAACAAATAAAAAAATAATTGTTTAAATTCCAGTATTTTAAAATGGATCCTTGCAAGATGACATAAAATATAAATTTTGTCTATTTTGTAGTATAAGTAGAGATTTCAAGAGTAGATTATGTTACACATGGAGAATGTCGCAGGTAAAGGTGCAGTAGTCCCGTTTCTTCAACTGCTTATTAAAGACACTGATAATATGAAGGTTCCAACCTCGAAGAACAAAGCGGATTAGCTGGATTATATTTAGAGAGACGAGAAGAAAACCTTTACAGTAGAAAATTCGCAAAGCGATTGCATTCCCGAGAAAGCAAAACACGCTGGAGATTTTGCTGAAGCGGAGCCAGTCTCTGCAGATGTGCACGCTCATCTGTCATTCAAATTCTCATTGTAATTCTTGGATTTACACGATATATGACATGAATCTTGTTCCTCTAGTCCAGAAAAGGACAAATTATGGGCATATTGCTTTATTTTATTTAGTGCCATTCTTAAGGAATTATTAATTATGTTTTCATATTATTCTTATCGTTCTACAGATCAATATATTCTACAAATCTACATTATACAATATAATCGATTTCCCTTATTTGTATGGCAATCTATACCCATTCTGTGAATACTGTTTAATAAAAACTAAAATACTTGGGATACCTGTTCAACTCCTTGTCGTAAATATATGGCACCATTTAGAAGCATCAGCTCAGTTAGGAAGTAAGGAAACGCATAGAGTAGCATGATATACTTTCCTCCATACACTGAAAAAACATGAAAAATCTCTTTAATTAAATCAATTGAATGGTTTATTCGAGTTTCAAAAAATTTGGGAATTTTCTTCACTTCTGTAGTCATTAATTCATTTATTAATTCGAATTACACAACTTGGAACTAACATCCGAGTGAGGGTGCCTGCAGACTGAATATAGAAACGAGTAAGGGAAACATTCCATAATAGCAAAGGACACCCAATGGCACAATCTGAAAACAACAAATTACTTAATCAAAAGTCTGAACATAATTTTTACAATATTCCTCGAAAAATATTTCAAGGTTACTTTATTAGGTACCATTTTTGTCTTTGTCAAAAAGTTTTGCTTAACTTTAGTCTGATCTATTATTTTCAACTTACGATTTCAATTAAGACGACAACCCTTACTTGTGTCGAAGGTAGTTCCCACATCTCAGTTTAACTCCAATTCGCATTCAAGAAATTCACGGAACACTATAATAATACAACTCTTATCAAAACCTAATTAGGTATAAATTACTGCTGCTTTATAATAAATGAAATAAAAATGTATTTTTTATACTTGGCTATCCAGTAGAAGATGCAAAATTAGAAAGTAAATAATTGTGTACAGAAAATGATTGTAGTTTTTAGCTGGTTTGGTTAAAATCGAAAAAATGATAGTAATCAATTTTCTGCTTTAGAAAAATCTAAGATTTTATAGTGCATTATTTATAATTGACAATAAATATAATTTCTCTTTATTATCATTTATAGTTTTCTGATCAAAGTATTTTTACCCCGATTATTGTATAAAATGTACTTGAAAACTGTGTAAATGATGACCCCGTATAAATAAGACACTATGATGATAAGAAAATAAATACATGACGAGGAGAAAACCTTTTTTAGCTAAAATGCAAGTGTACTTGTGCATACAATGGATGCAAATGGATACAAAGGCTTACCTTTTATTAAATGCGACCCAAGATGATTACTGTTCATTTCCATATGATACTTTGGGAGAAAATTCCAATTCTCTTCATTCAGGGTTTAGCAAATAAACGCTTAATCATAAATCTTGTTATGCTCCAGTAATATTGACAGATTTCGTATTAGTTGGTGTATTAATAACTGTCCGAGGAATTAAGTCTGATTATTAGCAAAGTTAACCTTTGTAGTTAGTGTATTTGCGGACTGGATTGGGGGCGGGGGAAAGCAAATGAGTAGATTCTGTGTGCGTATTGATGTTGTTGGAGAGCGGAGTGGACGTTGATAATACTCTGCAAATGAAAATCGAAATAGGAAAACACAATAAAGAGCGTAAGTGTCTTGTCTTGGCTCCTGTGGAAATCGATTTGAAAGACTGCATAAATTATGAGCACATGCATGACATAAACTTCTGTCATTGTCGTGTGTACTTATGTATTATCTCAATATAATGGACAATACCTCTGTACAAATACAATACCTACTTTCCTATTACTCTAATAACCAAGGAAGACAGCCAATTTTCTCTTTCAGCCAACCATCTCCAAACACGATATACCTATCTCTCCTTTTAATTTACGTCTTTAGGCTAACTAACCTTAGTTTACATAAAGCACGCATATGTACTAATATACTTCATTCCAATCATTGTTCCAAAGTTCCAAGCTCTAATCAATTCATCTTCTGTGTTGCATGAGAAACATTTTCCTGTGTTTTAATGAAATATGCCAAATGCACTAGAATATTTTAATTAAGTTAGGGAAATGGTGCATATTTCCATTTAACACAGCCAGAAAATAATCATTTTACCCTTAATGTAGTAAATCTTGCTTTTCGCCTGCATTTAATGATACTGACAATTAATGATGTAACTATTTTATCATTTGTGTATTCTTATTGACCAGTATTTAACGAAAATCGCTATCAATAAAAATAAAAGAAAAAGCCACTTATTCTTTGGACTTTTTAGAATTCCTATCGTATGTATTATTAAATTGAGGGCGAAATAAAACAAGTTTTCAAAGTAAAATATGTGATTTGATTTCTTTAAGGGTTCCGTTAAATAAAGTCGAAGGATTCTATATATAATGGAAAATTCTACCGATTGCACCTTTTAGTGTGCGAAGAATAGTTTCCCGTGAATAGATATTAGGCCTTGCATGTCGTGAAAGCGGAGTATTTTTCATTTTGTAATATTTGGTAAGCTGTTTCGATTATAAAAGTAATTTATTCAGTTGTCGTGTGCTATAGCTATGTGTGTGTGGTCATTAATTAATACTCTTGAGACTTTATCGGAATACTTTACTGCAAACGCATGTAGCAATTTAGGACAAACTACGTATTCAATCGATAATACTAAAATTAACGTAGGCTTACACTTTTTTAAGTAAACTGCCGAAAATGAATTCTTTCACATGTTAAAAACCCGAATATATGAAATGTATTTATTTCCTGGACGAATTCTCTTTAAGAGGTACAATTTACAAATGCATAGTTCACAATTTACCTGGCAAGTAAATTTTAAACCGATCTATTAAGCGACCACTCCGGTATGCGGTATACAATTAAAATTGCCAACATTAACACAACAGTTACATTTCTGTCATAATTACATTTATTTACTGAACAATATTAATCTCAGTGGTCTGCAGTAGTAGTTACATGGAATATGATAATTGACAAAATAGAATCCTTTAAGATTGATATTACAGCTTCTGATCCATTAGATCCATGTCATCATCCCATTGGCGGATGGTCATATGCAAACCTTCGTTCTTTAATTCATTCAAGAAAGAACTGATAGCCCATAGGGAATAACCAGTGAAAATGTAACTCAAAATAAAAATAAAGATGAAATAATACGAATCTTCGGTAAAGAAAACTCCGGGAATGAAGAAGTAGAGTCCGACCATACAAAGAGTTACCGTGATGACATACCAGATTCGTAATCGCTTGTAATTACGCTGAAATAAACACAAAATATTTAATTAATCATTCCAAATTCATATATTTCATTTTCTATTAGTTGAGTAAGATTGTAAAATCCTTAATACTGACCTCAGCAATACTTTTATAAAGGAAGATGGCCAAACACAATTCTCCACTCAAGTAGAAAATTGGAATTATAAAAACTGACACTTTTTCTGCAACTAAAATAGATACATACAGCTTATTTTTGTCCTTAATACCATACAATATTGGGTACAAGGCATTTCCTTGTGGTATAAGTTATGAATTTAAAAATTGATTGATTACCTGGTGATACTAAAATCATGTAGAAAATATTATCAGGATCTTTATGTAAGAGATCTTTCTGAATTTCCGAGCTGGTTGCTACTATTAAGCTTCCAATAGCAATAACTAGAATTCCCAAAATTGAAGAAACCTATGGAGTTTGTGGATACCCAAACAAAATTGTAATGATTTTATTAAACCTGATAAATGATTACAATCTTCACAGTATGAAAGTATGAACTTACAATTTCGGTGATGGCGATAATTTTCGCTTGCACTGAGTAACGTAACCCACACATTGTATAGGTAATGAATATGTTAAATTGAATTGTCAAATAAGGAAATGCAAGATTGAACTAACATTGACACTTAAAAATTGTGACACGTAAACAGAAGTTGTAAAAATTTAAAAGTGAGAAATTGCAAAGTATAAAGGAGCAAGAATGCAATTTAACTTGTAGAGTTTTTGCAACGCAGAAGAATGTTGGAAAGCGAAATGAGTCAATTCTTGACCTCGTCAGGGAAATATTAATTCTGTAGTGTTGCTAGTGAAGCACTAAGAACTACTTTACAACTAAAATCGCTGATTCAGCAAACAAAACACCTCTTCGTGTTAAAATTATATTAGCATAGCTAAATACTTCACTTGACTCGAGTTAAATCCTTCCAACTTTGAAACAACCAACTTTAAACCTATGTTGAAAAGTATGCAGTAAAACACTTAAACTTAATGTTGAAGCGTTGAATGAAATAGAATTTGGGTTGAGAGTAATGTGGATGAGATGTCTGAACATCGTTTGTCTTCTCGGCAACAGTGGGATTAGTCATGAACTTAACTACGCAACTGTCTGTATATACGTAACTCATTAATGATAATAAATATAACGTGAATATTTTAAACAACAGAAATAGTACTTATCGTTTGCATTATTAAGTATTGTCAGATACTTTATGACGATGTACTGGCGGTCTGTCCGTCCGTCTGATGGATAACTCGAAAACGAATTGACCGAATAACTTCAATTCAAACTTGGAACCTATTGGTGGAGTCAATCGGTCAACCGGTTCCAGAAATAGACTCGTAAATGAAGAGCCTATAGTTTCATGTATTATTAAAGACATGGTATATTAGTAGGTTTCCAAACTGCAAACAATATACAACGTACATGCGTCAAAAATGTCAAAATTCAGTTACAACATTTCTCCCAGTGCGCAACTGCGCAAGGTATACCTATTTCAAAACTTACAACATTATATATTATTTTGATAAAATATTCCAACTCAGTGGCCTTTAGAACAGTTTCCGTCGGTTATTTTGTTATGTATATTTTTCAGTCCTGAAAACATATGTGGACAGCATAACCATTTACCATGTATGTTTGATTTCTCGTTCCTCAATTCATGTCTACTATGTCAACTATTTCCACTGTATCCAATATTCCTTTCTCCTATATTTTGCGGACGATACTTGGTTACCCCAGTGTTGCATTGGTTTATTAACATTCTGTATAGAACCCTAGAGTAGTTAACTACACCTTAACATACGTAAACTTTAGTTCACTACCGAAGTTAGATATATTTTATTAGATGCACGGTGATAATTATTATTCAAGCTCATTATGCATACGTAGCGTCATGTTAGTAATGTTACGTGCCTAAAGCAACTTTCAGATAATATTATTCTATTCTTCATTGATAGTTGCTATCTGCAATGCACAGTAATAAAGCCTACATCAACCTAATAGTGTACTATAATAGCGTTCGTTCAGAGTTCAACAATAGATATTATGTACTTTATTACTTTGTACACTGCATTCATAGTGGTGTTCCCTTTGTGTCATCCTTTCGGTAAGCTGAATCACCTTAGATAATAATAATTTTGGTAGTTCCTAGATATAGTAGTACACAGTTTTGATCTTCTGTAATGTCGTCATTTCTCATTTGTATGATATACACAGTGAGAAATGTAATAGAAGCGTATTTCTATAACCCTGATGTTAATTAGTGTCATTTTTCATTAGATTGGTTCACAAGATGCATTTCCTACCTTTGAAAATATTAAATATGTAATTTATACCATCCTCGTGTGGATAATCTCTAAAAATTACCAAAATTTTTCTTTCTGTTTATTTACATCTAAATAATACACAAAGGTTTTGTCAAGCTAAAGGAACCTTGACCGAAGAAATATTTTTAATAGATATCTAATAGTATTTGCTCACAGCTTTGTCATATTAAATATTTCATGTTCATGTTATACATTCTTAATAGCATCGGATAATTATTAGGTTGTAAAAGTAGTTTTCTAATGCAAACACATTGTTATGTATACCTGTAATTAGTGCAAGAACCATTTCTGTGTAAGTAATTACTACCAGGTGTATGTAATTAAGTGGTTCATATCGATTGGTAAATGAGTTGTGACTGCATTGGGCAAGTAAAGAATTACGCCATCTGCAAACGAAACATGACAGAATTGATTGAGTACCTCAGTACCTGTGTTATTAACGGAAACAAAGAATTGCAGTGTTGAATGTTATGGCAAAGATTATTAGGGGCTCCCACAATCAATCAATAAACACTAAACACCGTATATTATTTGTCTTGTAAAACCTTTATTCTCGGAAGAGGTATTTAGTTAGATAGTTGATAAAACGGTATTGGCACATAATTCACTAATGCGTAAGACCAACATGGTTTATGGGTATAATGTATATTTTATTTATGCTAAACCGAAATCAGTAATCAGATCTTTTGCATTTCGTAGTAATTGGTTTGTGAAATTCTTCGTTGAAGACCCCTCGTTTCCTTTAAGTATTTCAAGCAGCAGTGAAACAGATATTAAAGCAGCTAAAACGTAAAAAGGAGGTTGGCAGAATAAGATTATCAGAGTAATATTGAAATATTTGCACCAGATGAATCCTCCGATAAAGTAGCATCGACTTGCTAAAATTATTGTCACCGTTATTATGAACCACAGCAACATTCCATTGTAATTCAACTGCTTAAAACAAAAATTCAACTCATTATTGGATTGCAATCAGCAAATTTTATGTAGATAATACATACAGACCTTATGAGCACTGATGTTTAATACTATTGCCAAAACCAATTCACCAGTTAAATAGATCACACGAACGAGGAAAATAGCAATTACTGCAGATTCTAATTGAAAAGAATATTAATTTCAACAAAGTATACCTTCTAGAACATTTTCTGTGCTACATCAGTCAATCAGTATTTCTATACCTCTATTTTCTAAACCACTTTGTACTATCTAGATAATATCCTATACTACCCAATATTGTATACTATCTGTAACATATACCTGTAATTAGTGCAAGAACCATTTCTGTGTAAGTAATTACTACCAGGTGTATGTAATTAAGTGGTTCATATCGATTGGTAAATGAGTTGTGACTGCATTGGGCAAGTAAAGAATTACGCCATCTGCAAACGAAACATGACAGAATTGATTGAGTACCTCAGTACCTGTGTTATTAACGGAAACAAAGAATTGCAGTGTTGAATGTTATGGCAAAGATTATTAGGGGCTCCCACAATCAATCAATAAACACTAAACACCGTATATTATTTGTCTTGTAAAACCTTTATTCTCGGAAGAGGTATTTAGTTAGATAGTTGATAAAACGGTATTGGCACATAATTCACTAATGCGTAAGACCAACATGGTTTATGGGTATAATGTATATTTTATTTATGCTAAACCGAAATCAGTAATCAGATCTTTTGCATTTCGTAGTAATTGGTTTGTGAAATTCTTCGTTGAAGACCCCTCGTTTCCTTTAAGTATTTCAAGCAGCAGTAAACAGATATTAAAGAGTAAAACGTAAAAAGGAGGTTGGCAGAAAAGATTATCAGAGTAATATTGAAATATTTGCCCCAGATGAATCCTCCGATAAAGTAGCATCGACTTGCTAAAATTATTGTCACCGTTATTATGAACCACAGCAACATTCCATTGTAATTCAACTGCTTAAAACAAAAAATCAACTCATTATTGGATTGCAATCAGCAAATTTTATGTAGATAATACATACAGACCTTATGAGCACTGATGTTTAATACTATTGCCAAAACCAATTCACCAGTTAAATAGATCACACGAACGAGGAAAAAAGCAATTACTGCAGATTCTAAATGAAAAGAATATTAATTTCAACAAAGTATACCTTCTAGAACATTTTCTGTGCTACATCAGTCAATCAGTATTTCTATACCTCTATTTTCTAAACCCACTTTGTACGAAATTATAGCAAATCACTGGTAAAATTACTTCTTAAAGGTTTAAACGCATTTTAAGGGTGAAACTGCTGTTGAAACTACAAATGAGACTCTTTGTAATAAGGAACGCTTTAATGTTTTTTCATTTTTCCAGTTTTGGCCATTCTACATTTTGTATTTTTGATTAGTGAAAGTAGAGATCCAAAACCAATTTATGAGCGGGAAAATCCCGAAATCCCGTTTTTTCTGTTTTGTCAGCATCAAAAATGTTTATTCTCCATTGTCCGTAGTAAAAATAATTTTGTCTCGCTTTTTCCCTTTCGTGAAGGGTCAACAGAGTCCTACTCACCATTCATTAGGGAAACCACGTTTAAAAGAAAGATGGCATCTATGGTTGTGAATCCAATATAGAGATAGTTTTCTGCATCGACTTACGTATATGGAATTTGCACTAATTCACAAAAGATTTTCCACAGCTGAGTTGGTTTTCATAGAAGTAACATACATTTATATAGAAATTTTACCATTTTCTTGCAACCATCAATTTTAATGTACCTCTATAAGACTATTTATCTTTATTGACCATTTACTTCCGCTTACCACTAGGTTGTAAAAAATGGTACTTTCAAGGTTGCAACACAATTTTTTTCGTGTAAAAACCAAATTTATAAATTTAACTTCAATTTTCCCCTGTAGAATCTATTTTCATGTAAAATCTACTTTTCAGTATAAAAGAATTTTATTAGATTTTAGGCTTACCAGAGAGTCCTGGTGGTAAGTCTTTCATATCCATTTTTTCTCCGGGCAATGTAATCTGGAACAATATCTTAGTATTGAACAAAAGCAAAAGGACGCAAACTATCTGGAATTAAATAAAAGTGCATATTCAGAAAATGTGCAAATAAATTAACGCAAATAATCGATTTCATTCCCATTCTAATCCTAGTAGAGCTCTTACCAATTCTATTGCAGCGATTACCTTTACTTGAACTACAACGAAAGTCATCTTAATAGTGCTTACACCGCTATCCACGCTTACACTCTGGGGAATACACTAATTGTCTAATTATTTCAGTCTTCTAAATAATTTATTAAATTGGATGGATTATCCGTAATAGTAATTGGATTTTGTGACTATGTGCTATGGAATTTGAATTGCAAATTGGAAAATGATGTTGAGCCGGGAGAGGAGATGCTACAGAGAGCATGGAAGGTTGAGGAATAATTTAGAAACCGGAGAAGTGATTGGTTGGACTTCCCACAGTGCAGAAATATATTTCCAGCTGCACAAACATGATCGCATCAGAGGCAGAGACATGACAAATGAATGCTTCCATAGTTCCATAGCCCCAACCGGGTAATATACCGAAAATATCCGAAATTTCCATCATGAAAGGAAAACCAGAGAAGCTCAGAAATTAACCAGCACCGATTAGTCTACACCGCAACAGTATCATATATAATATTCTACAAGAGTACAAATAGACTCAGATTTTCAGTTTGCAGGAGCTTTTTAAGCTTAATCGCTTTCTGTTCTTGGGAAGCACGGCAGTTATGTATGCTTCACTTCATAATCATTCACTGAGGTGCTAAAGTAGTGTGAACTATTCCCAGAAGCTCTGGTTTGGTTCACATTCACATAACACACATATTATGCAAATTATACTCTTTCATATTTACTGATGCTATGTTCTAAAGTAGAGAGTAGAGACTAATGCATGCATGTTTACACAAACCATGTAAACAAAAGCAGATATGATATTAAAGTAGATGTGTCGTTTCAAGTATCACAGTTTTATGGCAAAAGGAAAATCCAAAAATAGAACGCCTTCGGGTGAAAAGGAAAATTACGTTTTTGAATTTCCAGTAAACAATGTTAAACCTGTGGAACCAGCAGTCTCCCTCTCCCTGAATTTCCTGTGCTGTTTTTTACATTTGTTGATTTATTCCACAGATCTTGCCAAAATCGACATTAGAGCTTCATAATATCCGGATTTTGGTTAAAGTCAGCAAATTTCCCATAAAATTGTAATTTTATGTTATTTTTGGTTTGATAAGGAAACCTTGGTTCTTCGTTAGACTGTCATTATGACAAAACGCTTTAATATATTCGAGAGATTAGACACTGACAGATAGATGATCAATATGAATTAACTGAAAATCAACCTCAGTATTACCAACTGTTACCTTCTAAATAACGTTTCTTCCCTACGCTTCACATCAGGTTTCTCATTTCTCATCGTCTCTAATATTGATACAGCTTAATGATATGAACCTATAAAATGATACGGCTATCGTAAATACCATTAGGAAGCTAGTTCTGCCTTTCTGCCGTATACTTCTCTGTTATAAAATAGCATTTTTAATAGCATTTGGGTTATGATATGAGTGGGCTTTGTAAAAATTTGAAATTGTCCATAAAATTGGAAATGGTAATGATTTAGATTGGATTTAGACAAGCATAAATAGCTTATTGAGGCCATAAATATAGTTTTAATTCTTTAAATTAATAATAGGTCCAACTATTTGGAGATGTTGTGGGCAATATACCAATTTTAAGGGAATTTTTGGAAAATTCCGGAAAAGTATCTATTTTAGCAAATTTCAAATCTCTGAATTATTATACTACAGTGGAATTTTCAAAAATATTATTATTTAATGCATTTTCCCAAATAAGTAATTAAAATGTGAATTTAATATTCAAAAAGTACAATTAATTGGTGTAAGCAGTTATCGAACATGTTATCGGAGATAAATTTCGAATACATAATGGAATTGGATAAAAGTGAACTGCGGTTGTGCATCAAGGAAACATTATCGGTTTATAAGCAATATCTAATTTTTAAGGATGTGGAACGGGTAGAGAACTCAACATGTATCCCACATTACATTCCATTAATCTCTGATAACCGAACATGTCGGTATCTGGAGGTAGGTCTACCTAGTGTAGTTACATCAGTAATTGCACAGGTGAGACTAAACTACAGAAACCTACTTATTAACAAAGTAAAATTTGATTTCGGAGTCTGCAAATGGTGCTTCCAAATAGAAACTAATCTGCTCCACTTGTTGTTTGAATGTAAGGCCACAAATACGGTTCGATTAAAATACCTACCAATGCTATGTAACAGTACTGTAAATGAAACTAATTGTTTAACACTCCTATTTGAAAATGAATGCATAAATTTGTACTACAATATATACAATTTTCTTAAAAATGTAACTAGTTAATTACCAGAATTTTTTATTTGATCTTGCACTTTTCTCCATGTTACCAATAATTGATTGTAAAATGACTAATTGAACTATGTATAGGTGAATTTGTAAAATGTATTGGGCTGGCGGGACCTATGCTTAATAAATCTATGATGATGATATTGATACAGCTTAATGATATGAACCTATAAAATGATATGGCTATCGTAAATACCATGAGGAACATTCTGCCTTTCTGCCGTATACTTTTCTGTTGTAAATAGCATTTTTAATAGCATTTGGGTTATGATATGAGTGGGCTTTGTAAAAATTTGAAATTGTCCATAAAATTGGAAATGGTAATGATTTAGATTGGATTTAGACAAGCATAAATAGCTTATTGAGGCCATAAATATAGTTTTAATTCTTTAAATTAATATTAGGTCCAACTATTTGGAGATGTTGTGGGCAATATACCAAATTTTAAGTGACTTTTTTGAAAATGCTGAAGAGAGCAAATAAAGTATTTATTTTATCAAATGTCAAATCTCCGAATTACTATTCTATAGTGGAATTTGCAAAAATATTATTATTTAATGCATTTTTCCGAATAAGTAACTGAAATGTGAATTTAATATTCAAAAGTACAAAAAGGAAAAGATACATTATGTTATGTAGAAAAATGTTTCTCGGTTATAGTTTTGTTAAATAGTCGTTTCCCATACAAGTTACATTTATTTAAATCAAAATTTTTGTCTCTCTTTAACTGTGTGATTTTTTCCATGTACGCTCTTCTGTTTTGCACCTAAGAAATTGTAGTGTTGATAATAAATTGCACAATATAATTTTTGGGTAATATTTTAATTTGGCATTGTCATTGCTTATTGTTACATCATATCAGAAGTCAGGAGCGAAGTGAGCGAAGTACATTTATGTCAACATACAGAACTGAAAGTAACTTATAAATACTTATAAAAATGAGTAAAAGTTGACATCCCTTGTGTGCTTTACTGGATTTCGGATTCAGCAGAGATTCTTGAAAATATTTTTTAAAGTTTATAAAAAGCACTTGCATTTTCAGTATCATAATTGTAAGTATATTGGTGTTGATAAGGCACAGGGTGATGCACTCCTCTAGTTTTAATTTCGTGCATGAGACAGTGAACAGCCCAAATGGAATAAACAGTGAAAACGAGATTTAGCACAAACATCACAATAATATCAGCAAAGTCTTGATCTTGATTCCTCAAAATTTCAGTCACAAAAAAGAAAACGCCGACTAGGACAAGAGTGATTGTCACCGTGGACCACAAACGAAGTCTTTTGTACTGAAGCTGCAAATAATTTCCCAATACAGTTGATCTTAATAATAATTTGCATTTCATTTTCGACATCATTTAATGAAACAGGGTTTTCAATTTAACATGTTTTCAAGATTTTACACCAAAATAGAAAGAAAATCATCATACTTTATCAGAACTTCGGAAAAGGAAAATGGCAAGACCCAATTCAACGATGAGATAGATAAATGGAACCATAAACATGCTAATATGCTCCAGTGCTGCAATTTAATAATAAAATTGTAAATAAATATTGACCTTAATAGATAAATATGGTGATAATTTGATAATGGTTAACTATAGCACGCTGATGTGTTAATAAAAACTTTATAAGAACCAGATGGTATGGAATAGGCGCTCATTAATATTGGTAGTCAGGATTTCTCAAGGCCGCGGTCGAGAAACCCAAAAAAGTGTTTACACAAGTTACATGCGAAAGGTTGCACGTTCATTTCTATTGTGGGGTATAGAATATCACAACAATATAAAAGGGAATAATAAAACCTTACATGTATACCAAAGATTATTTTATAGGATAAATGTGCTTGAATTGAAATTTGAGTAATCAAATGAACAAGGCAAGCACAGCAGCGTGCTGAAAGTGTTTTTGTGATTTTATGTAGGTAACGCCATAAAATCAATAATAGTAGTATGCTCTTGCGTATTTTTAGGTGGTAATATCGATATGTGTAAATGACTTACTATTTGCTTCGATAATTCTCTTTAATCTTTTATGTTCATCATTTTTAGCTACAATTTCGAGTAAATTCTCTCTTTTAATGTAGACAATGGCTGTAAAAAATCCAAGGAAAATGAGCAGGAGACTAGATACGACCTGAAACGGAAAAATAGAGAAAAAATGCAATTTAAATATTTTCCAAGCATTAATAAATGGGAATATTGTAGTTAATTAATAAATTCTTACGATTTCCACAACGGAAATGACTTTGACTTGAAGTTGGTAGCAAGACATTGTGTTTTGTGAGTTAATTTCTTCACAACTCTGTTTTACTCATAAATGAAGAGTAAAACAATTGGAAATGGAAGTTAGTGCAGCATAATATTCACAGAATTTGGAATAAAATGTTATAAAAATATGAGAATCACATGAGAAGGCAAGAGAGAGGAACTGCACCACGTCTGTGTACAGAGCAGACAGATTGAAGAATTATTTACTAGAGAAGACACGGTTAAGGCGCAGTAAAGAACTCATAATAACGTAGCACCACAGAAAGTAACGTCCTATGAATAGCTGATGTGTATTTATATTGAATGAATGAAGTTAATTTTCTGTCAGTCAGCCTTTACCATTTTACAGAGGAGATACTCAGCCGCCGTCTTTTACAGTTTCTCCTTCAGAAACACGTTCTCAATAGAGTGTCCTATGTTCCTATGCTCGTTGCTAAATAAATAGCCAGAATAGTTACAATTACAGAGAATAAAGGATGTCCCACTAGTTTATGTATTAAACTCAGAGTTTGCCACGACAAGAGTCACAACTTGCTCAGCCAGTTTAGCCTTCCACTGTGCTCCTTCCCTCTCCCAACCAACAGTCCAGATTACATTAGCAAAACTTTTCGCTTCCAGCAAAAAGCTCTTAATACATACGTAATGCATAGTGTAATAGCATTAACTGAAATATAGAAAAGGAATCCATTCGAAACAAGGTTTCCAACACAAAATCATTCCAGTCCCAAATTTCCCACTGGGAATAATTGCAGTATGGGAAATTATGGAAATTTTATGTAAAATTTGGGAAACTAAGAAAGCTGTGAAAAATCTTTGGTCATGGAAAGAAGATCATGGTAAAAATAGGGAAATCATTTAAAATGTGGGCATAAGGCAAATATGGGAAATATAAGTGGTGAAAAATAAGTGGGTAATCGTAATCATAATGAAAATACTGGAAATTAGAAAATTATGGAAAATAAGAAAAAATGTATGAAATAATGTTGAGAACTTTTAGAAATAATAGAAAGTTATGGTAAATATAGGAGATTATGGCAAACAGAAAATTTAGAAACAGGGAAATATTATAAATTTATAAAACTATGGCACATTTAAAAAATTATGATACATATAGAGGAAATTATAGCAAATGTAGAAAATTATGCCACAAATATAAAAACATATGGCAAAATAGGAAATTATGATTATGCCAAATATAGAATATTATGGAAAATATAGGAAATTATAGTACGTTCGGAAAATACGGCAAATTATGCAAATGAGGCAATATTTCCCATCCTTTCCAGTATACCTAACGAAGACTGGATAAAGGAAAACAGGAAACCTTGAATGGACAGGACAAGCAAAAGCATGGAGGGCAAGAAGTATCATTAAAACTACACAGACAGACAGGATAATTCCATAAAACATTTGCCAGGAGAACTGAAGTGAACCTAAAAAGCCAAATGCCAAGGTTGGTTCTTAGTGTCTGTGTATAAGTATCTCCATTCCATCACACATATAAATACTTCCACACAGACATACCAACTGCAACTTTAGCACTCTGCCGTTTACGTTCCCTTTACCATTTACATCAGTTCCTCACAACTATCTCACTCTAAATATTGCTAACCTAACTGACTGAACTCCTTAAGACTAAAGGCTTTTAAAGATGAGTCGGCTCATAAAATCTTGTGTACATGTTATGTTCCCTTCTATCATATCACTAATTGCACCATGTAATAAAATAAAACATGAAGAAGAAATAGGCAATAATCTACGTAATAAACTCCGATCTCAACCAAAGTAATAATGGTCAGCATTTATCGGGCCATGGAAATTATCACATTACCAGCACTGGCATTATAGGCCTTTAGCTCCGAAGTACTGCTTTACCCCGAATTCGGAAACTACGTGTAAAATAAATTTCCCATGAATTGTGTTTATTTTTCCATGAATTATATTAATGTCCTCAAGATATGTGTTTGTATACATACGTATTTATTTAAGGAGTCATGAATGAAAGATTTTTATCTTGCTGTAAATTGTAATTATAGTTTCTCATGAATTGTGTGCATTTTTCCTTAAATTATATTTACCTCCCTGAAATATATTCATTTTTTGACAAATTATATATTTTGTTCCATGAATTATATTTGTTGTACCAATATACATGACCGGTACTCAAAAATATACCTGGGCATTAAATTATGAATTGTCTTGAAAGGGTATGTATAAAAGATCGGAAAATATAAATGAACTCAGAAAAACTGTTAATTTTAATGGTAGTTTTTACTCAAAATGCGTCAAAAATCAGTTTGGTCAAAACGCGCTAATGCATTATTCAGGGTGAAATGCATGATTTCATATCGAAAGACAAAAAAAATTTCTCTGGAAACTCCATTATTTTTGGGGTCAAATAAATTAAAGTCCTGACCAATACGAAAACAATTTGAATAAGTTTGCTTTGCAATGTTCTTCCATTTGTCTAGAATGTGATAGAGATTTACATGATCGAATCCTACACAGTCGTTTTAAGTCAAGCCTACGCTAATAAACATATAAAGTGCACTGATTGTCAGATACACATCCTTGCCTCCTTTATGTGTCTCATGCTTTGTCTTTATAAGAGTCCACGTGTTCCTACTTATTAAGGATTTATCTAAGCCCACATAAGAGTTCGTTAACTATAATAGTCTAGTCTCCTGCTTGCCATTGCGACTGTCCACTCAATATTCCATTCATCATTCAGCACTAGAAAACCCCACGCGTCACACTTACTTTGTTATTTCTCTTATGCTCTTACTCTACTGAAGTGGATCAGTATTCTATTATTTGCAGTAAATACTGGCTATTGACAACCATTAATCTTGCTTTCTTGGTTTGTAGCACAAACGCAAGCGTATTGTTTATCAATTACTTATCATTTTTGATGTGCTCCATTTTTCATGGGCTCCCAGCTTATCGCATTATTTATTGGAATGACAGTGTAAATAAACGCTTTATTTATTTATGGATCTCTTCTTCTTGAGGTACAATTACTTTACACAGTCACATAACTTTAAATAAACATTCAATTAAGTAGAAATGTGGACAAAATACTTAAATTCATTCTTCCTAAGTATTTGAACTGAATTATTAGACAAGGACAAAAGGCTTTCATGTAATTGTACACGTAACTACTTGTAAATTCGAATAAGGAACACTCAATTTAACAAATGTTTATTTATAAAGCCCATACTGCGTAATTCAATTTGAGTTTTTTAGGAAGGTGCTTCCAATTGCTAACCTTTCTATTTAATCCTTTTATTTTTTGCTCATTGCTATTAGGTATTCGATTACTTCATACAATGCACATCATGTTTTACTATGACTCATCGGTACAAATATGTCATATGACAAGACCTATGTGGAAATTTACAAGCATTTCTAGTTTGTTTACGTTGTAATCAAACATTTATTTTTCAAAGCATTACTAAAAGGTTCCTTTAACGAGCTATCGACTCATTTAGGTAGTTTTGCATTGCAATGAACTGCTGTACTGTATTTATTGGAAAGAATTATTTACTTGTGTATAAGAGAAAAATGAGGGGAGATAAAAAATTAATTTGCAATAATTATAAATTATTTCTGAAATAAAAAAATATTATTAAAAAATATATAAAACCGATTATGCTGGCGATGGTGATTGAAACTATTGTATTAGACAGTTGAATTGGCTATTAAATGCGCATTGTAATTTAGTTTATTTCGTCATAGGAGATTTATGTAGAGTACATTAGCATCTTTGACTGCTGTATTTACATTACATTGATTACAGGCACATAGCATTGTCGATGTACAAAATCGGTGGCAATTACATCCAATTTTTGAGAACAAGTTGAGTGAACAGTTGTAATTAATTTTTCTAAAGTATAACTAAAGTATACTGTCATGTCATGTATTGTAGTTGTAGGTAGCTGCTCTTCTATTCTCGTTCTGTAAAAAGCTCAATAGGTCTTTGCTAATTTTATTAAGGATGGCATAGTTTTACTCTTTAAATGTCTATCTCTAGAAATAATTACAACAGAATAAAGGAAGAAGATTAGCATGGTTCACTTTCACTGATTGGTCATGTACTAAACACTTCTAAGAAAACAATATTATTCAGTTTAACAGTTACAGTACTTCAATGTAATTAAATTTACTAATGATCAGATCTCACACACAGATCACCCAAAGAATCACTTAATATAATTCATTATTAAAAGTATTACTTAAATATTCAGTTGAATTTGAGTAAAGTATTCATGAAGTTGTACAAAGGTCGCAAATTGTCATTTCACAATTAGACAGAAATTAAAAAGTAAACAATAATAATTGTAAGTAAAACGGTAACAAAATTCTAAGTTGTAAAGAAGGTATTTAATAATTAATTATAATAATCTACGCATATAATTAATAATTTGCAAGTTGATTTTGACACTACACTGCAGTTGGTTCGGTTAAAGGTTAATACACATTTAGAAAAGAAATAAGAAGTTTAGGAAAATTTGGAAAATCAACAATTTGTACTTGAGATCTTTAATTCGTAATATATACCTCTAAATCATGTTGGTCATTCAGGTGAGAATCCTCAATAATTAATTATGTTCATCAGTAATATAAGTTCTCCAGGCCAGGCTTGGCTTTTGCTAAGCTATTTAACTAACTGCGTTACGTGAGTCTAATTATAAGCGTTTTATTTACACCTATCGACTTGTATGCCTTTACTAAAGAACAATTTGCAATTTTACAATTGTGTCTATAAAAACAAAACAAAAATTCGCAAGTATAAATAGTATCCTAATTAAATCTATACAGTACGTCTGTAATTTTATTCTTAACATAGTTGCAAGTATTAATGTATTATTACGTAATAAATTGCGTCCTGAGTGAACTACACATTTGTAGACTAGGTCGTTTCCTTTTGTAGAGAAACAGTGAGTTCTAGTTACTAATGAGATTTATTTGGAGATTTACTGATTTGAATGTCTGTTGCCTTATGTCGGCCTGTGTGTTGCAGTACTATAATAAAACGGGTAGCCCTAATAACTAATAACGTTATTATGGCTAATGATATTCACATCGGTAATAAATAGTATACTTATTGCAATATTTGAATGTAATCTTTATAGACTTACTTACGTATGCTAAATTCGTAATTCTTCTTGTCCTGTGCACAACGTTTTCTCGCTTCTAACAAAATATCATTGCATTTACGAAAGGAAGCTACGCTTTTTACATTCCAACGAGTCTTGTTTCTTTAACGATGTATATTTACTTTATAGCTTTACTAATATTACACTAGCTCCCAAACTTCACACTGCACTAGCTACCTAACAATAAGCAAAATATTATTTTAATCACATTTGCATACTATGAAAAAGTAAACACTACTATACTCTCCAATTAGAAAGTTACATTTCCCTATAGAAACCAGTCCCCGAATAGGGATCATTAAAATAACCGCAGAACCGACACCCGTCAAAAACTGATCAGATTACTATCTTTTTATATACTTACCATGGCCTTCATCTTCATTTCCGGGTTATTTTTACCAGTTCCAGTTCCAGGTCAATGAAAATTGCAATAATTATGAGTGCTCAAATTACAAGTAAGGTGTTCAAAATCCGCGCTATTTGAGGAATATTGTTCATCGCAAAGTGTTCAAAGTACAAGTACAGTCTTTTACTTTGTTCGACAAAATTTTCATTTGCGGGACTTTTTGAAAGTGCCTGTGCCACCTTTGATAGATGCATAAGAGTTTTTAATGTTTACTTAATTACTTAATTCGTTTACTTAATTCTCCTTAAATTGTTACAGTTATTCGGATGACGAATGCTATTTTTTACATGTCACATGCAGAAAATATTTAGAATATGTCAATTGCTTATAACTTATACTGCAATAAAGAATTTGTATGCTAAGCAATACTTATTGCAATCTTTTCTTAAGGGGATGTTCAAATTTCGAAATTTTTGAAGATCCTCCCGCATGACAACGCTTGGCTACATATGCTACAACATGGGGAATTTGTGGGGTTAAATCTCTTTCAGTGGGCCATCGCCACAGGGCCATGGGACAACTCTTTTTACTCAATCTTTTTTAAAGTGTAGCCAAGATGTATGCTGATGGCGTGTGCTAGGTCTTCACACTGCTTTTACATTCCTTCTTGGTAAAAAAGATTGTTAAATCCCACAAATGCTTTAAAATGTACATTTTTGTCCCTTTGACTGCAATTTTTACCAAGAGGGACTGCAAAAGCAGTGTGGAGACCTAGCACACGCCATCCGCATGCATCTTAGGTACACTTTTAAAAAAGATCGAGTAAAAAGAGTTGACCCATCGCCCTGTGGTGATGGCCCAGCAAAACCCCCAAAATTCCCCATGTTGGGGAACACGTAACCAAGCGTTGTCATGCGGGAGCAACATTAGCTTTTAACACCCCCTTAAATCAGTTAGTAATGCATCTTGTTCACAACACACTATGCATGCATACTTGGAATTGGAGCACTCATAATTATTGCAATTTTCATTGACCTGGAACTGGAACTGGTAAAAATAACCCGGAAATGAAGATGAAGGCCATGGTAAGTATATAAAAAGATAGTAATCTGATCAGTTTTTGACGGGTGTCGGTTCTGCGGTTATTTTAATGATCCCTATTCGGGGACTGGTTTCTATAGGGAAATGTAACTTTCTAATTGGAGAGTATAGTACAGGAAATGAAAGCACTATATTTACCCGTGAACTTTAAGTTATACTCCATTACATTTACATGTAAATTAAACATTCAACGTAACCATGCAAGATATTTCCAGTACAGTACAGTATTTAAGGTGCGTTGAGGATATGGCTATAGTATGTAGTAGTAAGATAGGCTCCATATATTAATTTACATAGTATCTATGTATATATCATTCTCTTTTCAGTTTATATCGAGTAATGTATACCAAAGTTTATATGTACGTTCATTCACTATCTGTATACGAATTACACAACATTTTAATGCTGAATTATAATTACAGCTATATATAAGTAGTCGTTTGCTCAACTATTTATAGTTGACAACATAAAACCAAATTATAACACGTCTTTTCCAAACGATTTATGTCATTCCTGAGAATACCACGGCAAAATTTTCTGAATTATTTATTTCTTAACTCAAAATTCTAATTCAGTTTTAGATTTTCTAGCAGAAATAATTTTTCAAGGTATTATTATCAAAGCACTTCAAAATTCTTCTACTTAAATTAAGCTTACAGAGCTAAACTGAATTTTGTACTTTAATATTAACGTATAGTTTGGTAATTTCGTTATCCTTGAATTTTGATAAAGCACATGCATAAATTAGATTTTGTTAATAAAAGCAATCAAGGATTCTTTGCTACGCATTGACATTCTGAGAAACGACAAAAGTCTCCTTTTTATAGAATAGTCGCATATAGAATAGACCTCGGCACACGATAAGATTCTATCTAAAGTATACAGAGAAGAAAGAATTAAATTGAGTGAATAAAAGAGAAGTGAATAAAAAGTAATAAGAGAGAGCTTCAAGGAAATTAGATTTTTGAGAAAGCGACAGACTCGAAAGTTCCGCCGCCGTTGTTGTAATTCGATTCAATTTTCAGTTCTTGCATGAAAGAGTAGACAACCCAAAGGCAAAATCCACCGAGAAAGTAGCCCATCAAAGACTGAAAGGTCGGACTGATTGGATCTGGCGAGTAGTAAATCCAATAGAGCAAAATGGGTGTCCATATAATGTATCCCACGATGGTGATTACAAACCAAATTTTTATTTTCGTCAAATTGCGCTGTAAAAGATCAATGTTCATTTATTAACTCATTAATCCATCATCAGAACACTTAAAACTAAAACAAAACAAGCAATTGATAACTGATTGGATAAATAAGCGTATTTAAAAGGATATAGTTAAAACCAAATCTGTTTTTACCTCCTGAGCACCCTGCAAGAGTATCACACTGAATACCAGACCAGCAATAAAGTTCATTATCATCCATAAAACTATGCATGTTCTGTATGGAGCTAGAAAAACAAAAAAAGTCTATTTAGCATATCATAATATGATTATACACACTTACGAATATAGTATTAAGCTATCGGGGTAAGTAAACTTAATTATTTTATGTGTTCAGACTCAGAGCGTCTCTTTTGTAAATATTTGCGATGCCAAAGGGAGATGAGACCGTTCAACTTAGGTTGCGTGTTTACACACACACATAAAAACGCCCACTGACATTGGATTCACTGCATTAAAATTAAAATACATTCGATATTTCACTCTTTACTTTAGTATCGGATCAGCAACACTTGGTTTGGCACAAAACGAAAAATGGCAACAGTACATATAGCAAAGTGTATGTGTACATTGGCATGGCACACGATCCACACCAGGATACTCCACAAACTCAAGCCGAAATGTTTTCCTATGACGTAATACCACTAACAACGCAAAGATATTTAAACAGGATCCTCATAGCTATAGAGAGAGTCACACATATAAATGTTTGCCAAAAGTTGAAAATTGACTTGAAGCAATGGCAATTCATTCGTAGATATCCAATCCAGTCAAAACAGTTTTCTTCGTTTACTCCACTCATTCATTCATAAATAACAGTTCAGTTTGGTAATGAGAGCCAATAACGCAATGAAATGACATGACAGCTGTACATGCTTAATTCAATCAAATCTCCGATTGAATACCTACGTAATTAACAGACAGATGCAATTCCCACTGTGGGGCTAAAAATAGATTGATTGGCAATGCCTATGAAGAATTTCATAAGCAAAATTGTGTTGAGGGCACACGTGTGTAATATATTATTAGAAATAATGGTAAAGTCAACGCTCTTTCAAATTTTCGCATAAGCCAATTTCCGCAAATACCATTATTACGTAATTAGTTATCAGATAAATCATTATTTGTCATTCTAAGCATATTACCATCAACACTTACATCACACCACGCATTTCTTCAGCATACGTGTGGTAATAAACAAGATAGTCATGTAGATTTCATGGCACTAATTGTAATTAAGTAATTATAAATGAGAATGATAGTTGATTCTTACGGTCTAATTTCAATAATTGATCGATTTCAAAATGGGACTGTGGATCCTCCTTGGCAATATTATTGAGAATATCAGCTCGGCTTTCAAGAACGACTCCAAACAAGGCGAACATGATGATTCCAAAAACGTAGACGGTCTGCGTGGGAAAATACACGAAAAACCAGAATTTGATTAGAATAGAAAACACCTTAAGGATAATAACAATCATTCACAGCCGCACTAACAGATTGCATGTCTAATCCCTTTCCATTACATCCGATAGAATAAAAATGACAGAAAACTTGAAAAGCAATCGTGCTTTATGCTTCTTTCTACCTAAAATTCTAGTGTGGAAATCTAAGTAGCTTATGGTATTTGCACATTAGTTCATTTGTCTGGCAGAACTGGTAAATTATGTATGTTTATGTATCAAATGGATGGGATGCGCTATACGTATTAGGTTTCAGGGTAAATATATCTTTTCTTGGTCTAAACAAAAGTAAACATAACATAACGAAACGTGTATTGTGTTGTGTAGCACATCACATTCGAGCACAACACGAGTTTTCTTTCTTTTTTCTGTTCTGACACACGAACTCAGCAGAAAATCAACATCACTAGACATCACACTGTAAGGAGACCAGACCGGCAAACCAAAACAAACGCAATCAAATACACAAAAACAAAACAACACCTACGAATTCTATTATTTCATTGTCTTCTCCTTTTACAATAACATTTAACGCATTCGATTCGCATTGAGAAAAGAAGCGTCCTTGTCCCGTCAGCTCGTTTGTTACAGCTACAATTTATATCATCGACAATCGAACTTGTCACGGTGTCACTTTTCATTGAGTTGTGGTAGGTACTACTCACTTTTCATTACTTAATATATTTATGACCATATTCGGAATTGCGATTTTTTAAATTACTACGCTAATTACAACCTAATTATATAATTTGACACGTAAAAATAATAGGAAACTTACGATTTCAATGTAGGCAATGATCTTGGTCAGCGTCTGCGAAGAATATCCACAAGGCAGTGTGATACACATGGAGACGCAGTCTGATTTTCCTTTTCAGGAAAAATTTCTTCATTCACTTTAGAGTATTTTGAATTTTCTTGGCAGCCAGTTGGATTGATGAGGATTTCTTTTCCGTTTTCCACTGCGTCACTTGGGTAATTTCCTCAATAACATGATTTTCCAGTTGACATTGAACTTACGCACGGATTTTCATTGAAAATTGGAACAATTAAGTTTTAATTAGTTGTTTTCCGTTTTAATTAGGTAATCCTCAGTAGTAACAACTACTGTTCTGCACTGTGAATTGGATTGGCGATTGAAAGTTTGATCTGTAGTAGTAGTAGTGCGGTGACTGAAGAAGTGAATCTGTGTGCGAGTGTGGTGTAGGTACTTTTGTGGGATGATTTTGGTTCTCGTGGCACACAGAGTCTGGACGAAGGTTGGAAAGATAGAATTTGGTGTATAGGGGAGAAGTATAATGGTAAGTTACTAAGTATAAAGTATTTATTAGCTATGGTTATGGTATTTGAGTATATATTTAGTAGTATACTTAGTATAGATTAGTTGAAGGTATGCTCTGTTGGTTTGGTTCACTTACTACTTACTTACGGTTATGTTACTTGCCTTGACTAATAGAATCGGAAGATTGAGATACTCTGGTCTGTTCTGTGAGATTTTGTTTTGGAAGTCTGCGCCCCAGACTTTTACGTGGGAGGAAGTATGAGCTGTACTCTGACTGTTCTCTAAGTCCGTAGTACAGTAATGTAGTAGGTTGGCAGAGAAGGCTAAAGGCAAGAACAAGATGAAACTACAGATCAGCTTGAAAGTTGAATTGAACAAGAAGAAGAAGAAAGAAGAGAAGACTCGTCAAGTCGATTTAAGTAGAGGAAGGCAAAGGAAGACCAAGACACATAAAAATTTTTACGTGCTACGCGAAAACTCCAACAAACTAAAGTAAAAGGATGATACTACGGCAAATCAAGTGATGAAGTGCAGTATACCAACATTCTCACCATCAGATACTGAACTGATAGACAAGGCAGGCCAGGCCAGGCCAGCAAGAGCACACTAGACACTACATAGAAGAATACTTATTGTTTGTTGTTGTATAGTTTTATTATGTTCTGTAGTGCAGAAATGTAGCTTAGACTGAGAACGCAACGCAGATAGGAAAATACAAGTTTTACCAATGTAGTTTCCCTTCAAGACAACTTTCAATGTTTCAATGCTAAGTTCAGCTCAAATATTTAGTCGAGAAGAGATATCTCTCGTATTTGCGTAAACTTGTGTGTTCTTTTGTTAGTGCCGAGGAGATAAGTGCAAGGTACTATTCCTATCAGTTTTCGGTTAGTCTGAGTCAGACTTCAGACCGAGATACTAATACGTTAGTGTTCAAACGTTATCACTAAATTACGTTATGTTTAGTTTGCAATCCAACTGAAGCGAGAGAAAAGATTCTTCTGCTTGGTTATATTATAGCACAGAGATATTATTACATATTAAGGAGAAGTAAACGTACTAGTAGAGAATACTGGGTTTCAGTAAGCAATTGTACGTATGTCCCTACATACGTTTTGTGTGCTATTGGTTCTCTTATGGTCCTTTTAGTTCTCGTGTGTGTATCTGTAGTGATATGCATGGACACTGACTGAAATTGCTCGAGGTATGCAAAACCTTCCAGTGTGATAACTAGGTAAATACAAATAGATATATGTAAATATAGAGACTAAGTATATACTTTTGCTATGTTATTTGCTTAGCACTTTACGAGGTGTCCCCAAATTCAAATACAATGTAATTTTCTTGTTTGTCCGATAGCGCTCTGTATTCTAACTTGAATGCTCGTTATATTATGCACTATTTACTTACAGAACACATGAACACACAGAGAAATGCTTTCTATAGTGTTTCTACCTAGAAATATTCACAGAATGTTATAATAGGGAAGGAGCGCAACTGCAGAGTATTTTACACTTGTGTTAGGTATGTTACCCGGGTCGGGTAGTATTGATGTGTCGTTGTGTGGTATGGTAGTCGCGTCAAACCAAGCCAGACCAGGACTCGGTTGGAAACTTTAACTCAAACTTAAGCGTGTCGTGCCGGGCGCCTTAATGTAACCGTAAATTGCCTATGCGTGGTATGCCATGCCATACCTCGCTATATCTTATAACGTTGTAACTACACTGTATAGTAATGAATTCTGTCATTTTACAAGTCTAGAGACCTCTTGTCGAGACTTGTTACGTATTATGCATTTAATTTGATAGGTTAACTTGACCTGTCTAAGCAAACTGGGTTTTAATATGTTGTCAGAGCGTAACAAAGGCGTAGCGGAACGAATTTGATTCCAGTCACTGAATAGAATTGCACCGAATTGGGCTAATGGCCATTAAATACGTCTTTTCATGCTACATTTGAATTTTATAATGGCCATGTACTTTTTTCCTGACATGTACATGTACACTAATACAATGTAAACCTGCTACTATCTCTAATTTAAGTGTTTTATATCTGTACTTTTCCTTTTTCTACGCTTTATTGACGTCACACCCAGAAATAAAGTATGAAAACGGAGATAGGTCTGGGAAACATGTGCATTTGCAAAGACGGCTTAGTTCTCATATTCATATCAATATCCAATGACAAAAAATCAATAGAGTTATTACGAAATTAAAAATGAATCTTCACCTGACAACTTGCGACTCATTTAATTTTCTCTGCACCAAAACCAAAGTAGCTTTTCATTTGGTTGAGACTGGCGCACCGATTCTACTTCACTCTACTACTCTGGTGAATGAAACGAATGCAATGCACAGAGATATGCTCTGAACATTACCTGCAGGGAGACACATCGATTTCTCAAATCATTTGAGAATCTGCAGTCCAAGTGTGTATAGGATATGTAAAGACAAATACAACGTCCTTTTTTATCGTCCTTCTTCCAATTCCAAGACCTAGTGAAATGCAATACTACAAACGGACCTGAATGTTCATGGCTATGTGAATATTTACTGATAGTGTATGATTTAAATGTCCAATCTTGACAGAAGTTGTTGCCTTAAACATGCTAACTGCGTCAGGATGGAAAACAAAGAAAGAAAGCAATATCATTAGTCATTCTATTCCCTATTAGGTATGCCAAGTTCCAAATGATGCAAAATACACAACTAAACATCAAGTAGCGAAACAAACTTTCCATCACTGACATGCAATTATACACTGCCAAACGTGTTATTATTTTACCTGAAAAGCTCAAAGTTCTTCTTCAACTGCTCTGTCAACACAACAAACGGAGCTCTCTCACAATCATGATTACTCAATGTACAGCGACACAATTCCATGCATTTAATCTAACTGCTACCAAACTATATACGTGTCTGACACGCAATCGTCGAGCTGCTTTCTGTTTGGTCAATGGTTGAAGACAATTTAGGCATTCGAGTAATTCCGGATTTATTGGAATAACTCAAAGATAAAATTGTACAATTCAGTTTTTCTAAATTTTCAGGCTTAATCATCAATTTTGATACTATATATCAATGTTTAAAATTATTGTTTGGTAATATTTAGCATCAACTTTATTAAAGAAATTTTCTACTATACGGTTCTTTTTAAATCGATAAATTGGTAAAGATTATAAAATGATACACTCGAAATCACCTTTTCTTTAAAATTTGCCTAAAAGTCCGAAAAATGGAAAATTATTTTTGAATACGATGGAAGAAACCAGAAATTTTTTTCAGGGAAATGAGAACATTTTTCTTACCTATTACATTTAGTGCATTAATACCTCGAAATTGCAAAAAAGTTCCTTATGTACGTGTACATATTATCTGTAACTCTTGCACATCGTTATTACGAAATCGGGAAAATTGTTGTACTTAGGATTAGAATTCATGGAAGAGGACACGTAGGGGACTGTTGAAGTCCCACATGACTATGTAATGTAATGTAAGTTGTTACCAGTTTAATTTGTTCAGTTGAATCGAATTTTCATTTTCGTTCTATAATTCTTCTAGGAATAGGAAACTCCGTTGTCGCGGCTCTGTCGTCATGCTAAACACCAAGAATTAGAAGAAGAGCATAGATAGACTCTAGAACTCTTCTCTCTCGCATAACTTCACATTGAATTCATTGCCTAAATGGAAATATTATGAGTCACTCATGGAAATTAGGTATGTTCGAACAGAAAGAGTTATTACAGTTTGTTTAAGGCTATGGATTTATATGCAAGTGCACTGCGAGTACGTGAAGGTATGTGTTTGTGTGTATTTATTATCTCGTAAATTAAATGGTAGGACGTAGGACATAAATTCAAACCAACTGTGTGTGCTTTACATAGGATGAAGTTTACAGTTAGCCTTATACACTACATAATATGAATAACCTTCCCATCCAAGTATGATTAAAACTTTTTCGATATCACAAATGAATTAACAAACGCCTACACAGCAGTACATTTGTTTTTCTATTTGCATACACTGTACTATAAACTTAGCACAGCACAGTGCACATAGTTGTACAGAAACGTTTATGTACACATATTTGATATTGATGAAGAATGCCTTATGCCTTTGGTGGAAAAACCTTACAACTCTGGAATCATGGGAAAAAAGTGAACATCAAAATACGCAAAACTGAAATAGGAAGCGAAAGAAAAAGTAAGGAAAATGGTGGGAATAAAGAAAAATAATGGAAAACGGAAGGAAAAGTAAGAAAAGTGGTAGGAACAAAGAAAAATAGTGGAAAGCAAGGAAAATGGTGGGAATAAAGATAAATAATGGGATGTGGAAGGAAAAGTAAGCAAAATGGTAGAAATAAAGAAAAATGGTGGACAACTGAAGAAATAACAAAATGGTGGGAATAAAGATAAATAATGGGAGATGGAAGGAAAAGTAAGCAAAATGGTAGAAATAAAGAAAAATAATGGACAACAGAAGAAATAACAAAATGGTGGGAATAAAAATAAATAATGGGAAATGTGAAGAAACGTAAGCAAAATGGTAGGAATAAAGAAAAATAATGAGAAAACGAAAGGAAAAATAATAAAAATGACGGAAAAACTATAAAAATGTGCACCGAAGTTCTGAATTTCCAAAGTAGAATATTTGGAATACGAATTTTCTTCGCGATTCCAGGATTAACGAAAGAAAAGTGACTTTCCACCACTGGAAAATGTTTAAGATGAAGTTAGAAATAGTTTGAGTTAAAATGCAATGACTGCTGTGTGGTAGTTGAGTTGAGTTGTTAGCCGAACTGTAAGACCACACCCAGGGTTTTTGTATTTAACATGAGTTTAACTTGACATAGTAGTCTAGAAGTCTACTACTGTTAAAGTTAAGTGTTGTGTAGTGTACTGCTGCCTGATGTGACATGACCTGAATTGAGAGTGTATGCACAGTCTGCAATTCAAACAAATGTAAAACAAGAAAAAGCTTAATAAAACGCTAGAAAAGGAACTGGTACACGGTGTTATGAGTTAAACAGTGAAACACAAGTTGAATGGCTAAATTCTTGCAATACCTCGCAGTAATAAAGATTCTCATCGGCTTACTTTTTCCTGGTCTGGTCTCAACTGGAGGTGCTTGGGTTTGGATTTGGATTATTCTATATTTTATACCAGCAACAACACACTTTCTATGCCATGCCTTGGATTTCTATTACTGTGAAATGAAAATATCTCGTAAATAAATAAATTCTGGATTTATGTAAGTAATGCAATCCCAGAATGGTGCGCTACGACTACACACATTGACATAAGTTGATGCAATACTTACTTTTCTGACCTTGTCTCCTTTTCCTTTTTGCTAATATAGACAGAATCCCTATCTAGACAAACATTCTTTGCGTCTCTTCCATTTTCTTATTGTGCACTTTCAGTAGTTTGGCAAGCTTCTCTATCCTATCGCACTAAAATGCAATCTGACGTGTAATCTGTAAAGTATTGTTGTTGCGTAGTGAAAGTGCATGGAAATGGAATGCATCGAATAGTTTTACTACAGAGTATGTACTTACACAGTTTTCCTTCTCGTGACACAAAACGGAGAAATTTATTTCTATTTGCGTCAGTACACAATACATATAATAAATGCAATTTTGCGGCATGAGTGGCATGCACTGTTTATGTATGCAAATCAGTTTGCCCATGTTATGTAAACTATTCTATGCAGTATAACACAAATTTATGTATGTTTATTGAAACTACATATATAATTTAAGTAAATTCTTACTACACGTGAATCTGCAGCATTTTGTTTAATATTTACGTGATTTTGCTACATAAATGGAATTATGTACCCTAGAAAGCATTATGTACTGCAGTCGTATACAAAATTAAGACATAAAACTCATTAATTAAGGGTAATTAGTATTAAACTATAATATGCAACACTATTTTACCGATGTAATTGTAAATAATGGTAGTATCGCATTAAGTAGTGAATTTTCTACGGTATAACAGCAAACTGCTTCAAATGCGTAATGATGTTGTGGGTATATGGTATTGATTAAGGTACACGTTATATCATAATAGGTAATCCTTACTGATGAATACAATGGTAGAGGTTGTACAAAGCAGAAGGCACAAACACAATGGTAGAAGTGACTATATGAATAAAACCGTATTGCGGATGGGAGAAAATCATTGCGGAATTTCGTGGTTCATGTTTATTTGAACCAAAACAATGTTTTTACACTTGTGCGTGCTTACAAATTGCAATGCATTTAATCATTAAAAGTATCATCAGTCATTCTTAGTGTTATTTATTTTGCTATTGACGATGTTTTTCTCTTCTCTTGATGTTCATGTTCTTAGCGTAAAAATATTGCACTGCCATATATATGTGATTACCCCTACAGTCCATTTAATGATTAATAATGTGAAAAATGAGAAGAATGCAATTATCTCATTTACTATTTCCGATCGTTTTTACTTTCTATATAAACAGATTGGCTTTTAAAAGAGTACATATATTCGTACTTATTGTACTATTATAATATTTCGCCTTGTATACGTAAGTCAAGATTTTATATATTAAGAGAACTGTTCAAACAAGGAAAAAGGAACTCGCTGCGTCATCATTATGTTATTATGGACTATCTACGTAAATAGAAGAAATTGGACAACCCATAACATCAGTTCACAAAGACAATTGTTTGCAATTGGATAAGTTGCCTAACTAATTTAATACGGGTATACAAGATTATATTACATTTTTATGCAACCTGATTTAGTGTGCATTGGTTCATAGGTTTACTTAGGCTATGGTTTAGGTTTATGATTACGTAGATAGATATCAGGGTTTATTTTCCTTTTACAACAATACATTACAATTACAGAGGTGGTGAAAATCTTTACGTAAAGGAAAAGTAATCGTTGAAGTGTATATTTTTGGTGATTAATTTTCAGAGCAAAGCTCGATAATTTATCACCCGGACACATCTTTCTATTGATTTAGAGAACGATCCTGACAGTCTGTCCTTCTAGCTGTCAGTCTTTTCTAGTGATAACTGGGTATTTTATATATAGTATCTATATATTATTTCACTGTTTAAACTTGAAATCCCTTTGTCACTTATCATAACTTTAATTCATGTTAATACAATTAAAGCATTTTGAGTTTGAAAGATTTTCACTCTCTGGCATTTCTTAAGAAGTTATGGTTCTTTATTATATTTATGAAACAAATGAGTTATTTTTATGGTAAAGTAAGTTTATTTTATGGCAAGTTGATTTTTTATTCTTCAAAGTCAAAGCTTTTAGAGTTTGAGTTATTTACATATGATTATGATAATGCAAGCGAGAACATTGCCAAATGCCCAGTAGAGAATAAAAGTGACGAAAGCAAGCGCACAGCAATGCCTTTCTGACTTTTTTTGAGAAACCAAATGAGACTCGGATTCTATTTCAATAGAATACACTAACATGTGCGTTTCTAAACGCAGCTGTTTGATGAAATGGAAGACGACAACGAGACTGGCACCGTTAAAAGTCCACGTACACAAATATGAAACAATGCGCCAATCCTCTTGTGCATACACATACGCCGAAATGCACACATCGGTTGGAGTCAGCATTATGAAACTGAAGATGTAAAAAGTTAGCCATAGTTTCACTTTCTTCAGGTCCCTCTGTAAAAACAGACATTCCGAAACATTTGGTATAAAATATAATAATTGTAATGTACAGGTATAGTTGCTAATACTGAAGGAAATAAAATTACCTGTCTAGCACCTCGTAATAAGATTAGGTTGATAATGAATGTGGTGATTCTCGTTGTCAGCCACCAAAGAATTATTAGTATTTGGTAAGTCGCTGTGAATGTGAACGAAAAAATTCATTTTAGGCAGAAGTAAATAAATAAGCGAAATATTCGGGTTATACATAAATATTTTATATGAAATGAGCCCTTGTTATAGGGCTTATAAGAGTGATTTACGTTGTAGCTTAACAATTTGTCTTAATTCAGTCTCAAAATAATTCAAAGAACTCCCGATGCTTTCATCCTTTTCTATGGAAATCCCATTTCGCCTGGAATTAGCGTTGTCCTTCCCTCGGGTACCATGTAAATCATCGAATAACTTTGTACCAAGCAGGATGTAGTACAGAATATCCACAATAGACGAGAACTATAACAGAGTATTGATTTTTTATTCACAAACGTATTTATTTTAAATGGATGCAATTTTCAATCGTATAATACAACAAATGTGTACTAATATTAAGTTAAGAATTAAAAAGACTTACAATTCCAATATAAGCAATGAATTTTGTGACAGATTGGAGAGAATATCCATACCGATTTATAACAGAGTAGCAGAAATCGGAGAATCTTATGAAATAAGAATTGCTAGTGAGTAAATGAGACATTGAGCAAGTTTTCAATCAATTTGTATGGGAACTACTCCAGTTATCCATAAGATACTCTTCTTATACACAATTTTGTAAAGATAAAAGTTTTGGACGTGTGCTCACTTTCCTATGTAGGTACTCACTTTCCAAGTAACTTAAAAGAAATGCTGGAGAAACTAGGAACGAACTTTAATTCGTTTGAAAGCTTTTGAAAAACCCATAGTCAGAAACTCGGAACTTGTGAATATTTTAAAGCTCAGGGCTGAAGCAAATAATTTTATTTAGGCGCAACCTGATGTGATCTGAAGGTCAACTGAGTCACATTACTACTTATTTCCGAGTTACCTTTGGTTGCATTCGTACTGTATACCGAATACGGGTATTTAGCATTTAGTATGCATATATGTATAATATACAATTAGAGGAATGGGCCGAACCGTTCTTGTCCTTAACTGCATTAAAATGAGAAAATCAATGTCATATCTTAACAATCTCATGAAAATAACAGTCTGCCTTCCCGAGACAAGCTCCTTCATATAACAATATAGTCACCCTTGTCTTGTCCTATAATACAAAGAATAATACGGCTGCAAATGCTAGTGGCAAAAAATAAATTGTCAAATCACTTTTATAAATGTCAAATATTTTCTATTCAGTATACATATATTCATATACTGCATTAACTCATACACATGGTATGAGGCATTAAATGTGTACTATTATATGTATACCTAGTTACTATTCTATTAATTATAATTTTGATATACACTGTATATCAAAATGTATGTAGTATGATTAGATTGTGTAGTAGTGTCGTTCACTGTGTTGTTGTACTTTGTGCTACGCAAAAGACAGCTAATGTTAAATACAATATATGTAACGGTCATATATTACATGAAAACATTTCACACACGCAATACCTTCTCTGCCTTCTTTGAACCTATTATTAGTATTACATAGGTAGGGTATTTTACATAGTTAGGTACTGTTTCCCCAATGACATGCACTATGCTAGAAAATGCTTTAAAATGTCTTTATAAATAAAATAATTAAAAACTAATTCCAATGTTAGTAGTTTTGCTGTTTTAAACCACTGAATTGCAAGTCCAGTGATTTCAGACCCATTTCAGTTACTATACTACCATGGTCCCCTACTACTACTGCCATTGCGAATATCGAATTTTAATGAGGAAGCTATAGAAACTTATTATAGAAAAAACTTTACTAAGTTTACTATAATTTGTGGAAGCTTACAAAAGTCTTACGAAGACCTTTTGATATTTATAGACTATCGACTCTAATAATCACAAGAAATGTGATAAATGTTCCAGAAGAGCGATAAAGTTGTCATCACATACTTTTTGATTTGGGTTGATGATTTAATTCATCGTGATGATAAATAAAATAGCACGAGAAAGGGTTAAACTCCCCAATAATCAAAGTATCTGGGGAATATTAAAACTAACCATGATTTATGCATTGATCTTTCTGACCTTGTACATCCAGGAAACTTACACATTGGAATGGGCTTTGTATGGCAGGAATTTAATTTACTAATCATGCTCGTACTAATCCGTGGTTAATTTCGAACCCGTATTCTGCAATTTTACAAGTTTATTTGTAAAAATAGAAGAATTAATTTTGATTGTAAATAACAGACGAGAGCAATATGACACAGTCCACGTGAAGCATGAAGGGCTACTTTACCCTCCAAAGAAATGCTTTAAAAGGCGTCAATTATTTCACGCTGGGAAGTCAAATTCAGTGGAGCAGCCAAAGCAATGGTCAAATCTGTTCAATCAGTATTATTTTCCGATCTCTGATCATGACGTACGAAACCGAAATCCTATGCTGTACAATAAGAAGGGTGAAGATGAAACAACTTGGGAGTCCTGGGCAGTACCACTTTGGATAATGTTCATGATAGTTTTCTACTGCGCCAGTATCATTGTCATTCCTTTGGTTGGATTGTTCATTTTCAGGATTTTCTGGCTCATTGGGGTAATTTTTGCAAATGCCAAGACTCGTTCCTTTTGCAGGTGGATCATTGTTCGGATGCAGTTGTTCAGAAGACGTAATGAGTACTATTTAACACCTGACGGTCGAAAACCGGTGCAAAACCGATTTCGAATGCCCAAGATTCTTAGAGAAGACAGTGACGAAGATGTACCTGCAATACTCCGAGAAGCACCATCCTCTGATTTTTCGGAAGCAAATAGTGAGGATGACGAATTTTCTTCGGCCGAAGATTTACTGATGAAAGCAGCTTATGGAATGCATGTGATCAAGAGACCGAAGTGGCGACCACCAAATGCAGCTGTTTTACAACCTCACGTTCACGGTGGCACATGCACAAAAACTAAAATTATAGAAGAGCCTGTAGATAGTGGAATGGAAGCCGATACGGATGAAATCAAAATTAAGCAAATTGAAAGCAAGAATAGGAGCCGTAGAACAACTAAACCTAAAAATTCCAGGACCAAGTCTCTCAAGTCTCTCAATAAGTCTGTAGCTATTACCATTGAATCTGATAATCCACCTAGTAAAAGCAGCAAACTCAAATAAAGGAGTCAATTGTTGATTTAGACTTATTGTCTGTTATGCTAAAATACTAATAAATATGTGTTCCACGAAATAGTGAAGATTCTATATCGCTTTGTAAAGGTTCTAAACACAAAATGATACTCAACTTGATTTTAAATGCAATGTTTCAAGGAATCTATCAAAGAGTCTAAAAGAGTGTCCATTTTAAAGAATGCGTCATCAATTCTCAGTGAAAAATATTAATGCAATTCATTTTATGCTTATTTACTGCTTAGGAATTTATTTTCAACAATATTTTTCCATTATTTTTACGCACTTTTTCATGTTATATTAAACCTTAATCATTAATAATTACATCAATGCAAATTTTTAGGGTAGAAATACAATACAGTAGTTTGTTAATAGATTTATAACATAATTTCACAAAAGAATTTTTTCTGGTGCAATCTTCAAGCCGGACTTAATTAGATTTGTGACACAAAGTCCCGTAACAAAGTTAACTGTAAAAGAAAAGGAATACATATTATTTGGATACACTATTTAGATGCTGAAAAAACAAACATGGTGTAATAATTAATATTCATAATAATAAAAATCTCCGAAAGTGACTTACCGTGGACAAAAGTCCAGTGAGCATCCTCGGAACTCGCAACGCCTTCTACAAGGGCCGAATCTGTGAGCTCGAGAGCCATATACCCCATTACATTGGTAAATGTCGTTATCATTGCAATCACTCGACAAAAGTGGACTTCGTCCACAGTGCTGTCCACCACAGGTATTTAAACAGGTGCAAGCCTCACCCAAAGAAATAATATTCAACCCAATCAATAAGGCAAAAACAACGAAATAGCATTTCGAGTCCATTGTGATACAAAAATGCAAAATCTAGCAATTATTAAATAAAGTAATTTATGTTGAAAGGGACTTGCTTCAAATCCGAGATAAAATTGGAATGCAAGACAACTACTGTTACAGAAATGTATTTATATTGATACTACCCGTTTTAGTTTTCCTGTTTTTGCAGCAGAATTTCCTTTTCAAATTTATTAATTTTCCTAGTTCAGTTATAATCATTTCCTTGAAAAAATAGTTTATTTGCGTAAAATTCTATTTTAAACCTGCTCCAGTTTTTCCATGTTTACCTGCATTTAATATTCTGATGCATATTTATGATTATGAATATCCTATATCTCAAGGACATTCAGTTATTTTTGTGATTAACTGTATTGGATTTTCCTTAGAGTCAGTTTTAAATGGAAATAAGGAGATATTAATAAATAAACATGCTTGTTTCACACTATATTTAGTTTGGAAAACCAAATACATTGACGAACTTGAAAATTAAAGCATTAAGTATGACATCCGGCTCGGCTTGAATATTTTTATTGCATACTAAACCCACCACAAGACAACAAGATAAAGTAGAATCCACACGAAAGCTAAACCACAGCAATTTAAGTCTTTTTGTTTGTAAGGAATTAATTGAGATTTATCTTCTGAGTCTTCCACAGCATATTCCATTAGGTGAGATTCTCTTTTCAATTCTTTAATAAAACTGAAAACGATGAAAATGCTTGCCCATCCAAATAGCCATCCCAGTAAATACGAAACAAAGGTGAACCATTCACCCTTTGGAGAAAAATAGGCTGAAATGCAGACATCGGTAGGCGTTATCAGTATAAAGTTAATTACAAAGAAAGCGAACCACAATTTCACTCGCTTTAAGTTCCTCTATTAAAAATGAAAAAGATATTCATGACAAGTCTAGTACATAAATTGTGTGCATTTGAAAAATTGTAGGGAACACTTACAAATCTAGCTCCTAGTAAAAGAATAACATTGAAAGTACACGAAGCAATTCTCGTTGACAGCCACCAAATAATAATCAGCACTTGGTAGACAGCTATAGAAATACAATGAAAATATTGAGACAGATTTCTAACTATTTACTGTATTTACCAAACATTTTTCTAGATTAGAAATTTAAGCAAAAGTAGTACATACTTACTTGGCAAATTGAGCATTTCAAGCAACACGGAATTTTCATTTTCATCTGTATTGTATTTTCGAATAACAAGTAACTTTCTAAATGTCCGGTTCCCTGTGGCAAAGAGTAAAAGGAATCCCAAAATGCAGAAATCGAAGATTTCAAATACTGAAAATATCTAGAGACACATTCAATTGCGAAACAATTATCAGACAACTTTAATTCAGATTTCAAGTAGTATTTTCAACTATAAATTGTAAATTAAGGAAAATTTGTACTAACAATGCCGACATAAGCTATGAATTTTGTTACAGCTTGCAACGAGTATTCACAACATGGAAGTTTCAAGCACCAATAAAGACACTTTGAATTATTGGGTTGAATTACTGTCATTGGCAATTATTAAATCTCACTGTTCCGAAAACCATTTATATATGAATATCTTCAATTTTCAATTATTTTATGAACAATTCAGGTTTGCAATTTATGTTGGATGTTTTTTTACTTTTATTTATGTTATTCTATATAAGTATATTATTATATCTGATATTTATTATAGAATATGTATCGACCTATTTGTTAACCTCTGCAATAAAATAATATTTCTTTTAATTTTATCATGTGAACGTGAAGCACGTTTAGGCAGACTTTCTTTACTTTTACCTCTTCTGCCCAAATCAAGATTAACAGTGAAAGTAAAACAGAGGTTTACTTCTGTTGATTGTGACTGTGCACTTTGTATCCAGTATAAGCTCTGTATAATAAGTCGTGGGATATTTAATCGACATTTTAAGACGGTAGGGGCTCACAGGACACGACCTTCACATATAGGCACATTATATTTACAATGACATAGTTAATATTTCGATTTAGGTCAGGAGGGCTAGATAATCAATCTTTTCTCACAAATGCAGTGCAGTCAACCATATGTTGACATGTAAATCCGAATCTAAGCACAATAGAATCTACTTGACATCAAACAAAATCATATAGAACTACATTTTGGGTTGGTTGAATGAATAAAAATAGATTGCAAATGCAGACAGATTTGTTTAACACGAATATGTAGACTTGTTTTCCGTTTTATTAAAACACTAATTTACAGAACCGTGTGCTTCAGTTATTTGGCTATACTTTTGAAACCTTTAACCGTCTCATTCGTTTCTTGACAAAACAAACATCACGTACTCTGAGGGCCATTACTATTATCGAAAAGCAAAATTCAGTACAGTGCAGTGGAGACCCATACTTGACGAAAGTTGCATTTGGGATAATTCGGATTGACCGTCTGTCACCTGTAACTTTAGAATCATTATGCCTATAAAGACGAAATTAATCACAAACAATTATTTGCCTATTATATATGGCTAAATGCAAATGACAACTCAAGTACAAATATCACACCATGATTTACGTATAAAGTCAGTTTTTTTCTGCACGACAAACATTTCGTTTTCTGTAATGAGGCAAGAAAATCAGAAAACAATTTAGTTACAATTTGAATTTTGAAGCATAGTGGGTATATCTTTTGTATTTACAGTATTCTTTTCCAAAGTAAAATCAAACTACATCATAGGTTTTGGAGGTTATAGATGTTTTGAGAAAAATGTTAACAATACTTTTATTTTTCTAATCCTACAAAAGACAGCAAAAAAGTCTCGCTTTTAGAAAATAACACAAAAATTAAAAAGATGAGCGATATTATCAATTTAACAGCGTTTTAAGCTTCTGTTTCATTTCTATCATTTTCACGTTGGTCTAACGCTTCTTCAACTTCCGCAGACACTAACTCTTGATTAGATGTGTTTTTATCCAACTGGATATGTATTTTAAAGAGAACTACAGGAAAGATACTGAAAATCTTGTACATTGAAGTGAAAATTAACGCAATTGAATATAATGGTACATTTCCCCACGAAAACAACCAAGGGTTTAAGAAAATGGCATAAGTGGCAACTGAACTTATTATCTCCAGGTAAATCCACATTTTCAGCAAAGGCAGTTCTCTCTACATAAATAAATATACAAATCAAATATTTAAAAACCCAAACATAGTTTTTAGTATAATAATTTCCTAAATTTACCAGAATAGTCGCTCTTAATAAAGAAATACTTTGCCAGAACATTCGAATGAAATTAATTGTCAATACGGTAACAACGATTAGCCATTGCACATTGCCTGTAAGAAAACAAAAAGATATTATCAATTCCCGTGGAAAGGATTTAAACTAAATGTGGTGTCTCATGCAGTGTGTTAATTCAGACATTACTTGGAAGAGCTCGAAAACTTTGCAAAGTTGATTTCAACAGATTTTTCACAAAAAGACTTCCCCAAGAGAAATGGAAATTTTTGACACCACATCCGAAATTCCCGTTTTCTTTGCAAACGTGGTATACGAATGGAAATAGGTAAACACAAAATGCAATTATCTGAAATACAATTTAAATTCCAAACATTGTATATATTTTTACGTAGGTGGCCTAAAATCGAGTTATCAATTCAATCAATTCAAATTCTTTTAACATTACCAAATCAAGAATTGCGATTGCTTTAACGTAGGTCGGAAGGCACTTGCGTAGCATTTGTATTTGATTTACAGTAAAAATTATTAAAAATGAACTTAAGGCAAAATAGCTATCTGATTTGTTAGCACAACAGTTTCTGAAATTGTACTTTCTCACGCTTAGAGAGAATTTATAAACTAATGCTTTCTTTGTGGGGGTGTTGGTGATATACTATTTTATATTTCTATGTTTTAGTGTCTTCAGTATATTCTTGTATTGTGGCAATTAATTGTGGAATTCTTGTCATACTGCTTGCAGACATCCTGCCCTGTCTAATGTTATATTTTCCCATATAAAAAGAAATTGCATTCTTTTGCATCTGTAACACATCTTGACTAAAACTACATCCTTATATGCATTGGCTATGGTATTTTCTTGTTATATTTCTATGTTGGCCACAAAAAAATCAAATTCATAACCCTTAATTCATACTTACATTCTGCATGCAACACAGATGCAAAATCTTCCAAGATTCGCAGTACAATGGGGTCCGCTTATATTCCACTTATTTACATAGGTTTACTTGTCACTCCAATTCTTCAGTTCCAAAACCGTAGTCCCACCAATGTTTCTAGTTCTATTCTAGCAATGTAGGTATTGGGATTTGGAGATCCTAATAATTCAGCATAACTTATACAGATGTAGGTGGGATAACTATATTACAAATTGCAGGTCAAATCAAACCACATGAAAAATTTCTTAGAAATTATTTGTTAAAAGAATTAATAGCAAACACAGTGACTTACGAATTCAATTTCTTAACTGATCACGAGTACTCCCCATCAGGAAATTCCTCGGTAATTTTATTGTTCCTTGAAGAAGTGTGAATGAAAGGGTCCAAGGATGGACACAAACATATGCGTCCATTTGTTGATTGTTGGTCTGCACTGCAGTACAATTAAAGCATCATCCTCCGTCATCTCAAGTAATTTCCAGTTCCAATATGAAAATGAATGAAAAGTGTGTTACAGGAAAACTGAAGAAGTTCGGATAAAAATTCCAATCGGTATTCCCAGAAGCAAATGAAGCAATTGCTTCAATTTTTTGTTATGAGTATAATATATATGTTAATACTAATGAAAATGACTGAGCACAGTAATTAAACACGAGTTCGTCATAAATGATCTTTATTTAAGGTTTTCCAATTTTTACACACATTATCAATTTCTTATCATATAATATTTGATAGTAATATGTTCTACCAATTTTATGTATGGTAATATGTCAAATGAAACGGTTGATTACCTCAGAATTAGAATAATAACTTACAAATACATTTAAGATAAGGATGAGAATTCCTTATACCTAAACTTAGTAGTAATTTTCCTATGTAAATACAATTTCTGCTGTACAGTATGCAGAACACAAGTAGGTGATGCATAAATTAAAGAAATCAATGAATTTATTTATATTATTACAATTGTACAATTTCTTACCAGTTATTACCACTTCAAGAGTATAGTTTACAGTATTTCCCATTTATAATGCAATTTACCACTGCCTGGTAAGTGTTAATACTTTTCTTCACTTGCACTGCGAAGCTAGTGTTATTTTAAAAGGAATAAGAACGTGTTTGCCTTACACCATTGTAGCTAGCATCTAAATCGTAAGCAGCGGAAGCTTTGGCCCACTTTTTATCCTGTGTCTTTGCATAATTCCGGTAGGAGTTGACAAACCAAACGGACACTGCATAAAATGGAAAGACTGCAACATGGAGCCAAAATACATTTACTTCCAGAAAGTAATTTATCAAAAAAGGGAGTGGAAGCAGTTGACAGAACAAATAAACTGTTGAAAACTGAACCCATAGAGAAAAGCATCGAAGTTTTCTCTGTAAACAAAAAAACATCTTATATACAAATATATTTACAATTCAATGCAAAACTAAGTGTGTACCCCATTAGTCGCTTTGAATAGCAAGAAGGTCAGAAGAATATCAACGATATCCATAATGAAGAACATGACTGTGGATGTAAATTTAAAGTTAGCTAGACAAATAAGAAAATCACAATTTTTAAAATGGCAGTACAACAAAATGATGTTTTACGATTTTTTAAATAATTAGTTAATAATTACGATCGAGAAATATTGTTGGGTTAGATCCTGGCAAAGAAGACATCAGGAATCTATGTCTTGATTTATTTTCCTCGTCTTGAATTGACCTGATGTGGCAATCTGTCAAAGTGTAGGTCGTAAATAGTCCACAGAGTAACCCAATTATATCTGCAATCTAGATTATGTAAGTGACAGAATTAGCACAAATCAAACTTCTGGTTTTAAATAGTTAAAATTTATAAAAAGTAAGTTCTTACGAGATGTATGTGGATTATGAATAGAAAAAGCTTATGGTAGGAGTAGCGGGATGGCATTTTAGACTTGAGAATTCAGAACTTTACACTTTGGACTTTTAGACAGGCCGATTGCTCTTATTCCTCTTCCGTCCTCAGCGACGAACGCGAAAATGAGTTATTAGCCACATTTCCTGGGAAGAATAACTCTTTTCACCCCTGCAACCTTTTCTCAACATATTTACAGTGCCATGTGCAAGTGTGCACGACAATTTCCCAATCTTTCTGTCAAATTACACTTTCGTTTTAGAGCAGCCACTATCTTTATATGTTAAGCGCCAGAAGCGTCTTGCCCAATATGCTAAATGTTTGTCAGACATTACCCATAGGAGTATTTCTGCCTTCATTGAGGACATTGCTTCAAAAATTATGATAAAACTGCTTTACAAGATGCACTTATGAAGTAAGTTTCTTAAGAACAATATAAAATATTGTACTATTTACGGCATGGTAATTGAACTGATAACTATTTTTAGGAAGGTATGTGAAATGTAATGCAATTATTTAATAATTTAATTTATTGAGAACTTTTCGGTTAATACGAAATGAAATGGTGAAAGAATTGTTGGAAATTGTAAACTTACATCTACTGATAATCATATTCATACTAAAACATTAGTTAACTACATTGAATTATTATAGCTGAATTTTATGTTTTATTGTATGCTTTTACTGTATTCGTTTGAGACTTGATACTGCAAACATTTTTCTTCAATGGTAGATGCAGGAATAGAGAGAAATGCTACTTGTTCTTTTGTAGGAATAAGCCAAAGAGATTCCTTCACCCAAATCGTGTGTTTAGCACCTTTCCGAAGACCAGGACTAGACACACGCGGAAAGTTGATTTCATTAGTCTCGGCTAGATCGAAATCCAATAGCTTTGTATTCCTTGCATTTCCACGACTGTCTCTAATGTCTCCTCGATTTACAGATTGGTAAATAGGTGACGAATTTGTTGACGAGAAGATTATCAATAGTAGAGAGACGGTTAGCAAACTCTGCAACAATAAATAATAATTGGGTAATTTGACGAAGACATTTAAAATTTCTCTTAGGATGAATTTCAAATTAATTACTGTAAAAGTTACCTTTAGTTGAGTACAGGATTTCCAATATTTATTGGAATTCATGACTAAGACAACTCCGAGATCCCCCAGTCTTGTTTTCCTGCACTGAAAATTTGGTGGGTGCCACAAGATAAATAGTAAATATGCAAATGAACTGCAGAGATGTATATCCAACTCAATTTTCAAGTCTGCTCATCTCAGCGCAAGATCTTGTGGACAAAATGTCACTTTATTTTTATTTTCCATTCAAGGTGGGTGTTTGATAGGGAAACTTTCCTATTTGAACATTCTTCTTCTCTAATCATAATCATAATCAAGTTATTCTATGTAATCACATTTTTAAATTATTCTTCTGACATTTTCCAAACTTTCTGAACTTTCTTAGCTCACATTCCCAAATATTTATCTGTATTTCACCCGAACTTGAAATAAAACGTTATAAATATAAATTTCACTCTTAAACTCTATATAAGACATGTACTGCTGCATAACAAGATTACTTGAAAATGTTACACTTTAGATGGTGAATGTACTGACGCTTTCACTTAATTCCTCCACTCGCATCTCTAAAATTAGAATAGACTGGGAAAGAAGATTTTCTTTCATTTCTCATGTTCGGTTGCCAATGTACTAACTAATCTAACGAGCGGAAATAACTTCCTACCACACAAATCGAAAAGAGCGACTCTTCATAAATTAATATTCCAGATGGGAAAATTTCCTCTGACATCAACAAATACTCAGCTCCTCCTTTACGAAAACTATTTTCTGTACCCCCTATAACTATAGAACGAATCGAACTTAAAACTCAATACTAATTTATAATTGCTAATTTATTTTCTCCGGTTCCAAAAGATTCTCAAGAGTTTTACAAGTATGAAATATCGATTTTAGTCTCAAAAGAGTTTGTTTAGTAAACATATTTACATTTCCCAACATTCACAGGTAGCCTGATTAACGTTTGACTACTTTCTCCGTATATAATACACTAAAATACTAAAACATAACATGGATATGGAAAATGTTCAAGAATCAATGAGCTTCACATTTTATCTGTAAATATACACGTTACGTATTTATTAAATCGTAAATATCAATTCTGCAACAAACAGATCATTCTCTTAAAGTACACAGTCGCTGCTTCGTATTCTTCACAGTCCATATTTAATAATTTATTAGCAAACACATTAAAAACAATTTTCTGGAAAACTAATAAAAGTAAGCTCTCTAATTCTATTATTACTATATATTGACTACAATGAAAACCTAGGAAGTCTCATTTTAAATGACTCACTAAATAGTCGGTTTTGAGATCTTACCGACCCTTGCAAAAATACATACTAAAGCAAAGGAAATCACAGAACTAAAATAGCTATAATGGCTATAAACAGACATTGTTGACAAATACTACCTTAATTGCAAATTAAATTGAAACACAGTGCATAAAAAATTAAGGTAGGGAAATTGTACATTAGGTAATGAATTAGAACAATTAAGTTCAATTAGCATTAAAGAGGCTAATAAAATCAAAAACATTAATTCATTGAGAGTGATTTTAAGTAGAATAATAATTAATATTCTTTAAGGACATGAAGAACGCAGAGAGCTAGTTACTGCACTATTCCTTAACAAAATATTGAAAATATAAATACTAATAACAGTGCCATTATTAATTTAATGGTAGCGGAACTACAAATCCAAGCCGGTAATAAAAACTTTATCGGAGTTTTCAGGAGTTAAAAAGTAGTCTTTGGGGACACTCCACAGAACCCAAAAACTGTACAATTTATACTTTAAAATAAGTGCTCCCATAAAAGCTGCAATGATACACTTATAATAGAGGAGAGTTATCACACCGCTCAGACAGACAATAAACAGGAAAACCTTTATTCCGAACAAATACACTCTTCTCAATGGAAATTCCTTGTTTTTCTGGAAATCACAGATAGAAATTTTATTTTTAGGGTATTCTTCATTTATTTTTAATAGGCAAAGAGATATAGTGCAAAAATTAGGGGACAAACAAAAATAATTACCTTCAACGACATGAGCATCAGAGAAGCCATCGCAATTTCAGCCAAAATGTACACTACAATAACAATATAAGAAATTGATACGTATGTAAGAAATGATTATTTTACGTAATTTCAAAATGAACAAACGACTCACCAAGCAGGAGAACAAAGATTGCAACGTAAATCTGCTGCTTATTTGGGTGATTGATCACATCCAGCAAATTGGTCACACTTTCATGTCCATGAAGATATACGATACCTAGTATAGATACTGCAATCAAGGAACCTATCCCGATCGTCTGTCATTCACATAAAACATTCCAATAATCATTAGATATACTTTTTGCATATTTTTTATTAATAATTGATATCTATTGTATTTTTCTAAATAAAACAAAAAACTCCTTACCAAATCAACACATGCCAATATTTTCGTTTGTTGTTGGTTTAACTCAATTGCAGACATCTTTCCAAATTTAGTTAACACACGAATCACCACCACCACTAACGATTTCTTAATCTTCCTGGACGATTCAAAAGACAAAATCAAAGAATGCGACTTTAACTGAAATGAAATGATTAAAGCTCGAATTACTTTTAAAACCTTGGAAGGTATAAAACATGTCAATAGAAACATGCGTTTTCTGTGATATAGTTTCAAAGATTTGATTATCAAATAATATTGAACATTTTAATGTACAATATTTGATGTATTTAGTTTCAGTCCCTATCTCGTCCACATCTACTCAGATATTGCTTTTAGATGTGTATTGGCATTGCAAAATATGTCATCCAACGATTTGACAGAATAAATCAGCATTTATTAATCGCAATATCATTGTTACACAACTATAGTACATACCTAAAAAGAAAACAGTCCAGTTCCTGTATAAAGAGTTTAGCTTGTAAGTCAAATCACAAGGTACCCGAATTAATAGGAGAATATAAGATTATACAATATCCCGTGACGCTTCCTTTAACTTTGAATTCATAAATACATAATTGTCTTATGTAGGGACTCAAATAAACTCAAAAATATGACAAAGCAACAGTTTACAAACTGCATAAGCCGCAAATAACATTCCTAAATAGTTACCACTTATTTTCGAAAACAGATAAAAAAATTACAACGCATATTTTCAGGGACCAATTAAATTAAATCCTGATAAATTGCATTCTTTGTATTTGGGTCCGATTAAGTAATAATTGGGGACACTATTTTTATTTAGAACAATTTCTATATAGAAATATTATGTTCTTATTAAGATAATAAGAAAAGTATGATTTACACTCACCTTTACGTGTTGCTTATCGTGGACCTTATTAATTGCACTATGAATTAAAGAGGAGACGAATGCTAATGTTTGTTTTGTAGTTCCGGAAGAACTGATTCCGATTTGAACAAGTGGAATAATTTTGTCCCAAGATTGTCATTCTTCTCTACCATGGCCATTTAAACCATTTCGTAATCTTGATGATATCCAATACGGGGAAATAAAAGTAATTACAACTTACAAAACTGTAATTGTGCTGGGTGTTAGCAGCAATTATTTAGATTGGGATTTTTGCGGAAAGAATTAAGTGGCTCAACACATTTGACTCTTCAACACTGATTCAAGTATTAATTAATGTAAACTTATTTTTATGCCCATGCATATTTTCCACGTAAGTAATAAATGCGTCAAAAATCTCCCTTTCTTAAATACTCTTTACTAAATGAGCACCACAACTCAACAACCACAACTTAAACTAAACCAACGCAAAGCATTTGTCGCTGACTGATTCCGATATTGATAATGCAGACGATGAAAAAGGAACGACAACTCTATACAAGCATTATTGACGTCTTCCAAGTGAAGTGGATACTACTAGTAGGTGTTAATGTTTGGTTTTCCTTTTTACTTATTTCGTTTTGCTGATAAGTTCGTTCCAGATAGCAAGAATAAATTGTAAAGCTCAAACAAACGTTTCACATGTATATCTATAGGCTTCATCATGTAAAGTGTAAGATTTGCTTATCGTTCAACACTCAGCAATCGGCATCGTCGGTTGACTTGGATTAACTCGAATTCGTACTTGGTGTGCTGCTTGTTTACTTACTGCTTTAGTGTTCATGCCTATTAGTATTAGTTTTCGTAGACAAATTACAAAAGTAGCAAACAATGCATGAATACGTGTATTCATGTGCATTCCAAGTACCATCAAATGCAAACGTATTTTCGTGTTGTGAAGTGGAGTCCACAATTTTATTGCATTGAATTGTAACAGAAATAACACTAAAGTACACGAACATCATACCATATTTTGTTAAGGCTATCAATTTTTCAAAAGTTTTTTACTTCTTACTATTAGGCCTGCTTACGTCACTTGTATTTGACTTTGCAAAACAAATTCTATAAAAATGTAGTCTGCACGTACTGTATACTGCAATTTGCAATGCCATATTAATGTAAAGGTCTTTATCATTATGTTTCTTGAGTTATTCATATTTTATGCATTAAATGTCAATACGTTAGTGTATGAAATATAAATACAATATTTGTCAGGTGTGTGCTTAGATGTACTAACAAGCTACTACCCTCCAGAGAAGTTAATATGTCTGATGCAATTTAAAAATTAAAATCGAAATACAATGCAAATGTTAGAGCTTCGTTTGACAGTAGTCAGTCTTTGGTTGTAACTTTTGAAGTACTATTATAAGTTAGCACTTACTTTTGTGTTTTAATACACTGCTATTAAAATGAAATATCCTATGACCTATGACTGTTAGTTCATTATTCATGTAATGTTTGCCTTTTCGACACTGCAAACTGTCAGTTGACAACGAAATAGATTATGTAATTACCTATGTTAGTATTATAAAATTTACGAAGCACGTACAGAATTGTAATGTAGTAATAAGTATGAGAAGGTACCTTTTTACCACATTAAAATTCTGTACATGCTTAATTATTCTGCATTATTAGTTATTTTGGATGTACATAGAACTTCTCTAAATTAATATATGCATATTTCCACATTTATTATATGTTTGCAGGACTTACCATCTGTTTACACTGCACACAACATGACATAATCTATTAGCTTACCTTTCCAGTGAAAGCAAAGAATCCTATTTGAAAAATCAAAGTGTAAATGTATGAATAGTCTGAAGTGGTAAAGAGGTACAACTACGGCATTTCATTTTTATCACTTCAACAATTTTATCTTAAAAGTTATTTCTACGAAATGTTTTTTTGAGATAACTTCTAATAAACCCGTTACAACTGGACACGAGGTGTAATCTTGAATCAACAGGAAGTGTCTTGTAAAGTAATGAGGAAATGGTAATGGTTTGAATAGAAATTGAAAATTGTACAAGTAATTAGAGTTTCTGTTTTGATTATAAATTTTTTTACAGGTTAAAGGTCATAACAAACTTACAGAAAGAAAGAAGAGCAGGCCGAAAGCGTAGAATCGACCGCTTCTAAATAATTAAAAGGGATACAAAATGCATAAATCATACCTTATCTAATTAGGTGCTTTAATATTTAAGAGATTCATAATATAACAGAAAGTTATTATGTGATCTTTGGAATACACTATTTAAAGAAAATGTATTCTTATCTAGCAAATCTATCAATGCGTACGAAGTAATAACTAAATTGCAAGCAAACTGCTTAAACGAACATTATACTCATATAAGTAATGTCCTTCTACTGCATATTTATGTTCGTTGCAGACATTAAAACTGTTTACAGCATCCTTGCCCCAGAATAGCCTACTCGCATTTTGTTATTTTGCTTTGTGCATCTGAAAGTGCTTGGCCAATCGAAGTCAATATTTTTATGAGCATGGAAAACAATATAGCCACAATAATATATCATACTACTAGTTTACTTTGTTCACAAAACACCATTACATACAGTACAGCGTACAGTGCATTTAGTTTACGACGGAGTTGCTTTATTCGAAAGCATGACAAAATTATTATTACTAAATTCTGTCGACCCGAAGCATTGTGGCAAAACATACCAAGACGAAAAAATGGGTCTTATGAAAAAGTTTTACAAAGGAAATGCAGTCTTAGGTATTAGATAAATCTGCAAGACAAAATAAATGACTATAATTATACTGTTTTTGTTTTGGTTACTATTATTGTCTACTAAAATAATCTTACTCATCAATAATATAATACCGGTATTTTAAATTACTATTAAAGTATAATAACAAAGGCAAACCCTATAATTGCATTAGCTGCCACAATTCAGTGGTACAAACTATCTAAGCTGAAAATTAGCAAATAATGATAATAACTGAAAATGACAGGATTAGGAAAAAATCACTTGCATTCCGATTGTTTTTCCGATATGAGGTTCTTTAAATGAGACAAATGAACAACATTGTCATCTAAATACATTTGGTGGGTTACTTGATCAAAATGAAGAAAATCAGATTCCCAGACTTCATCCATGAAGGAATGGACAATTGACAGACAGGCAAACTTGTATGTTAGCATAACCAAGTAGGTAATGATCACAAGAACATCCACTGGCAACTCGACGGCAAATTGAAACAGCAGAATAAGAAATAAAATCGACTCAACAACAAACCAGAACTTCAATTTTCCATATAATTGCTAAAAATAAAAATAAAACTTGTTAAATCCTCTCTTTTTCATATTTTACTGATCATAGATTACAGATGAATTTATTAACACATGCATATTACGGACACAACAACTGATATATTAAATGGTTCCGTGGTGGAAAATTTATATCCACGTTTGCAATACAATAAAAATGTCACCAAAATTCAGGAGAACTAAAAGTTTACTTACTAGAGTAGCACCAACTTTTAAAATGTATGACAGCAGTAGATTCAGCAGTACAAAAACTGAAATATACAAGATTTTATCCATAGAAAAATTGTTAAAAGCGTCATTTACAAAGAGGTTTGTAATTGAAAACGAGAAATAAAATAAATAATACACATACACAACAGTTTTATTAAAAAGCACATAAACGCCTGTCCTTCCAGTGTTTCAAATAGAAAATATTTCGGATCTCCAAGATTTCCAAGTTTTTGAAAGGTATAGAGCGATATAAGAGGAAGTGCCACTAGAGCCAATGACTGCAAAACAATAATAAGTGCATTTTTAACTGTTTGAACAATTACAAGACATCAAAAATTAAAATACCACAATTTATATACTTATAAATACAAAAAATGCAATGGAAAAACTAATACTTACAATATTGCAGTATGCAACTAAAATCGCTTGTTCTTGACGCGTCATTTTGTCTACTATTGGTGTATTTACTGTTAGAATTATGAAATTGTAGGAAAACTGTTAACTGAAGACAAACAACAGGTAAGTAATTTTATGTAGTAAATTATTACTGCATACCCGAGTAAATAGAGAAATGCAAGGAAGCAACAGGACCGGCGTGTAAAGAAAAGATGCGTCATTTTATTATATACAGACAATTTACAATTCTATTATACATATTATGGTAATTGCTTATCTGAAATACTAAATACAACGAAACACATTTATTATGGGATAAAGAAAACAAAGGAGCTAATAAGAACATTCAGTATTAGTATCGTTAAGTTTGTATATGTATTTGTGTCCTGCGGTGCACACAATAAATACACTGTAAAACTAGGAAACCAAATAACAAGCAACAGAATTTAATGTAGACAATAAATTAACATTAGAATAAATAACTATCGCTTATAATCTTTGGTATTTAAAACTTTCTTTGAATTCACGTTGTTTGTGTTCAACCTCAACTTCCTCTTTATCAGTGTCGTTTTCTTGTTCTACTTCGCTTGCGTTGCAATTGTTCTTGTTTTCCTTCTCATAATTAGTATTGCTTTCAGTAGGACTTTTCTCTGAAATTATGATGGAGTGGGGCAGGTTGGGATGAATTGACTGAATTAAATTCGAAATTCTTCGAGCTCTTGCATTGATACTATTCATGAACTCACTAATGACCCAAAGTCCGTACATCTTCAAGAATACATGAAGCACCAAAATAAGTTTCATTCTTGGGTGCTTCAGAAATGACAAATTGTCGTAACTCCAGGTAAATCTCTGTCCATATGCAGAGTAGATGTAGACTGCAACGATTAGTATGAAAACCAGCATTAGGCATTCACACATGAACCAGGTGTTGCACAAATAATGACTTTCCTAATTAGAAATACGATTTTAGCAAAATGTTTAATACATAATAAAAAATTCTAATACTATTTAAAATAGTAAATAAAAAGTACTTTTTTCACTGCATACGCAATAAGTATTGCTAATGCCACTGTGAGGAGACACCAACCTATATTAAAGAAAGAAATACCAATTCAAAGAAAACAACAAAATTATGAAATAAGTTACATGAATTTAAAAGTTTTCAGTTTATACTCACATAGAATCAAAAAATTGTTGTAAAAACTTTTCTCGTCCACTTGAGGCTCGCTTAGTACAATTTTTCTTTCCCAATTCTCTCGGAAGCATGTTCCAAGCAAGGCTGTCACCTCTAATACCTGAAAAAACGGGTTTAAAATAAAATCCCTGTATACTCCTACTTAATTAATATGAAAGCAGAATAAACTTGTATACTTACAGAAACGACGAAATTAAAAAGAACGAAATTTTTCTTCATCGGAGCCCATACAACCAGAATCATTTCGTAAAATGACAGAAAACTGTCAATTTGAAAAAGGGTGTCCAATCGTCTGAGAATTAGTTATATCTTTAAATTAAAGAAAAGACAATTTCGTTCAAAACTAAAATTTGTGTGAGAATTTAAGGTAAAGGAGTGTCAGTGGACAACGAATAAACTGAGATAAGTGAACGAGTAGAATATTTTTCCGCAATTGAGTATTCTTCACTCCTATGAGTAAAGGCATATAGTTCTTATGCTGTGTATGTGTAAAGGACAATAAGAAATTTCATTCAGAGTTTCCAATATTACCATTTCCCATCACTTTTGTTGGACACTAGAACATGCAAAAATGGGAAATGGGAGAATTAATGGAAAACAATTAGCATATGAGAATTGATCGGAATCAAAGGCCATTTGGTAAAAAAATTTTTACCCAAATTCAAAAAAATTTTTTTTACCAAATTCCAAAAAATTTTTTTACCAAAAATACCAAATACCAAAAAATTGTCTCTTTTGAATCTAAAATTTTAATATTAAAATTTAAGCGCTAAAAATAGACTTTGGCAATTTTCAATCCCTTTTCCAATTTTCGTTTAACACCCCATTTAGTTTTCCCTGTACATCCATTGATAAATGTGAAGTCAACCACAAATTGCGTTATTTCCAGTTGGAAACCTTGATTGCATTAGTGCAGACAAGTACATATCATGTAGCAAAAAAAGCATATGAAGAAAATGGTACATAAACACAAGTGAGTAAGGCGAAACGAATTTCATTATTTTCTTCATGTTTAGTAATGGCATAGCCATTATTGCATAGTGTGTATTTGTATTACATGTAGGATTATTTTCGAACTTAAGAGGAAAAGATGGTAAAATGGTGTTGGAAGCGAGAGGAAGGGAGCTGGCAGAAAACCGCATGAAATGATAAGAATCCCTGCACTTGAGTTTCGCGTGAAATTGCGTTAGCCGTGCATTAACATTAGCTAGGGGCATTTATCATAGTGTAGCTGTATTCCAAATTGTCTATCTCTGTTTGATTCAGATGCAGTTAGGTGGCAAGCACATAATCAGTCATGTTATCCACTGAACACAACACAAATGCTTAGCTCAGGCTCTAACTTACGATGCTTAATGTCTGTATAGCTTTATTACCACCAACTCAATAGCAAACTGACTAACTGACACGAACGACGAAAGCAACGGAACTAGATTACTCTGATTACACTAATGCAATGTCTGATAATCCTCTATCTCTAATATTTCATCTCTTTTTTCACCTGTTGCCCTTACCTTAGGTGTACGTTATAATAATATGTTTACCAAAGTGTTTCTTTATATTTTATATGCCTGTCTTGTATATCTGTAAATAAAAATATCTTCCTCATCACTGTACAGTTTTTTTACCGTAAGTTAGATAGAAACTTAAATTATGTTGTCCTCTTAATTAAATTAATTAATAATCACATATTGATAACAGTTTATGACACGTAGATACTTTCTGTAATATACTAAATGAATAAGTTCTAATAATTCGGTCCTTATATTTTTTTTAAGTGACTCTATAAGGAAATCATAACTTTGTTTTTCCTGAATCTTAACATAGCATACCACACCACAACAACTTGAAAATAATAAATACTACGAACAGTGCAGACGTGTAAATGTCGACCACAATATTAGAGTTAGACATAGGCTTTAACTTTTTTTACCATAATAAAAACTCACTTTGCCACAGTAAATAATTCATTGCCACATATACATACAAAGAATCATAATTTAATAATTCAAAAACATTTTAAAATTTTTACCCTGTTTTGAGCTGAAACTGACTTAACTTAATTAACATTTACAATCATTTAATTCATTTTTATTTAATTTTTGAATCATTGCACAGTGCAGTGAATCGGAAAATTGAATAAAGCTAGGGTAGCATCAGTTCACATTATGGTAAGCGATTTTTACGCTTGTAATTTAAAAAATTGTATTCTTTGCATATTTATGAAGAAAAAACGTACGTACGCGTTTACATAAACGCTTTTAAAACGCATTTACATAAATCCTTCAATGTTTTTAAAAACATCAGTCATTAAAATACCTTGCTCCCTTGAAAATGAGCACCTTTTGGACTTTTAGTCTTTTTGCAAAAATTTGAAAACTGCAATCTATCCATTCGAAATGCCGTAGTATTGCGATACGTAGCGAAAAAGCATCATATTTTTTCCGAAAGGGACCTTATTATCTATGTTAAATAATATTACTCTTCTAATCTGTATATTATATTTATTTATGGGCTCAGTAAATTCTTTAAGTTGACAAAATGTTGTAATTTACTTTTTGTTCGCCCAAATTAATGTCCACAGGGGAAGAACAGTATCGTTTTGCTGATTTGACTCTTAGCAATTAAATGGACTGTATTTGTGTCCGCATATCTTGGATACTACGCACACCCGTTGTGTGCGGTTTATTTTACGCTAGCATGGGTTTTAGGGTTTTTATTATAGCTCGATAAATAGTAAATACAAGCCTTAATAACACCCGGAACACGCTTGCTTGCATTTAGTGTATTAAAATAATAGTAATACTACTACTAAGACTAGACCTATGATAACAGGTACAGAGTAAATTTCGCTAAAAGTAAGCTAATGTACTACACAAGGAAATTAAAACCACAAATCAATACGCAAAAGATATATATGTAGAGTTATTTTCAACATACGTTCATATTCCTTTAGACTATTTTGTTTTCTGCAATTAGTGTGTTTTTATCACTGTTTAATTAACTAATGTGTGTGAAATGTGGCCATAGTAGATTAGGCAATTGTCTGCAGTGAAACTCTATTATCATAGTAATTATTTAATTAATTATGCAATTATTGCTTAATTAGAAAAGGGTCATTCGTTGTCCGACTTCTTTCTGTGCAATATCATTAACAAATCGTGTCTCTTCGGTCCTTTCCTTCAGTTGGAGATTGAAATGTTTCTTTTTACTAGTACATTCTTCCTAGCAGGTATCTTTAGCTATTCGTTAGGATTTTTGCAGCAACAATCAGGAAGATACCATGCGATTGCAACTAACAATGACAGGAACGATATCCTTAGTGAGGAAATCTTAGAAAACAAGATCAGGAAACCGGTTGGGAGAAGTTCTCGGGCTATTCATATTTTGTTTCCAGTTGGAGAAGAAAATTTCGTTGATCCTACTACTCAGAAGCCTACACAGACTTCTACGCGTCGTCCTCCTAAAAGTGATCCTCATGGCAAGGGACATGGAAAAGATACTTGTAGAGCAGAGTGCGGATGCTCTCAACAGTACATTCCATTTTGTGCCACTAATGGAATTACTTACCGCAATAAATGTCAAATGAGCTGTGCTCGTTCAAAATGTGACCCAGGTTAGTTTTTTGAAGGTTTAGTTATGTATTTATTGGGCCACAAAACTATCATCCTTTAAAAATGGTTTCACCACAGAAAAACTAATTTCACAATCATATAAACAGAAAAGGTTCTCTTAAGAATGAATTTTGCTTAATTTTCCAATGTTTTATTGAAAATTAAATCATATTATTGGCAATTCTTAATAAAAACAAAAGCTACTTCAGTAAAGTATATGGGAAATTTTTTAAAATTTATAATCAGCTATCCGTTTCCACGAACTATTTTTAATTAAGTATTTTGCAAAACTGTTTTTGGTAACCCTTCAAAATAAAAGCTTATACAAAATAAATCATTAAAAAATAAATTATTTATATATAACACAGACTATGTTTATCACAATTAGGCATCCAGAAAAAATTCGAAGGAGTTTGTCCAGAGCCTTATCATAACTACAGGACCCGAAAGCAATTGAGTTATAGACGTTTTTATTAAATTAGTTGTTATACTATAACTAGATATAGCTTTTTATAAAAACAACTCACTACATGATTAATTTGTTAATTTCATATTTTAGAATGTTTAAAAGTAAAAGTAATATGTTTACAATGTAAAAAAAGAATTTTTAAATGTCAACTGTGCACCTATATTTATGTTTATTCAGTCAATTTTAATTTTTCAGAGTCGATAATAGTTTCTTTTCCTATTTCGATTACAAACACACATTCCTCTAATTAATTTTAGATAGTACAGTTCAAATAATCCAGTGTAACACAAAGTAATATATGTTAATAAATTTTCAAATCCGATCTAGAGATAATTACAATAAAGATATCGACCCACTTAAATTGTATAGAAATTATTTACATTAAAATTACTTACGATGCTATTAATTTCTCCACTGGGAATATGTACCATCAAGACTTAAGTTTATTAAACCAATAACATCTGAAAAATCACCAGTTGGTGAAATCTGAAAACCTCAGAAACTGTAATAAATATAATGTTCTTCTATTAGCCTTCCTTCCTACCGTGTTAAAATTATGTCTACATGTATTATATCAAAGGCTGGAAACACTTAATACGAAACCATTTTATTTAATAAATATTTTAAGAACTCTTGAGCCCCTTTCCTGCAGCACCATAAAAAAAAGCAGCAATGAAAGAAAGGACCTGTGAAAATATCAGACTTATTAATATCTAAGTAAACTCAAAATGGGTTTACACTGCGGAAAGAAATGTGTAATTAGTTTAAATAATTTTCTTACCCCAGCAGCAATCTTTTCATCGTAATATTGTGGGGTGTTTCGATTATAGGAAATACGGAGAGGAATAGGACTATCAAAACTATCAAAGAGATTTTCAATTGCAGCTTCATGCAGACCATTTATTTGACTAGCTGAAACAATAACGAACACTCCACCAATAGAAAGTAACAGTGATGCTCCTATATTGTATGCAGGAGCCTAAAACAAAAATATGTTTTAATAGAACTTCAATTACCTGAATTAATTACGTAAGAATTTTGTCTAGTACTTACAAAGCGCTTTATGGCGTCATTTTGCCTCAAAATTCCAATCAGACATACGGCGGAGATTAGAAGAGTTACAAATGAAATTGAAATAAAATACTGCTCTAATGCCAAACTGGGACAATTTTTATCCACGATTTTAGCGAGCTGCTCGCAGTGTTGAAATCCATTGGTTTCTCTCATTGCTTTATTCCATTGCGATTCAAAATAAGCATGCCAACTTATAGCCACAATAATAATTCCCAAAACCTGAAAAAATCAAATTAAATTTTTTATGTACCCAATTTTTAGATTTCAATATGTTTCAATCTACCCAATTTTTCGTATTGCAATTATTAAGTGAACGAAGAAGTCTACTTTTATGCTTTTGTTTTGTCTGTCTGTCTGTATGTCTGTGGTGTCCATAACTCAAGACCCATTCAGATAACTCGATGAAATATTTTTTTAATCAATCGAGCATTGAAATAGCATCTTCCAGTTAGAAGATGAGCACGCTCTGACTTTTGACCTCCGAATGAAAAATAAAAGACGTTTTGTTGACGAAGTAGCCAAACTATTATTGCATTATTGCTTCGTCTACTTTGCGATATCGTTTGACCGGTTTACTATACATACAATACAGGAAGTAGAGTAGATCTTACCACTGTGGCAGCACTTGCAATTTTTGCGGTATCCATTTCTTACTTTTTAATTTTAAGTACTATCTTCATTTGTTTTTCAAATGAATAATATTCACGTTAGTGTTGAGACAAAATTTGTTTTATGATCACACGCCGACAATTTTCATGTATTATATAGGAGAATGATTTGCGTATTTCAAGTTATGTGCTAATAATCGTATTGTAAAACAAACAATCTGAATTATGATTTCACAAACACACTGCTTAATATTGCGTTATAGTTATGTTATTCCCCTCACACCAAATGAAAATACTCGGTTTACAATCAAGTACTATATATAAATTGATTGAACTAGAAAGGGAATTCAGAATGCAATAAAATTCATGACCTGTTTGTGAAAGCTATGTGTTTTGAAAGATACATGCTCAAAGGATATTTATAGTTCGAAGTTAGTTTCAGGATGGGGTGTTCCATTTCTTTTGAGCTTTTAGAGAATTAACAAATTCTTATATTGTGGTCAAATATATTAATCATGAATATTAACAACTGTAAAATAAAGAAATAGTTCTCCTGGGGGAATTATTCTACATGATCAAATTGATACTAATTATTTCAACTTGACGAATTTTTATTCGCCAGAAAGTCCTAATTCAAAAAATATGCTTAGAAAGAATGATAAATGTTAATGAAACCTTTGTTGCAGTTTGTCCTGTCGGTAATATATATTGGAATATATTTATCATCGCGAATGTAGCTGTATATGTGATGACTAACTTATTGTGATTCATAAAATTGGGAGGGTGCACTATTTTGACATGGAGAACTGTTTTTCTAAGTGGTCATTTTATGCAGAAACACAAAATAATTCCCTCACAATGGGTGAACTATTTCAACATATTTTACGGTATTTACTATAGGTAAGTTCACTTTATTGTGGTTTGTGGATGTAGTAATTACAACGTAATAAAAGTACTCAATATTTACTAGAAGGAATTGTTCTCGAATGTAATCCCAAATATTTTAAATACGTCTAATGGAATACTTGGTACTAAATTGATTGACTAATTATATCTTCACTTTCAGCTCCAAAGATCATTTGTTCGATGCATAATAATTTAAATAGCTTCCTTTGTAACCTACAGAAAACCGTTATACAATAATTATTATACTCTACACATATATACATCTCAATATACTCTATACTCTATTATTATATTCTCAGAATTTGAGCCAATATGAAAGATTGGAAATTTTGTTTTTTGCTTTCCCTATCATCCTACCTGTAAACAGATCACCATGCAATTATCTTGAGCCTATCCTAAATAGCTTATCCTAAAATTATTCCTATAATCGATCTTCTAAAGTCAGTGGCCATTTCCCCATCTTTGTCTTTTCTTCTTTTACTTAGGAGGAATTTTCGACAGCCCTCTCTATTGCACTATACTAAATTTATAGCTATGGCTATATACAGTCTAAGTCCAATCCTTAATATCAGAATATCACCTATATATAACCTACGATAGTTTAATTTACCAGTGGTAAGCTTAATGTATGGAAATGCGTTGTCCTTCCGTCTACTAATTAAGTTGTTAGTGACCACAATAACTCAGGTACGAATTGAAATTTTTCGTTGAAACTTTCAATTTGTCTTCTAGAGACTAAATATAAGTTCTCCTACAAAAATGGGCTACCCCTGGACTATGACCTCTGAATTAAAAATCAAAGCTCTCAAAAAGATAGTATGATTATGCATAGCATTCGGATATAGGTTATAATTATAAGTGACATTATCAAATGAGATCATAGGTTTATTGTCAATCTGCTCAGGTAACTGTATAGAACCTTTATCCTGCAATTGCAAAAGAGATAGACATTACTGGGTCCAACCTCCCACGCACATTTGTGTTAAGTAATAGGCTATTACTAATAGCCCTCCAAAAGCAAAAGCATAAAAATCAACCAATGACGTTTTTAATGTTTAATTTTTGATGTCAAAAGATACTGGGTACGAAAATTTTGATAAACAATTATTTTATCTGTTTTGTTTATTGTTTTACTTATAAAATGCTACACGTTTTCTAATGGTTTATTTTACTAGCAAATAAGTAAGAATGGAAGTGAACATAAAGACGAGTGAATTATTGATTGTGTTTGCATTACTATTGCATTTTTCAACGTCTGCAATTTGTTGCTGAATCCAAGGTAGATAACTGGAGACTTTGGTATAAACCCCAGGGTATTGTGGCCTTGCACAGCCAATGCCAAAAGAGACTATTCCACAAGCGTATCTTTCATTACCCGATCGGCAAAGTAATGGTCCTGTTGACATTAGATTAGAAATGCATATTTAATAGTTAATTACCTGAATTTTTATCGTGTTTTAGTTTACAGTGATAATTACCTCCGCTATCTCCTTGACATGAATCCTTGCCTGGAGACTGAGCACATATCATGTTGTTAGTGATAGTGATTCCCTGTTGTGCAGCGTCATATTGGGTTTGGCAAGCTTCATTTGATACAATGCTAACATTTACTTTCTGTAAATATCTTGACACTGTTGTGCTGCCGTCCGCCTGAACTCCCCATCCAGCAACAGTGACCGTTCCTAAAAAGGAAAATCATCATTTTGAGAGTATATTTTCATATATCTATGTGTTTTCTACAAAGTAATTCCCAGAAAAATGAAAAATCACTAAGATGTATATTTTTTCCAATGTTATTTTTTAAATGGTAATTTGTTTAGAAAGAATGCAGTTTAATTGTATGGAAAAAAATATTCTAGGTATTCTACAGAATATTTTAAATACCTGTGGCCAAGAAATTTGCTGGAGGAAGATCTATCTTGCTAATCTTTGAGTTCGGGACTAGCGGTTGCGAAAGCTTAATAAGTGCGATATCGTTTTGCAAAGTGCTGGAAACATTAGATAAGTGCTTTTAGAATTTGCATTTAGAAGTCTCACTAAAAACTAAATGAAAAATTGCTCAATTAACTGCAATATACAGGATATCCCAGAAAACTAATAGTAATCATGAGATAATAACTCAAGCGAAATATTAAGAAAAATAAAACAATTACTTCGGTGAATAGTTTGGATGTACTATAAGCTTGCAGCTCTGAATTCTTTGTTCTCCATCCTCGTCAGTTCTGTCGTGGTCACCAGCAGTAACGAGAGCTGACGATTTTCCATCAAGACAATGGGCAGCCGTCAAAATGTAATTGTTATTAAGTATTGCGCCTCCGCAAATTGATCTCTCATCTATAAGCAAATGTACGAGCCAAGGGAACTCATTTTTAATTGCCACTTCTCCACCCACAATTTTCTCATCTCCGCCAGTTGCATTCACCGAATCGGCTGAAATATTCAATATGAATTATATTTGGAAATTCTTATAAAGTTTAAATGCTTTCCGAAACCTAATTTTTGAGTGCATTGAGTATTGCAAGATTTTTCATTAATGAATATTGTACACCATGGGTTTTTGCAAAAATAAATTTTGTGGAAGATTGAGTAAGAAAATATTCGTTACCGTTACATGAAGAGAATTGCAAAGCGCAACTAAATAGGAGGACTGTGTAGTACAATAATTTCATTTTAAAACAAAATTTTGCCCAAGTTAAATAAAATTACAATTTCAAAATTTAATCCTTAAGGGAGGAAATATGAATGTTCAGTATTTCACTAATAATGAATAATAACTTTACTGCAAAAGAAAATTGCAGTTATTAAAATCGATATGCCATTTAAATGATCGAAGGGCACGATGTGGCAAAAAGTGAATAATGTGACATATATATGACTGCAATCCCAAAATTTATCTTTTACAACTTTGGACGACAAGAACTAAATCAGGCCACTCGAAACAGAGTTAAACACTTAATGAACTTATTTGATTATGATGACTAAGCTTGCGTCAGTCATAAAGTATAATATGCAAAGCAAAATATATTTAATTGATGGTATCATGCAGGAACGACTCTGCGTACCAACGGGCCCTAGGCAGAGGCCTACAATTCTGGTAACCCAATGGGAAACACAAGGTGGGATAAATATCCCAAATTGGGAGAGGCGAATAATTGTGGAATTGTGCATAAAGATTCTTAGAAAAAATTTTAAAGTTGAAAAATAGGGCTCAGAGCAAAATTTTATATCTATTTTGAAAAACAAGAACAGACGTACATGGGCGAAAGAAATATTTACGATGTGGGACAACCGGGAAATTTTTCCCAAGCAGGCTTCTGGGGCGGTGGTCAACCTACAATTTACAATCCCCGAAATATCTTAAGCATGCCTCTATGGGCTAAATGATAAATTTAATCTCTTTTCAAATGACTCATTTGTAAAGTGTAAATATGTCAGTAAAAGAGATTTCGCAAATCATAATAAAAATACTTAGATTATTGAGTCGGTGTATACGGTGTATATTGTTGACATCATTTAATTTGTATCACAAATTTTGTACTTTAATTTCCAACATTTGGGTACAGTTAATTTTAAATTCCGTAAGTAAAGAACACAAAACAAGGTCGAATGCATTTTATTTCAGCACTTATAGTAGATTGGGTATAGTAATAGTAATAATGCAAATATGCAAAAGATAACAATTCATTCCTCCGTTTTATACTAGATATTACATTTTGCCCACTTAGCCATTCTTTTCTTTTCTATTTTGTAAGTTAGATCCAAATCTTGTGGGAAGTAAACACCACTGCAAAACAAAGAAAATGTTTCCTGTGTAGGGTGCTTTTTAAGAAGAAACGGGCGAAATGGGGCCACATTCCAAAGAATTCCGTGGAAGTGTTGAGATAAAATGTGGGCAACACTTTGGTAGCGTTCTTCACCTGTGACAGGGTCAGGCATTGGAATGCGTAACTCAACTTGGTAAGGATTATCTTCTTCGAATAGTCGAATAGGTGATTCTGACGGTACTTGCGGTCTTAAAATGAAAATATTAAATATCGTCAATAAAGCAATGGTAACCCATAATAATGGAAAAACTACCTAGTTTATACTGATTTAAAAAATATACTTACGTTCTTTTCACTTCAAGAATACATTTTTTCCCCAAAACCAATTCCTTAAAGTAATTGGTAGCTTCTGTTGTCCATACCGGAGTAACGGATGATATTCCGTGTAAACAGCATTGATAAGCCTTTTCCAAAATAAGTTAAAAAATTATTAGGTAGACAATACTACTTTTCATAAAACATACTAAGAACACATTATTTGTACGGAATTCACCAGAGTAGGGAACATAGCCACGTATTTCGAAGGTAAGTGGCAGAGTTCATTGAATTTGACACACAGCTTTTGTCCTGTGTCCAATAGCTGTACTGGAATAGCAGGATTCTCAAACTCGTCAATATCGCCTGTAGTTTTCATCACTACTCCTCGGCAGAACACAGACTTTCCGTTTACCCATCTTTTAACAGCGACAAGTTGAAACTCAGTATAATCCGAAAATCTTATGTTCATGTATTTCAATCCATTCGACAATTCTTCGGTTAGCTGAGCTTCCAATTGCTGCCGCGTACCTGTGGGGCGTGTGGGTTAAAAAATTTATAGAAAAGCATTAAACTAAATAACCATCCGTTATCAATGATATGAATATACTTCAAAAACTGATTATAATATCCCCTTTTAAAACTTAACCCTTTCCGTCGGGAAACTCGGCATTCTTCTTTTTCATGGCACATAGGCATTCGAAATCGGAAGCATCAGACGTAACGTAGAATTTCCCAGGGTTTTTTACGTATTCCACAGTAACTTCCATTATTGCTCCATTACAAGCCATGTTTTTTTCCTCCAGTTGGAAAAAATGACTAATGCCAAAACGACGGACTTTTTGCTGAGTAACTACATCGACTACAAAAATAAAAATTGCATTACTGCTGTAAATGTAAATAGTAACGTTAAATTTTAAAAAAATCATGTTTACAATACTATTTGTAATGAGTAGTAATTAACGTACAGTCCTTAGAGCCGTATATCGGGTGATAATATGGACAGTAACCTTTCCAGCAATGTTGACTGACTCCGTCATGAAATTTACAAGGGATATCTTTTAGTTCTGTACTTACTGCTGGGGCGTTTTCTCTTAAAAAAGCAGCCCCAGGAGCACTCGAGTCCATATTTGAAATATTCATGGGATCATTGTAATGAACTTTCATGGGGTCCCATCTTTTATAAAATTCAAAAATATCTTCTTCGACAGCTTCGTTTTTAATACTTGCATTCTCTCCCAGATTAGAACTTTCTGCGGAAGCTTCCAAATGATTTTCCGGTACTGTGCCTGCAACCGTCTGTGAAATATTTTCTTTTTCAGGAGTTACACCTGATGCTGATGAAGGGTCATCTTTTTCTATTTTGATTGTAACCCCAATCCCCATTTCCGAAATATCCACACTGGGTTCAGAGCTTGTCAAAAATGAATTCTCTTCGTTGACACACGAAGCACTCGGACTCCAGTCGGTCGGTGAATTATATTCCTCTTTTTCAATGGGTGGCATTGATGCGAAGTCGCCTGAAGACGAGTTATCCTTTTCTATTTTGATAGAACTAATCTCCAGTAGATCAAAGTCGACTTCCTTTTCTATATTCCCCATATCCAGCAAACCCTTAATATTATTCGTATCTTAGTATTTCACATGAATCCACGTTTGACAAGTGAGAAACGGAATCCTTGAATTATTTAGGGAATATTCTCAATATCACACATATTATAAGTAGCATAATGCATAATACAGAACGGTGACGGAATGCATGTAGAAATGGCATGAGATAATTCATTCAAGAATTTTTACTACATGATCTATAAATAATTAATGAGATAATCTAATATAGTTTTTATATCTTGTCAAAATAAACTGTCATTTTTGTCTACTTGTTTTACTAATTCTGTTGACTCCCTTGCATTAAAAAAATAAGACGTTTATTTACAGTATCAAACACACGTGGACGATTTATTTTGTGATGAATGTCATTTGGCTTTGATTGATACAATTTCCACGAAAACATTTATAATTCTTATTAGCTGTCAAATATGCGTTTTGACATGTATTAAGATTAGTTAAGTACTTAGTGTAACTATTTATAACTACAAAAACAGTCTTAACAATTAAATTTATTTAATTATGTACAAATAAGCCAAGCACATCTGGCTGTAGGTTTAAGGGAACCTCATAATATAACATACATACATATATATACATAAAATATCAATACTATATAACGTTATTATATTTTGGTTTTATATATTATAAATTACATATATCCTAGATTTAACTTGTTAGATTTTACACAAAATACGGTAGTATTAAAATAACATATGAAAGTGCAAATATATAAAAGTAAGTGTTTGTTCATTTCATTGTTTGTGGGTTAGTCTGTTATACTCTCCTTTATCTCTTCGTAGATTTCTCCAGTAGATCCTTCAGAACTACAAGAAGTTTGTCTGACATATTTCGTGCTTCGCAAAGCTTGTTGAGAAATTTTCCTGTCGATCTCTTCAACTGTCATTTCAGTTTGAAGAAATAGGTGCAAGGCAGGATCCACCAGGAATGCAGGTTTTTGTAATATTCTAAAATAAAACAAACAATCCGTATTAAATCGGAAACAATAAATCATAAAAATACAGTTTGGAAAGTTTGTGTCTAGGTTTTTGAATAAAATTCTGAGTTGCATTAAAAGCATCACCCAAACGAAAAGAATTCTGGCAAAGATGAAAATGAAGTTGTGTAAATAGTAAATACCTTTGAAGGAATAATGTAAGGCCAGTACATCTGTCTTCAATGACTTTTGGGTTGAACTTTAGAACTTTCTTTGGTGGTAGTGGAGGTAAAATTCTAAAAGTAAAAAAGATTTTCAATTGAAATGACAGTTAGCTTTTAGACTTAGACAAGTAGTACATAAGGATACTGAAAAGTTAAACTTACTCTTTTGGGTAATTCTGAGCAAGAGTTGTTCTCAACCAACAAAACTCGGAATATCTTCGTCGTACAGCTGAGAAGGGACGAACGAAGGAAACATGATTTGTCTGAAAAAATCCAGTTATACTCAATTTAGATTTTGAGATTCATAAAAAGCTCTATATACCAAACTGTTTCAAAAAAGCTCCAAAACAGTTCTCCATATTTTAAAGAAAAAAATCCTTTTTCATAAATTCTTTGAAATTCCTTAATGGAAATCAATAATAAATACAACGCACCATTAATCTAATTTATATCACACTTAAAAGGTACACGGTAACTGAATTGCTGAACTAACCTCAATTCTCACAAGGTACGTGGTTACAGTAGTGGATCTTGCGATATGCTCTCTTGTGGTGATTGTAACAGGTTCCCCAACTTCAAGAACTAGCCATTCCTACAAAAATTATACGAATTACTGTTATGTTGTATAAATAGGCCAAATCCGTAAGCAGAAGTACAGTATATTTATTTAGTGATGAACTTTCTAATTAAGAATAATTTAAACTTTCCAATAACCAATTAATTACGAAAGGAATAAAATTACTTAAAGTGTTGTTGCGAAATGATTTTAATTTACACTAAATAGTGAAAATAAGAATATTTCAGTTGAAAACCCTTAACAGAACTTTATGAGATTGAAACTGCTTCAGTTTTCTAAAGCATAAGAATAATAATTCTCAAATATTGAAAATTTATCTTTAAAAATCCTTAAAATTTATGAAAAATTGTTTAAAATATATGTAGAAAAAGTACTTACGGCATATTCTTCTTTAATCTGGTCGGCGAAGTCACTGTTAACGACAACAGGGAAGTAGGACATTTCCAACATGATGTAATGTTAACTGGATAAAAAATACTGCCAAGGAGAAAGGTCTGAATGGACGTGAACTGCAAATGAGACACTCTGTGACTGTGTATAGATCCAAAAACCAACTGAGTAGTAAATGGACTGAAATGTGCATTTATACTGGTTGTCCTTCACTATTCCTCTCTGTACTTTGTGTACACAGTTGGGCAAGGTATAAAACAATATCAAATTTACACTTGCTCAGAACTGTACATAACAACAAACTACATAAGATTACTACTTGTTTGTTGGTGACACGACTCGAGTATTACATTAATCTCCATCTAAAAATAGAAAAACTTATCTAAACTTTGACCGAGCGAACTGACTTGTCTTCGCGATGAAAACCACCATCAAAAGTGAAGAACAAAGGGTAGGACAGTAATAAACACAAATTTCCCAATTGCAATAGGCTTTTAAATAGATTTTTATTACAAATACCAGAAAGGTATTTTAAGTATTTCCCCACAAAATCATTGAAGCCATTAATTTCATTGTAATTCCATTTTAATTCCATTTTAATTCCAAAAACCAATTAATTTTTTTTTGAACTTTTCCCAAAAATCGTTTTAAAAGTTATTACAATTTTATTAAAATCTTTAAAAATCAGACATTTAGTTAAATATACTTTTTATCCATTTATATGCATTGTATATAGATATTTATTTGTCATTTGTTAAAAGAAAAGCAATGCAATTTTAATAATTTATTTCAAAACATATCCAAATGTTGGTTGAGAGATGTGTTAATGGATTGGATAGTGTAATAAAGTGTATAGATTGAATCAACATGAAATCTTGGAACCTTTAAAGCGATAATTCTACTAATACAGCATAATGATGTAAAATGAGAAGTAAGTTTTGACACACTTAATTCATTTAGATGTGCAAACGCAGGCTGGAAAGCACTTCAAACCAGAATGAACCAACTTACGTTAATGATTCTTCTTCTTATCTTCTTTGATATGATTATGTGATTCTGTGTGTAGTGTATTGTGCGATGGAGATTATTACAGGAAAAAATCTATTACTGCAATAGCAGTCGCGATGCGGAATAATATGGATGAAAACGAGTTCGCAGATTTTTTTCTGTCTGCCAGTCGAACATTAGCTGACGGGCTGACCCTCTCTATTCACTATTCCGATACGAAATTAAGAGTTTCTCATACAAGAGGCGCCGTTTTTATTTCGCAGCTTCTCCGCTCATCAAAAACAATAATTATGCATACATAAGTTGTTTTAATTTACTCTTTACCTAAAATCATGTGGCACTTGGAAATTTTGGGCTAAATTTGTATTTCTACCGTAAAATTCCCACGATTTATTTATTTACGGTAAATTTCCGGATCCTGACTATTTTTATGGAAATAAATTGGAAAAAAATGAAAAACTATTGCAAATATTGAAAATGTCATTAAATTAAAAGTCCAGTATACAGTGACTCATTTTAAAGGAAACGTAATTTTTTCTGGAAAATTTTAGAACGCTAATCTTAGCAGGGCTTAAGTGAAAACAAAGCAAAAGGGTTGTCAGTCGAATGATCTATCTTAGAGCTCAGTCGCGTATTTTTATACTTTCTTTTAACAGTTCTCTACCTGAAGTCGATGAGTAATCATGCAGTTCATTGTCTGTATGTATAATATGCTTGGAATTAGAACTGGAAATTGGAAAATTCTTTATTTGCTTTTCTTGAACTACTTAGAAGGAAGCTAAATAAACATAGTAGAAAGGTTAACGTCCGTCGACGCACAAAAATTCCGAGTCTATTTTAGAAAATAGCTAGTATGCATTTAAAATTTTTAGTAAAATTTACCATACTTTTTAAATATTTAATTTACATATTTATTCTTAGATATTTCATCAATAAAATTATTCCAAGATAATTTTAAACCTGGAATAAATATTTTGTCAATTTTTCCATTTGTATACCAATTATTGCCTCCATGAATTGCTACACTGAAACTGGGTTATTTAAAAAGTTAAAAGATATCGTGTGCTGTCGATTGTCAATGCACATAAAAAATAAAAGATGTTGTTTATAATAAGATTTATTTAATAAGCAACTGTGTACATTTATATCTCGTAATATTTCATTACTTAGCAAAATATTGTTCCATATTTATCTCCAGAGAATATATATATATATAACTTTATCGTCTTTATCACTATGAATTGCATCGGTGTTTTCTGTTCTGTTAAGTCATATCAAAAATAGAGTAAGCTATAAGCACAAGTTCTATTTAACTTGATTTATGAAGGTGTATTGTATTCGTTATAGATATAAATACTTTTTCTATTGCATGGTAAAACGTAAAATTTGAGTTCTGGAAAGTCATGCTGCTTTTGGTAAAAGTTGTTTATTCATTCAGATTGACTGTGACTGTGACTGACTCGTCATAATGTCACCATAGTGCTTGTCTTTCGTCTGCAAATAGGAAACCGGCCGTAACTAGTGTGACTGTGACTCGATCTTCTCTCATTTTAATCCTACTCCCCCTCCCTCCCTCCCCACCCATTCCTGATAAGCACTCTTTGCTCTCACAGTTAAAGCCATTAGGTACTATCCTTACCCAATGGAATACATATAGCCATTTAAGTATCTCTCACAAATAATAAGGCTATATAGCCAGGTTAGATAATATTAAATCCTAGGGTCAAATGTTAAAATGGCATCGTTGAACCTTCATAGTTTAAGGAAATAACAGTTTTAGTATTAATATTATATACATTAACCGCTTAATAGTTTAATAGCTTATCATACCACGTAAGCATGGTGGGGTATACTCTGTAAACTAATAGACGTCCATATGGTTTTCGTAAATGTATGAAACTCTATACGTCAGTAGTCAGTAATTATATTTAAAGATTTAATTAAATAAAGCTATAATTGTATGAATACCATACCGTAAAGCATCAATAAAAGCCCCTTCGCTGTACAAAAATCATCTTTTCAAATATTCTTAGGTTTTATTTACTCTTGCGTAGTTGAAAATTATCAATTAAAGGATAAAATATATGCATTTTACGTTTTTACCCTAAATTCAATCATGTATCATGTATTTTAAAAACCATAAGTCAAATATAAATTGCTTTACTGCTTGTACGTAAGAATCAGCTCACTATTAATAATGCCTATTAAGTAACGGTCGTGATTTAAATTTGAACCAGAATTTTACAGTAGCAAACATACATTTGCGGATAAATCGTATACAAATAAACTGTATAAGTCCGGGTCGACAGTTTAGTATTTACGTTAATAATTATTTACAATGAAATTAATAGTCTGTTAGTGGAATAATAAACATTGTAGTAAAATGTTCATAACAAGATTAGAAACTATAGGATGTATATGTGTAACAGGATTTCAGGATGTGAATTATCAAGATAAGGATCATGTCCGGAATAGTTTAATGTATGGTTAAAATCTGTATTCAAGATCAAAGAATAACAATAAGGGTTTCCTTTCCAGCTGAACTGAAGATTCTGGAAAGCCCCATAGGAGCACGTGAAACCTAGAATTGCAAAGGTTACTCGAGTCAAAACCTGGCGACCCCAGAAACACTAACCTTATGGTGTTTACACTTGAAAAGTTGAAATCTATCGTAACTCATCAATAGCCATAACCAAACCAATAAAGTTTCCATTAAATTAATTACCTTGCAATAAAAAATAGACAAACACAAAAGTTGTGGTGTACTGGAGAAACACATTAATGTACAAACACAAATATTTTTCCATTGCGTTTTATTTTCACAACTGTGTTTACAGACTGGGGTCTAATGTTTATTATCTGTTGTATAAGTATTAAGAGCAAGTTCTGCTGGACAACCAAAACATTTTGTTGTCCAGCGTTAATAAATGTCAATGCCATGCCAAGTCAGGTCGTAAATGCTTTCCAGGCTCCAGACCTAAGAGGCCGTGAGTCCGCCGTCAATAGTGTAGGCTGTGCCAGTCATCATTCCAGCGAGTGGACTCAGCAAAAAGAAAACAAGGTCTGCAACTTCTGATGGCACAACAGGCCTTTTAATTACTGAACGATCCAGAACCGCTTCAGCTGACGAAGGAACTTGCTTCAACATATCCGTGTCCATTCCTCCTGGACAAACACAATTCACACGAATTCCATGAGCTCCCAGCTCAATTGCCATTGTTTTCGTTATCGATGTTATTGCCGCTTTTGTAGAACAATAACAACCCATTCCAGCCACGCCCATACGGTCACCCTAAATTAAAAAAGATTTTCCTACAAATCCAAATATTTTATTTTCCATAAGCATAGGAGATTTAATACAAATTAAAAATTAAAGCTAAAAATCAGTTTTGTAAAAGAATTTAGTAAAACATGGTAAAAATCGGCCCACGGTAAAAAATTTAAGTAAAAAATCAGTTTTTAAAAGACTTTTGCAATACTAGGTATCACTTTTTTAAAAGTAAGCTTACCACTGAAGATACATTTACAATGGCGCCACCAGCTTTGGATGCAATCATCCCTTTAGCCACAACTTGACCGATATTAATCATGGCTACGTAATTTACATTCATTTGCCTAAATTAACAAATCATTAATTCATCATTTCATAGATTTACAACATATATCCAGCTATTCCCCTTGGGTTGGTATCCACTAATTCAGGGGACAAAAATATTTTTAGAATGATTGTAAGGTTTTTCCCTGAAAATTACTTTTCGACTGCCTCTTTGGTTATTTCGAGGAAGGGCTGATAAATGAAAACTCCTGCATTATTCACCAAATAATCCATGCTACCGAATGACTCAACTACTTTGCGAGTCGCATCCCAGTCACTTAAATCAACAACCGCAGTAGTTACATTAGAAAACTCCTTCTTCAGGTTTTCCAGACCCCTTCCATCTCTGTCCACGGTGAAAACAACAGCACTAGCATCATGAAACTTCTTCACCAAAGCCAAACCCAATCCTTTCAACAACACAAAACAATTTAATTGTTATTTGTTATGTCGAGAAAAACTGTCGTAAATATCATCAATAAGTCATACAAACATGTATAGTAAAGGATTAGGATTAGAGGACCAAAGCATTTTAAGCCTAATCTCATTCCTCGACATCGACAGTAAACAAGAAATAAGGATAAGGAGAGATAATAAAGATTTTCGACTGCATGTGCTTATGTGCAGTTTGGTTTACGAAGCAGGAAGCACGCATATTTAATAGTGTAGTTAAAAGTAGTAGAATAAGCAAAACTTGCACTTTGCACTGAAACTGAAATAAATTACACGTAAAATACATACCTACACGTTATCAACGAAAGCCAATATTATTACAAATACTAAATCTTTAATCTTTCGCAGAAAAATAAATATTAAAATTGAGTTTTACCATTTGCACCTCCAGTGATAAGGATGCGCTTTCCAGCAAAACTATTTTCAAAAGACATAATGGGAGAAGAACGTGTACAATTAAAAAATAAGTCGCAGTTTAGTTCTTTAAGGAATTCTGGAATAAACTTCGGATTTAATTATGGATTCTTAAAGCATAATCAAATTAAAGCAGAAAATGTTGAACACAGTAACTCTTTCTATCAGGCTATTGATGAGTACAAAATAGTTTGCTATGCTTTTGTCATATTATTGCAGTTTAAGTTGGGAGAATGATAAGTTGTTGAAGTGCGGTTGCCGTTCTTTTATCTTGAAACAGCAAAATAACATTAGCCACCACGAATGAACAATAAAATATATGGTTATCTTGTATACAGCATAATAAAACATATAATTGTAACACAAGTACGGTTGAGGTTAAGTGCAGGTGATTATTTGGCTAAATTATTTTGAAAGTCAGATGTAACCTGTTGAACTCTGAACTCTTATTAATTTCCAGTAGAGAATAATTTTTCCACATTTTCACACGTGTACTTTATTGTGTTAGCTGAGGCGAATATGGAAAGTTATCAATTCTACAATAATAATGCCATCTCATCATTACACAACATTCCTTTGTTTCATAGACGTTTTATTTAGTTAACTGTGTTGACGCTTTGCACATAAATGTGACACTTTTCTCATGTTAGCCCAAATGCTTACAAACAATCTTCACTCTTAGGCAAATATTTTGCTGCAGATAAGACAAATCAAAATGTAAATGTCATTGCCATCAAAAAAGAATGCTTACTCATAAGAGCATTAATTCAAACATCGATCAAAACAGTACTTCCAGTAATCCTGCCATCCTGCAGTTGGGATTGGACGGTTTGGACTAAATAAAAATGAAGCAAGGTCTTCAAGGTTCTCTTAAGAAGGCTTTTTTACTCTTCTAAATATCTATTTAATCGATTGGCCAAAATAAGTGTAAGTGGTAATTAAATATGCCTGCATTCATCATTTTAGTAATGAAGAGATCATTTTTAGGACACACTTCTACTTGACACGAATATTGTAGTTAAGGTCCAAGTTCAATGGCCATGTCTTTGTCAATGAACTAAAATCATCTTGCATATAAACGTAAACTCGTGAATTCATTATACATTAGTCATTATCCTTACATATGCAAATCACTTCGTTAATAATTTTATTGACCACAATAAATGATGACTGAAAGTTGATACATCAATAGCAAAAACTTGTCAGTATATTAGGAAAATTCTTGGTTCCCATAATAAAGCACTATTGAGAAGGATTCAATTTTTCATATTTCAATACCTGAAATAGTATTTTGAAATAAAGACATCTTGAGTAGAAGTAGAAATATTTCAATTATAAGACCTTGGCAACAAATCCAATACATCCATTGATCATGATTAGTTTTACATTTTTTGGCCAAAAATAATCAAGAATCAAGACAAGCATACAGTTTCACTTTCAATCCCAATAGTAATATCCAAACCTCATCTACTACTCTATAAAACTTGAATCATACAACAATAATATCGAAATAATATTATAATACAAATAATACCTCACTCACTCACCTACAGTTATAAACACTTACAAGAAATATAGAAGTAAGTATTTACACAGATCATTTTTGTTAACTTCTAAGATATGTTTTTCGTCCTCAATCTTCTTTCATTTATTCATTTTCTATTTTAGCCAGCAATAGAAGTCATAAATTTTCCATTCCATTTGATAAGTATCGATTTACCGGATATACAAAGATGTTGGGCCAAAACAGGGGACGAAACAATGAAGATTTGACTTCAGACGCACTCTGGGGGAATGGAAACCGCGAGTATCCGAATCCAGTAGTTCTTCCGCCAACGGAATATCTACGGAAGAATCGTAGTAGACCTGTGTCACCTGTTCATAATGACAAAGATATTTCTATCAGTACTTTGATGGCCATACTCAATTCTAAATCTCAAGAGCAACTGCCGAAGAAGAAGACTTTGTATGACCGCCCACCTCCACTGCCTTCTCTTCATAGGCCACACCCACCGATTTATCCCCTGACGGTATTTGCAGAAGCATCCGCCAAACGTTCTAAAGACCCTATTAAGGCTTACCGGATGATGAACTACCCATTTCTCCAATTATTTGAAAATGGAGTTCCCATTTTTCCCAATTTCTTTAAATCAATAGCTTTGCCGGACAATTCTCCTCCCGATCAAAGCAAAGAAAAGATTTTGAAAGTTTTGGCTTGGAAATACGGAATCCCCTTACAGAGCGAACAGATTCAATTCCACGACTACGATATTGATGCTTACATTGAAAAACCAAAGAGACACCGATTCCCCAAATTCCCAGCTCGGCAGCGATTTTATGTTCGTACTGGATTGGCTTTTCCGTTACCACATGATGAGTCTCCTTCTAAACAAAATTCATTCGATAAACCGGAAACCTTCCAACCTTACTATAAGGACCTCCATGAACCGAATCAGAAAGCCCGCCGGTTTGTAACAAAAATGAACCAAACAGACCATGAATTGAATTTTGTCGTCGACGGAAATTCCATTGAGATTTCCAGCGCCCTCAAAAAATCTAGAGATGGAAAACCCCTACAAATCGTTGAGAAAATTCAGTTGCCAAAAGACCTACACATTGAAAAGGTACATTTTGTCCGCAATTATCAAGGTTACATTGTTGTAGAAGAAAAATGGGAAATTTAGGAACACAACTCAATATGGATAATTTAGGATTATTATAAGTATAAATTCGGGAGATATTTTACAATATACCTATATGAATACATCATTTCCAAATTCCAAAGAAATAAAGTCGGTAGCTTTTGCACATCGTCAATATGCATAACAGCTTTATATTTCGTAATTTATTAATCATCATTCAAAGTTTTCTGCAAGACAAAGTTAGTAATTAAAAGATCACATGCCTGAAAATTAAATCTACCTCAGCTTAATTAAATTCCTCAACTTAAAAATTTCCTTAATAAATCCAATATTTAAACGAATATTTGCTTCTGCTGGCGATTAAAAATATTGGGCATGTGTACTAAAATAAGTTACTGATAATTCACATTATTCCAATGACCCTTTTACGAAATTACACTTTGAATATCGAGAAAGAGTTTCGAGTTTGCTGTAAGAATTTAGAAAATAACAAATTTTTCATTGGGTATTAAAAGTGAAATCCTACAAATTTCTTTTCCTTGAATCTTTTCCGATTGACTCATTCAAAATATTGTTTCGAATTTTTGTGAATCCTTCTAAACTCTGGAAATAAAGTGAGGGGAGGGGCCAAGGAGTTTGTATTAAAATAACGTATTATTGAGAAAAATGTAACATATAATGCACATGAGTGCATTATATGCTTTACTGCTGTCCTTCTTAAGTTTGTCATTCAAAGTCATGGAAATTAGAGTCCAGTGACTGAGATTGAGGTTTCTTCGGGCACACGGTCATTATTTATGCATTTCTGCGTGTTTTGAAAATAGAATTAGTAAAAAGCTGTGTTGGAGTAGAATGCAATTTGTCCAAAAAAGCTTGTCCGTGATTTGAACACACGAACACTATGTACTTTGATTGGAGTATTAAATATTCAATTTGTAGTTTCAGTTCTTGGAAAATAAATATCATTGATAATCAATAAATTTGGCCAAGAACAAGTTTATTAGATACACAAAAAGACTTACTTTGTTACTTCTTCCATTTCATTTTAGCAGTAATAGCGTTCCATTGTTGTTCCATTGAGGCAATTCTTAAGCAGTTTGCTTTATTTTGATTGTATTATTGCGGGTTACTGGATATTATTATAATGCGCCAGCATTAAGTATCCTCGTAGTGAAAATATTTTTTATTGTTCCGAAATGCATGGTGAAATGAACAAAGATATTCGAATTTTGTTGTTCTTCGGAATTTTCGGGTGTTTAGTGTTTTACATTGTTCCTTCATCCACAGAATTAGACTTTCAGTATAAATACATCAATTTTGGTAAGTTCACTGCATTATTGGTAGTACGGGACCTTTCAAAAAATTTCGTATTGAGGAGTTTCGTCCAGAAATTTTGCTGAAAAATTCTACCGGATTTTTATTACGTAGAAATAGCAAAAGAAAATTTTTTATTGTCATTTCTAAGTAAATTTTAGAAAACTGATGTTTCCACCCCCAAGTGCGTAATTCTTTAATTACATTTTATTTTATACAGGTGTGGTCATAAATGTCAACTCGATTCCAGTGAGGAACATCACGAACGCAGAGAAATACATACGAGAAATAATATCAACCGTTGTTAACAACAGTAATACAAATATTCTGTTCAATGCGAATTACTCTGCAAATGCTACCCGGGTGTCAAATATCACAATAATTCCTTTCGACCTCAGTTCAAATTTAAAAGCTTATGAAGATATTGCAGTTCTCTTTTCTCTTTTGGGCTGTGCGGAAACTCATGAAATAAATGAAAAAGTCACCACGGCATTTAACACAATTGTCCACATTGCAGTTACAGGTAATATATAAAATTAACTTAATTAATTTTATATTAATTTTATTATTTAGCTATTTCATTGTAATATAAAGGTATAGTTATTTTACTTAATGGGGAAAATTGATTGTTCAGAGCCAGGATGTCCAAGATTAGATTCGGCTTCATCGATCACCATTCCTCTGACGTGGTATATGTCCAACGCAGATCTACTTCAATTATTCATTGATGTCAGAAAAGACAGCACGCTGCCCAAATGGAATAAAGTCGTAGCTATTTACGACCTCCAGGCTGGTCATGGCATTTTGGAAACTTTCGTCCAGGGTTTTGCTCCACGGTCTGATTTTCCAGATATTACCGTTTCCCTTTTCACTGTGGATAGCATGAGCATATGGAAATCCTAGTAAATAAAAACAAAATATTTTATGTTTTCACGTTTTAATAAAGAATACTGACCATAATTTTAAATAAATTACATTTTTAACCCCGTTTTAATAATAAAAAGCCATAATCAGATTGAAGAAGTTCTCCAGAAGTACCAAGGCAGTGCTCCAGCTAATTTTGTCATTATAACCTCTGTTAAAAATGCTAATGCAGTTTTGGAAGTCGCAAAAAGATTGAAAATGCTGGCTTACAATAAACAATGGTTATTTGTGTCCGGGGATTCAAATGTGCCCAATTTCGACTGGAATTATGTTGTCAAAAGAGTAATTGACGATGGAGTCAATGTTGCCTTTATTTCCAATTCCTCTGCGACAACTGACATTCGAACTGTAAAATTGTTTCTATTCATAATTTTATGCATTATTTAACTTTAAATTCAATTGCTCTTCAAGATTCATTTTCCTACTTTGTCCCACATTTGTTATCCAATGCTTACAGGATCAGTTGAGTTGCCACGTTGAAGGGATATTGTCACTATTCATGGAAACTGTTGAGACACTGGCCTTAAATGAATTCAACCTTTATGTGCAAGTTTCCGATGAAGAGTGGGACATTATTAAACCCACTCGAATGGACAGAGTTGCCAGTTTGATTCACAATATGACGGTATTTAGCGAAGTAGTTTTAAAAAATATTTAATTTTTTTTAAATTTTCGTTTTCGAAAATATTAAATATTTTAAAAGGATCGACTTGAAGAAACGGTTTTGAACATGTGTGATCGCAATGCGTCAACTTGGTTATTGGAAGCTGGAGAAAATGGAAAGTATGGAAAACGGGTTTTTCAAGTTGGATGGTGGAATCCAATTACAGGTTTACGAATGAAGGATGACCTTTTTCCACATGTCACCGGAGGGTTCCGTGGAAGAAAGATAAATGTTGCTTCAATGCATGTATTTCCACCAAACGGATAAAAAATGCGTAGTAAATTAAATTAATTGACAAAACTTTATGTAATTATTTTTACAACTTTTAGTTTCCACCGTGGCAAATTATCACAAGAAATTCGGATAATGAAACGGATATAACTTATTCCGGTTTGATGTTTGAGGTTTTGGGTCATATGTCCGAAAATCTTAATTTTACGTTTCATGTCCTGGAGCCGCGTCCTGGAGAGAGTTGGGGAATTATTCAGTCTGATGGTGCTTGGAATGGAATGATGAAAATGGTTATAGAGAAAAAAGTAATGCAATAAACTGCATACAAAAATTTCAGTTAATATTAAGTTTTACCTTCAAGGAAAAAACATATTATACTGATGTAGGTGGTTATTGCTGCAGCTGCATTTACAGTAACTCCAGAAAGAGCCCAAGTTGTAAATTTCACGGAAGTGATGGAACGTGAAGCGTATGCTTTCATTGTTAATCGTCCATCAGAGTTGTCCCGAGTTTTATTATTCGCTGAACCATTTCGCCTAGAGGTTTGGTTTGAACTTGATAGAATTTTTCTAGAAGTTCTATGAAAGATTTTCCCTTAAATTCCGTTTTTCATTTCTGATTTTCAGGTTTGGTGTTGCATCTTTTGTACAGTTATCGTAGTTGCTCCATTTCTGTACATGGTTCACCGTTACAGCTATTATTACAGATTCCATGGAAAAACTAACGATTTGGGACTTTTTAAAATGAAAAATTGTTTTTGGTACGTTTACGGTGCTTTACTTCAACAAGGCAAGTGCTATCTAAGAATATTATCACAATTAAAAATAAAAGTATTGTAAAAGACCAAACTTACTTTTAAAATAATATAGGGGGAACTCACCTGCCTGAGGCTATCAGTGGTCGACTTTTAATTGGTTTTTGGTGGTTGTTCGTTCTTGTGGTGGTCACCACATATTCAGGAAATCTAGTTGCATTCCTCACTTTTCCCAAAGTTGAAAATGCAGTTAATACGATTGACGACTTACTGCATTACCGTGGTGTCAACTCCTGGGGAATTATGGGGCAGAGCGTCATTTATGAACTTTTAAAAGTAGAATAGATACAATTGGAATTGAAATAGGGGTGATACGGTGTCCCGAAAAAGCATTCCTGTCGTAAATTCCGAATTTCGGACCAGTAATCCAAAAATTTTCCAAATTAGTGGCAACACCAGATTTTTTCAAAATATTTGTTCAAACCATACTAATTACTTCTGTTGCTAAAGAATGCTTTTTCGGGCCAATATAATATTCTTTCTAGAACAAATACCTAATTTATTTTTATTGCAGAGATCTCAGAATCTGAAAATGCAGGCGTTGTTCAGCAAAGCAGCAATTCACAGTGGCTTCAATGAAAGCGTAATGGAACTTGTACGAAGAAATGGACACGCGTACATTGACTGGAAGATTGTTTTAATGACTGCAATGAGTGAAGACCTTAAGAGAACTGGAGTTTGCGATTTTGCATTAGGTAATTCCTATTTAAAACTGGTTGAATAAAGTAGTGTATTATTATTAAATATTATAAGTATTAAATGATAAAATAAATTAAATTACGGGAAAACATTTGAAAATAAGAATATGTATTTTACTTAGGGTCTGAAGAAATATTTGAGGAGAAAATAGCGTTAATTGTTCCTAGAGATAGTCCATATCTTCCTTTGTTCAACAAAGAGTAATCCTAATTAAAATATCTAAATGAATCGTCATACATATAAGTAATTAACTTTATACTAATTGCAGAATAACGGAAATGCTTCAAAGTGGTTTGATTAAAAAATGGAAGAATACATATTGGCCCCAAAAGGACAAATGTTCATCGCGATTTGTTGCCTCTGCAGCAAATCGAACAGTTGGCATCGGAGATATGCAAGGATCATTTTATCTGCTATTATTAGGACTTTTCATAGCAGTGTGTGTTCTATTGGGAGAATATTTCTTTCATCGCCGGAAAAAACAGAAAATGATCGACACTATTAAAATCATCGTTTCCACCAAACATACACAATTTTGGCAACAGAAGAAATATCCATTTCTTCAATAAGTAGTAAAAACTTTTAGTTACGTCTGCATAGTATTGTTGTATTGACATAAATTCTAGCCATCATTGTAAATAGAACTGTGGTATTCAACATATAATAGCTGTAAATACTGTAAGGTATTAAATGTATCAATGAATTTAAAATAAAAGTTTCAGTTTAAGCAAAGAAATTACTCAGATATCAAAACTTTTATTAATTTCCACTTTTTATCAGTTTTCACACAAAACTTAATAATTGGGAGTTTTATAAAAATTATGCTGAGTATTCTTTAATCAATTTTGTAAATACTACGATCTGATCTAAACTACATTAACATCACTTAGTAGATTTATAGTCCCCGAAGTCAAAATCAATAAAGTAATTTGATTCATAAGAAATCGTCCAACTCCTCCGAAAAGAGGCACAAGTCTGCATCCGAGTACAGTTTTTACTTAATTGTTATAATAAATTCAATAAATTGCGTAACTATTTTCAAAACAGTTAGCGTTATCAAAACAGAAAAAGATTTCCTAAAGCATCAAGAGCTAAGGTATAATAATTAATATATTTAATTAAGTCATAAGAAATTGCACAACCGCTCCTCCCTCCTGCAAGAAGTAGAGGAACGTCATAGAAAACTGGATGTATGATTTAGGGTCAAGACTGCAAGCTTATTCTGTCTCAGACTCTTGGTCGGAGAATCCAGAATACTTGGACGAACTGCTATTGGTGGTGGTTGCAATACTGTAAACACTGATAGCTCGTCCGTGTCCGCTGTCCAAGTTGGCTGGTAAATTATGTTTCCGACACCATTCGTTTTGCAAATAATCCACTGAAGTAGTGAATGGACAATGCTCTGGAACAAGCATTTTCACGTTGTACAACGGACATATGTAATCCAAAAAATTGTAGACCACACGCTGAACCACATTTCGGGCACATTTATCCACCAAATTCACACGTTCTTTCTGGAATACAAAAAAAGTAATTCTAAGCAAAAATATTACTGAAAAAATTATCAACCATGGGTAAACTGCGCAAATGTAAGAAATTAGGAATGTTAGCAAGCTTACTGAAGTGTGCCATTCACACGAAAGACTTTCTTCATAGGCATACGTTATCTTTTGTAACAATCTGTCGCTTTCGACTTCAGTTCGAGTGTAATTTGGTCCTCGACCACACATCTGTGAATACATTTCGGTTAAAACCGACAAAGACAAAACATCGAAATCCATTTCTTTTCCTATGAATACAATTATACAATAATGAATAATAAAAACAGTTTCGGTCGATTTCCTGTCGGCATTTAGGGTATGCATATATTTACACATATATTGTTACCGGTTTTTTTGCAAAGCCAGCGCAAGCATCGTTCGACTATTGGCACGCTATCTCTCATTGCAAAAATATATCCACGATTATAACCTTCACGGTGCCACTAATCAAAACACAAAGTCAAATTAGTCTCATATTTTTAAAAAATTGGTTACAGTACACAATATTTTACTAACCAACATGGACATGTCGCATATTTCATTAATGACGCTTTGGCTCTCATCTAAATTTTCCTCCGTATTTTCCTGTTGGAAAAGATACAATATACATTTATACAATTTGCATACAAGCACACATTTAGACACAATAATCTAATAACCCATATTTACATATATATACAAATTAAAACAAACATACCATTTCACTAGCCATGATGGTAATTGGTCGAAGGCCCAACATTTTGACATTATCCCTGATTTCAGACGATGTTCCAATAGGAGTCCTACCAGGATTGATCAGTCCCGATGTTGTTGTCTTGAGCCCAGCTTGTATGGAAAAAGTCGACATCGCCCATTCTCCTGGTATTATGTCACCAGTTCCGTCATTATCTGAGCAGTAAGGATTAAATTCCACAACAATAATTGTCTTCTCGGCTATTTTCTTCGGCTGCTCTCCGATTTCCACGCGCAAGAAACCCTCAATTTTGGCCCTGATGGCAGTATACTCCCTAAACTCAATCATCACTTCCATTGCGCTTGGAATAATTCTGGAAGCAAAGTAAAGAGTAACGATTAATCTAGAACCTAGGTTAAAGCACTGTACAGATTTGGACCAAGCAAAGGTCGAATTACAATTGCTCCAATGTAATACTTACTTTTCACCAAAAGTTGTGTAACCCAATGGAGTATCTACTTTTGGCTTAGCTCGCTGGATTTCCAATTGTTTAAGAGCGTTCTTCAAAATTACGTCATTACTAGACTGAGGCTCCGGCTCCACCCCCCGTAACTCAGCAGACTTCTTTTTATAATGTAATCTTTCTTCTTCAGGTAGCAACTGAAAATTTTAAAGCCATCATTAATAATAAAACAACGAAATTTAGGATTTCATATTGTTATTGAACACTGAACAGCAGCGAATCCTTACATTCCATTTTTCTGACAGAAAGTCAGCAAGTTGCTTCCAACCGGGAAATGTTTTGCCTTCGTTTTCCAAAAGTCGTCTTTGCTCTGCCATGTACACTCCAAATGGACTACGAAGCAACTTTTTATCGTTTTTATCGTTTTTACTTTGTTTTAGTGAAACTGGATTTGTATATGTATCAGGCAACACGGTCAAGATCCCCATACTACGGTTTGACTTTTGACTTCCTGCCGTTCCTGCATTCCTGTGCCCCGAATTCTCCATGACTGGATTTTAAAGTTTAAATGCCAAATTAAAATAACTTTCAATCGGTCACTTTTTCAATGCCCTTAAATTATTGAAATCCAAAATACCTGGTACTAATAGTTTTAGTTGATAGTTGGTCAAGTTGGTACAGTTGGCAGCGAAGAAATGAGAGAACAGAGAAGTCAACGAGGACTGAGGACCTAGTGAAAAAGTGCTGCCTGATCTAAAGGTTTGTGCTTTGCGCGCACATTGATGACTTGCGCAGTTGCGTAGTATAGTAAAGGCAGGTTGGAGAAACTGGAAATGTGTACAGTGCAGTGTAGTAGAATGACGAAATGCCGATTATTGTTGAAGCACAGGTAGACGAATTAGAGGTTGATATAAAATATGGCTGACCCTGTATGGTAAAAAGTAGCAAAATAGAAGTAAAAAGCAGCGTTAGCCTCGGTAGCTACTTTATAATTCTAGGAAAGGAAAGCCTTGCAAACAAAGCCTGACTGAAGAGACGCCGTGACCGTGACCGTCAACTTGGTTTAAGTTACCCGACAATCAGCTCCAACTGGACTGACCAGATTTCTCTCAGTTTGATCGAAGTTCGAAGACGAAGTAGTTTTTGCTTGTGATACTGTAATCAATAGAGCAATAAGGACTGGCCGACTGACTGACACATGACATGACATAGTGTCAACAATGAGGTTCTACAATAATTTTCGACCATTTTTAATATGTTTACTGTTGTTGTCCGAAGTCTTTGTCAAATGTCAAGAGGAAGAACCGGAAGAAGCCAAAAACGAGAAAGTCAAAGAAAACAATAATACTGCGTTAGGGGTTTATGAATTCGGCAATCCAGGTAGGTATGTCCAAAGTCCAATAAAAAGCAGTTTGAAGCTATTTTGGTTCAGCGAGTAAAATAAATTTTCGTATTTTTAGGGTGCCTACGTAGCGAGCGGGCAAAAATACGTAACCTATCCTGTAGTAAGTGTTATACTCGCCTTGCCCGCTACGTGGTCGCCTAAGTCGATTTGGAAAATACGAAAATGAGAATTGTATTTCATTCAATTTTTTCAAAGAAAAGGGTAGCCATTATTCTCGAAGTAATAAACGCTTTGAGTACTTTTAGTACGCTTTCTATTACGGTGTTATTTCCCATATATATGCTGCAAAAAATGTAGTGCTGCAAAAACTGTACATATTAATAACATAAATAATATAAAATACTTAAAACTAAAAATGTTTTGTTTTGTATATAGAGATTTTCGTTACAACCGAAGAACAAAATTTCCACCCTTACAGACGTATTGATAATTTTCAGATTACGTTCATAGAAAATGAATACCTATATTTCAAATCGAATCCACAAAATGAATCTCAGGTAAGAATGATCATGTATGATCCAGAAGACCCTGACCCTGTGCTACAGAACCTAGGGAAAGAAATGTATTGGTTGTATGTCAATTCAAGTGGAGTGTTGCCTTCAATGACCGTGATAAATACTACAATAAAGACCACCAGTACCTTTTCTACAGCGCCTAACGATACCATCCAGTATCACAATGCACTAAGTACAAGTTTCTACTCATCCGAGCCTGTTCCCCCGATAGACGTCTTCTTTGAAATTCCTGCCGAAACGAGATCATTCAAATCGAGGAAAACATTGATCGACTATAATTCATGGGGATTCTTTAAGTGGAAGTGGAGTACAGAATATCCTGTAAATTTTGACGCTGTGACGGGTGTGTATTGTACTTTTCACAAGCCCGGCGATGAATTCGAAACGTTTCCATTTTTCAATTTTGATCAGTTCCAGTACGTTCCTAATCCTTGCATACCTGATCTCTTCCTATTATATGTTGTTTTAATTCCGAAACCGCCCGCAAATTTAACAGATGTCTGTTTCAAACTTTTTACTCACAATGAAATAGTTGAGGGTACAAAGCACATTTACATCACCGTTCCTGCTTTTAATGTGGATTATCGTGAAACTAGGCTTCATAATTTGACATCTTTACTTTGTCAAGGAAAGGAAAATGCAACAGAAGCAGAAGCCGACTGTGGATTAGTGTCCCAACTTGTATTGACAAACGATCATTTGGTAGCTCTAAGCAAGACCGGTCTTTACGTTTCAGACAGCATGAGCAACACTTCTAATCAAAAAAATGACACAAAGATACATTTTAATAAAACGAATCCTTGCTCAGCCTTTGCAAACGAGAAAAAGACATGTAACTTTTTGGATGCGGAGGCAAAGTTGCATTACAATCCCGTTTGCTACTTATTGCAGATTCCAAATTATCTGGACATGCTCATTGTATCCTTGAAAATTGAAAATCCGAATAATGCCTCTTGTAACCACAGTTTCACCGTCTTGTTTTCACCGAAACCTTATACCCAATGGTTGCCTTTATTTGTTGCAGCATCAACTTTCAATGAAGTCTGCATAAAAGATATTGTTGGTGTATTTTACAACCACCAGCTTGAGCATTTTGATTTATCTGCCACTTTGCAATTTGGAAAACCTGACGAGAAGGGATACGTTAAAAGATTTGTGCTACCTCTACCAACCAATGAGACCGACAAGTTACAAGGTCACCCTAAATTCTTAACCAGTAATATGAGCTCTAAAGGCTTTGCAGAGTTTACATTTCCTATAAACTTTACCATGACTGAGGTTGCTGTCAATCCAACTACAATGGATGTGCTATTCATGGGGAACGAACTATGGATTGCGGAATCGGCTGGACCCCTCGTTTACCAATCAGTGGGTGCATTTCCAACTTTTGCTAATTTTAAAGGTCCACGTAGAAAGGAAGTTTTATTTTTTGAAGAAGATTTCATCAAAGCGTGTCGGTTTAACCATCCGGATCGTTTCTTTGTATGCTCAAACGAAGGGAAAACAGTTATGCTTATTGGAAGAACCGCTTACCAGTACAGCGTGGTCAGAATTGATAGACAAGAAATCGGTGAGATTAACAATGCCTTTGGACCCAATGGCTTAGATTGGCCTTATGCCCGTCTAAAAGCTTTTCGAGACACGCCAATTTATGTTCCTGCGTTCTCTGACAATGTGTTGAATTGGTACATTGAAGATCTTAAATTAATAGAGGGTATTTATCGTAGAATAACAACCGCTTGTAACGCTACTCTTTTAACACCCAAGATGATGACATTCGATGATTTTGTAGAGCATACAGCTGTTTTAGATTCAGGGCGCAACGGCCTGCTATATAGCCTGCCTAAAACAAAAGATGCTCTTGATTTTGAGTTGCGACAGAAAAGTGATTATAATTGGTGTAAGAGAGAATGGATGAGGTTGCGGGCCGGAACTGGTGGAGATCCTAACAAAAAATTCACAGAAACGCCATCCTTCAAAACCCTGTCTTTAAATCCTCACAAGTTTCCAGTAAGACTTTTAATAATCACCGTTATTTAATGTTATTACCTTTAATTCACATGTCCAAACTGCGCATTTGCCATTTGGCCACCAGCAATAGCAAAAATTGCACATTTTTATGATACCGTAAAAATTTTAAAAAAGTCCTTTGCGTATAGGTGAAACGAGAGCAATCGCATGGCCCTTTGACACCATTTCTAATTGACTCGACACATGCTATTCTATACGAAGCCGAGGTTCCTGACGAACGTCAAGACGAAAATTTGTATTTTGGGGTCGTCAATATAGGTTATCTATCATAATCTATAAATGTTGTGTTATCATTATTATGGAAATTATATTATCATTTATCATACCCTCTGCACTGTGTCAATATAGGTGAAAAAATTCAGTGCCCAACCGCAACGACAGGAGTGGTTAATTGTGAGCTGTATGTGCGTCATATAAAAAGAGTGGCCAAATTTTTACCTGGTTTCCGATTAGCTCTGTATGTTTCCATTATTAAACCAATACCAATGAAGGCCATTCCAACAGCAGTTCTTGTTCATATTAACAAAGGCAGTAATGCAGCCAACGTCACTTTAATTAATAGCGGTAAAGGTCTCTAAAATTCAATTTATTACTGTACATAATTAATTTTACAGGTGCACAAATATCAATAGTAGTTGTTCATTGAGCATTTTTCATTCTCGTAATTTACTTATAATTATTAACTTAAGTACTTAAAAATATTAATTATCTTTTAGAGACTGGCCTTGGAAAACGTTTTGATGAAGAACACATAGGTAGGTCCTTTCATTCATAGATCATTCGCTAATATTTTCTTTTCATTTTGTGGGCTTGTAATTGATGCACATGCGCGGCGATTCCATAAAGCAGCTTTCGTTACAGAACAAACAAGGGCTACACTGGGCAAAGGCCATTACTAATCATCAGCCTCGTCCGCCAAGGCTTTTTGATTTCTATTGTGAAGCCTCAGGGTGTAGAGGCTTCACAATAGAAATCAAAAAACCTTGCTCGTCCGCAATATAGGTAAGTGGATATATCCCCCTCCCCGCCCGGAAATACATTCCTCCAAAGTAAAGTAATTCTACTATTTCTCCTACCCAAAATTCTTAAATGATAAGAATTTTGAGAATATTCTTTCTTTAAGTCGGGCCCTTGTGTTTGTTAGAGAAATACAAGTAGATTTCAAAAATGAAAACTTCCAAGTTACGCCGCTCTCCTGACTCCTGGAATTTCCGATCAGTGAACCCCTATTTAATAACGAGATTCTTAATCTTGTTACGTGTGTTGTGTGTTTAATATTTTAATAGAAATTAATTGTTTGTATGTTCTTTGATAATGTCCAGGTCAAACAGTATACATCCCTGGCCATTTCAGTATTATATTGAAAGGATTTCCAAATTTGTCTAATACTTCGACAATGTGGGGGTTTTCCACAGTTGTTGAAACAAAGCAGAGGAAAATCATAGTCGAACCTTTCAATTCCTGGTTAATCGATTTCAGTACATGTAAATATCGACAAAAGAGGCTAGAGGCCGATAAGGTGGAAAGAAATAAAATACTTGAAGAGGAAAATGCCATGATAAAAGCTTTAAACAGGGAATACAGAAGATTGCACAAAGTTAAGAGGGAATTCAATGAGTACAGAGCAAAGTTTAGACTTCATAAGCCTTTTGATGAAGAAAGTTTGAATTATCCTCTTCTACTAGAGTTACACCAACTCGAATCAACGGAGCCGCCGTCTACAACTACCGCAACTTCATCTGGTACAACTACCGCAACTTCATCTGGTACAACTACCGCAACTTCATCTGGTACAACTACCGCAACTTCATCTGGTACAAATACCGCAACTTCATCTGGTACAACTACCGCAACTTCATCTGGTACAAATACCACAACTCCATCAAACAAAAATACGGGAGCTCCAACAAAAGCAAAGCAAGGATTTTGTGAAAGTATTAAAGACTCTGAGCGACCATGGATATCTGGGGACGGAGGCTGTCATCATATTCTGACTTTAGAAGACAATCCTGTGCTGAAGACACACGGAGGTCGCGTTAGTTTAGATCGACTTGACTCCATATCATTTGTTGTTAAAATCCATGCGACCACTCAAATTGGTAGTCTAATGTTGTACCGTCCAATGATCATCGTCACAAACTCTAATCCCGATATACTCATTGTTGATAAAATATTTAGTCGAGAACAAAGTTTCCAGATGATGAAAATCAACATGCGACCTAAAGGAGTAAAAATGGGAGTAGCAACAGTTGTTATCAGATCTGTGGTTGCCTCTATAGAATGCGAAACCCCTTCTAGTATGACTTTTACAGTTGCAGTGCATAGAGCTGAAGGGCGGAGACTTTTTGCTGAGTATCCGATCCCCATTTGCAATAATGCACAAATATTTCATCGTCCATGGCACAAAGACGCCCCAAATTGTATTACCTTTCAAGAAATTACAGACCAATCCAAACAAACGATCGTCAGAAATAAGCAGATTGTATTAACGACACTTCCTGTAAATTACCGACCCCCGTCATTCAGAGGGGCGCAAGTTCCTGTGGCTACGAATATCTATAATGCAGATCCAAGTGCCGAGGCCTACAACGAATGGTACCAAATTTCAAAAACAAGTAAGAAATACGATTCAAGATTTTGCTTTAACAAAAAGACTCGGCGGGAATGTGGCTGTATGGATGTTGACAAAGTGCAAGAAGATCCTCTTTATTCGGACTGTAAGGAAAAGGTGTACACAGTAAAGAGAGGGAAGGAAACCCGGATCACAATAACTTATGATCCTGTTATGCGAGTTGAAGATCAGTTGGAAGAGTTTGCTTCCAAAAAAGCTGATTTGTTTGTCTACATAGAAGAAGTTAATGGGAGGAGGGAATTTGCTGTATTGGATACCTATACCAGTTGCGGAGTTTCAGACGAGGATTGTCGTAATGAACTATTGGATGAAATTAATAGAAATCCTGTATTAAATGGAGGGAAAAAATTCGTGGATGCAAAATCTCTTAGATTTGTTCTTTACGGTACAGGATTGTTTCATTTCAAAGTTGGATTAGGAAAGTTTGATACATTTGAAGACGTGACGGGACACTTCAGTCTATATTCGGAAGCCAATGATCTCAACGATGTAAAGTTGATGGTTGTGATGTTCCTCACTCTTACAGTGTGCTTTGGGCTACTATTCTTCGGATTTCTAAGAGTTAGGCGACGTCTCACAGCACATTTACCACAAAACACCGATGAATCTGGAAAAGCTAAAGTCGAATAATACAGAATTGATTGTTAATTAAATTGTATTATGAAGTTATAGATATAGTTATATATAGTTCCAGTACCTACAGATATTTCAGATAAAAGTTAAAGAGTTAATGGTAAGTAATGCAGTTTTTAATTTGAGATCCAGTTAATAAAATTTAGTAACTAAAATACTCAATTTGTTCTGAGAAAGTATTATTGTCATTATATGCGCTTAAACTAAAAGATAGCCTAATTAATTAATGTTTAATTACAAACTCCTTTGGTGCAACTTATCTTATTGGTTAATGTTTATAATTATTGCCACATACATATCTCCCTAAAAATACCTAGAGTATTAGTAATTCCTACATAAAAATATTATTCAAAAGTTTTACCTTTTTTGTATTATATAATATCAGGGATGACAGACAAGAAATAGAAGGTGGCCAAAAACTCTTCATCCATGTTATTGAAGAATTTGCCTAAAATTTATATTTCTAGGTCACACAGTCTGAATTAAACTCAGTGCTCGGTCGATTTCGTACGTCTTACTTCTTTATCCCATCATTATATTTATATAGGTATTATCTTCTAGTGCACCCTAATGGTTGTAATTATCCTACATGACTCTGTTATGCTTATGGACTTACTTATTGGACAAAATTACAAGTATTTGCTTATTAACAAACAACGTAATTACATGTTTATTTCTGCTACAATTATTCAACTGTTAAAGTTTACATTTGCCCACAGATTGCATGAAATTATAATTTTTCACTCAGTCTTCGGTTTCTTCTTAGGAGTAACTTCTTCGTCAGCATTCAAATCTGCTCTGAAAACGTTATAAAGAACGGTATTAAGAAAACCTGAGGTTGAATGCTAAATATAATATATTAATTTCGGTCGCTGTAATAATATCCTCTGCCCCAAAGTGGTATGACAGACACGAAGAGAAACCAGATTTAAATATAGATTTAAATACATTTTTCTTTAGGACAACTAAAATAGTTTTAGGCATAGGAATTAGTAGTGCCCCATGTACGCATACTGTATTAGTTTTCTCTGTTTGCTTATAAAAAGTCGAATTTTGCTTACAAAACTTTCGTTGCCTGTTCTATAACTTCTGCGTCTTCACAGTCTTCAGATGCGCAAAGGGAAGAGTGTACCAACGCTACATCAAGCAGCCCTTTCAAAGCTCTCTCATCCTCAACCTACAAAAATTGCAGAGCTATTTTAATTTTCATTAGTGCATATGACTAATAATTTTATCTACCTGAGAGGAAGCCCAGGCAGATTTAAATTATCAAACGAATATGATAGAAATTGTATTTTACAATCTTACCAAAGCCTTACGAATATCCAAGCACTTTGTACGTGCCTTATCTAATTCACCAATATCATCCTTCATTTTCTCCACGTGAGCTCTCATATGTAAAAGTTTTTTAGGGATGTGATTCAATCGTTTAAACATCCGTTGCATTTTTTCTTCTTGACTAAGCTCCCTGGTCTCAGTGGTCTCTAAACATTAAAGTGAAATCCCCAATTAAATACGATATAGATTGTAGTAATATTTTGAAAGAGAGTTTGCTAACTGCAGATTATATAATTAATGTGTTTCAGATTTTTAACTAAAACTCAAAAACTGGTTCAAAATTACCAGACGGCAGAGGTCGAACTTCTTCATCAGATTCCTCACTTTCTTCGTCACTTATTGCCTCTTCTTCGCTATCGCTCTCTACTCCTTCTTCTTCCGTTTCGTAATCAGTGCTCATCTCATCTGAAGGTTTAGTTATTTTAAGTTCGTCTTCAGGCAACTCCGTATCAGATTCGTAAAGGTCGCCATAAGAATTATCACTTGTATGCACCGAATTTTCGTCATCAGAATCCTCACTTTCCTCACCATCCAAAACTGCTTCATTTTCGAAACTTTCCACCTTCACCGGATGCATTTCTTTCGATTCGGCCGCCTCTTCAGCTCCATCCAAAACTGCTTCATTTTCGAAACTTTCCACCTTCACCGGATGCATTTCTTCTTTCGATTCGGCCGCCTCTTCAGCTCTTCCACTCTCTTGGACTTTTTCCTGAATTGCAACTTCTTTTTTAACCTCTGGGTCGCTTTCCACCTTAATTCTACGATGCACACCAAAACGACTCATCCTGAAATAATAAATTATGCTATCAATTAGCGTGATAAATTAAGTTTTTACTTTTAATTATCCCAAAAGGGGAAATTAAATCTACGTTGATTACAAATTTTACTGAAAAATGTACCTAAGGCCGGGAGATTCTCAGATTTTCGTATAATGGTCTATGTCAGTTAACCAAATGCCAAAGGATAATAATTCTACACTCTTTCCCTTCTCCTCCAAAGTACGAACTGTAGAAATGGAGACTCAGGCAGGTAGTAAAATATCAAAAATGATAATGGGAATGTCTGACTTGAGAAACAATGAAAGAGACTGATTTATGAATTCATTATTCTAAGCATATCGACAACTCGATCTAGTCTAGCTGATAAAATACCTCATTCAATCCATGCATCTACATAAACTTAGATAAGAAATAGCTTCCAAGCAAGATATCATATAGGAGCTTTATTGGCTTGAGTTTGTCATAGATTGAGTATGAATAGTTCTGCTTGTACATAAATATAGCAGTATAAGGTCTAGGAAACAAACTAAAGTCTACCACTCCAACAAATGCAATTCATTGAAAGAATTCTTAAAGAAGTCTGTACGTACTATTTCCATTTTTAGACGTTAGATTTGTAGATTTCATAAAGTGAATAATTCAAATAGAAACGAAATGATACAGCTAGTTATTGTATATGTCATATACAGTACCCATTTGACAAATTAACGTATATTAATTGACATGATTATTGCTTAAACCCTCGTGAAAATTTTCTTTAGATATGTTTCAATTCCAAGTGCATCAAAAATCATGAATGAATTACCTGAATGTGTTCTACTATAAGTTAAGTTGTTAAGGCTTGTACAAAAAATTGTGCTTTGAGTTTGTCACTGAAGTATTTTCGTTGATCACTGGCAGTCGACTTGCAAGGTGAGAACTACACCCGAGTGATAAATATTCACAGTATATGTTCACAAATATTCACAGTTTATGTTGGCAATACGACATAAAACAGCGCTCACATAGCAAGTGACAGGTCAACGTTTTATTTGAAAATATCTTTGTTGAAAATATTATGCTTTATTTGATTCCAATGGAAAGGCTAACAATTTTATTGCTGTTACGTAGTTGTGTATTTGTATGTTGATTATTATTTGTATGTAGCCTTATACATAGTTCTGGAACAAATATTTTTAGTACTTATAATTTCCACTGTGTAAAGGACGTATTTAGTCCAAACCATGTCAAAACTCATGGCCAAGCGCAAACTAATAATCTGTTTAATTCTTAAATTTCGTTAGTATTCGTATGCCACTTCCAATGCCGGATAATTAAATCAGCAGCTTTTTCACCTGCCAAAATGAACAGCAAAAATTAGTATTTGAAAGTAAAATGAAAACATGATTAGTATTTTATAATCAAAAAAACTACGATAAACATTAAAAAAATTTTATCGGAGAATTTCAAGATTTTATTTGTTAGCAGAAAACCTCACCTATCATCATACTTGACGCTTGAGTATTTGTAACGATCACTACAGGCATCACCGACCTAAAGGAAAGAAAGTCTTAAAAATACTTCAAAGTAAATGCAAATTAGGTAATTCAAATTAATAAGTCATACATCCTTACGCATCAACAACCCGAAGATTCCTTACACCTTGGACACGCAATTCAGGATCGACTACAGCATTGGGATCCCCAAGTGGACCCATAGAGGCTGTGCCACAAAAATGATGCAAAGTAACCGTGTACCGTCTCACTGCATTCATTAAACACAACTTCAGGATTCATACAACACTTTTAATAATGCAATGCTAAAATTCGATATTTGTTACCGTAACATTCCCAATATTCATCACTTCTAAATTCCAAATGTTCACAACCGGGCAGCTTTTCATTTGTAAATCTTCCTCCAAGACGACCAAAAGTTGTAGTGTTTTCGACAAGACGCAGTGCTGTTTTAGTTCCTTCCAGCAAAACGTTTATATCCACATCGTCGGGGTCATTTAAATAATTCGGATCAATTATCAAAGTATCTGAAATAGACGATCCCCCTAACCTAATTTCTCCTCTAACAAAATTTTAGCATTTCAAAATCAATTTCAAAGCAAATTAAAGATGGCTTGCAGGGAATGGAAGCATAATTATTGCGATTAAAATTTTGTATTATTAACCTTGAAAGTGGCCTAGCTCCAGAAATTATAAGCAAAAATGATTCTTTGCCAATGGCATGTTTGTAATATTTTCTCATTTCGTCCAATTTTATATTAAAAGCTTGAGAAAATACATCGCTAAATGTAGAGAATACGGTAAACCCTAAAATAGCATAATTTACATTACAATAATAATTCATATTCATTTGCAATAAACATATCTGAATTTTATATATGCATTTACCAAATAAATAGTACTGTATATCTGGCCAATGTCCTTCCCCGCGTGCTTTCGCATAGGAAGATGAAATTACACCTGAAGCGTGAGCACCGGATGTTGTCAATTTTCCGTGACCCGTGAACCATTCTACAAAAGCTTGCGGATTCACATCTCTGTCTAAAAATATGGTCCGCGGTTGGTCTATGAAAAATGGGCCGAGGTAAACCGCTGTGTGATCTTTACATACAAACACAAAAATGGAGAGATAATATTATTTTCCCAGAAATTAAATTCAAAAATGTTCAAAATGTAAAATATTACACACCTTGAAGGTTTTTTCCGACAGGCAGGTTGTGTCGAACTGGAATCTACGAAAAATTACAAAATGATTTATTAAAACGAAATTGCTTCCAAAACCCAGATAACTAAAACTTGTGCATACAATGTGCTATGAAATCTGCTTACCTTTAAGTCTTCTAGATGATCTCTTGGACCAATCCCTAATATTAATTGATTACATGATAATTAATACAGTAATAATAATAAAGTCAACAAATTATAAAGATTTAAGTTAACGAAACAGTGTCTATTTAACATTTAACAAACCTGATAACATCAATAATTTAGGAGATCCAATGGCCCCTGCCGAAAGTATAACTTCCTTAGTGGCAATCGCTTGGAGAGTGTGACCATGCCGAGAATACTCTTTAGTTTATATTCAAACAGTTCATCATAATAACATAAAATGTGAAAAATGCAAATATAAACATTTATGAGTTGAATTTCAACTAACCGACACCGTAAACTTCTTGGTTATTTTCTCGAAACAGAATCTAAAATAAATATAAATACAAATGTTCATTTGATGGAAAAACAATAAGTAAAAGTAGAACACAACGAAAATAATTGCCGAATTAATTACCTTATTAACGTTAGCGTATTTACGAATAGTTAAATTTTTTCGGCGCCTTGCAGGAACAATGAAGTCTCTAAAGGGTGCATGTCTTACGCCATTTTTAGTTGTGTGGACCAAACTGAAAAATCCCTCGGTGTGATCGGCATTGACATCAATACGAGGGTAACCAAGCTCAGCGCCAGCCTGCACAAACTCTTCAGCTAACCCAGTGTAAGCTGGCAACTCCACATTTAAATCTCCAGTAAAACCATGATATTTAGCTGTGAGATTAAAAATTGTCTTTAGTACCAATTCCTGATTTTCGAATTTTGGAAAATGAGTAAAACGAAAAATAAAATAATCCTACGGTCTCCCTTTGGATCTCCATATTTCTCCATGCTTTTAAAAAATGGTGTTACCCCTTCATAGCTGTTAATCAAATAATTTAAGACCTTTTCATCTAAAATTCAAATCAGTATTTAAAAACATGACGAAACATTACCTCCAAGAAGAATCACGAGTTATTTTTGCCCAGTTATTGAAATCTTCAGGATTTCCACGTAAATAAAGCATGAGATTCAAGTTCCCTGTTTTATTTGCGAATAAAATTTTTTATAAAGCATTTACCAGTATTAAAAACAAGCTTACCTTATACAGAAATGAATATTTTGATTACCTGTGCCACCTGATGAATTGAATAAAAAATCAACAAAACCAAAATTATTGCTTTTCTTAGATTTACGCATTGAAATAGTTTTTTGATTATATTATATATTTTAGAATATAAATATTCATTTGCTTTACCAAGTCCTCTTCCAGCAGACCAACTTGATTGCTAAAAAAAGGTTCATATAAGTTCTTCAAATAATGAAATAATAATGTTCTTCTTTTGAATAATTTACCTAATTAGATAATCAATCTTACCTGATTGATTGAATTGAGCCCTGAACAACACTGGGGTGTACTTCGATATCCCCAATCTACAATACATTACAGAGTAAAAATATTTTACACCAATTTGCAAATGACTACTAAAATGCTTTCATAATTAACTAAGAGTATCAATTACCTGTTTCTGGATAGTTTATTAGAAATACTGAAAAAGCAGGAATTGAGTGTAACGGATTTGGTTCTCCACCCGCTTCCAAAAGCAATACTGCAATATTTAGTAATTTAAAATGTAAAATAAATTGATAAGTGCATTTTACTGTTACTAATTTTAGAGTGCATAAAAATATAAAATTTCTACCCGTATAATGTTTCGAGAGACGATTAGCCAAAACGGATCCAGCAGACCTGAGTAAAGCAACATAACAATATAATTTCATATCTAAATCACCGGGCACTAGAAGACATAATATTATTATAATATAAGACAGAATTTATAGAATTCTATAAGAAGGCATAATTATAGTAAATACATATCATAACGCATTGCAATAAGATTCCTATTTGAATTTCAAAATTCTCACCCAGCCCCAACTGTAAAACAAAAACAATTAAAAATTATAAAAAGCGCAACTAATTTCTTAAAGTGTAAATAAAAATTTTGCTGTGAAAAATTAGCCAAAATTAATAAAAAGTGTACCAATGATAAAATCGTAAATTCCTTCTGTTGTCGGCGGATGTAACGTTTGGTCAAGAGTGATATCCGCTCGTTCCCAAATGGACAGGAGTAAAGGAATACTTGCAATGATATAATACAAAATGGGCACAAAAAATACTCCGACAACCCCGGATTTTAGAGCAGCAACCGTGCTGAATGGAAATCCTTTCATTGTCCCTAACACTTACATTTACCTTAATAACAGTTTTGAAGGGATGTGGATGTGGCTGTTAATACTTCTGGCAAAGAACTAACTAAATTATCATGTATTCCTTTAAATACATCTTTAAATGACTGTATGATACCAAAGAAAACACAGAAACGAAAATTAAATGCTATAATTAGGATGTCATATTGTTACTGTGTAAGAATCAGATGGAAGTGCGTAAACGTTTGTATCTTACAACCTTGCATACATAAACTATATGATCTTATCTCCCTAATTCACGCAGAAAAAACAACGATAACGCTACCTTTTGAGAAAAGGTGTGAGAACGGACAGTTTAATTATTCTGTTACATACTTCAATTCACAAATACAAAAAATAAGACAAACATGCTGTATGGCAAACTTTAGGATAAAAATGAAAGTGAAATAAGTTACCACTTAAATATTCAACTAAAGATAGTATCGTCATTTTTGAATGTGAAGAGTGAAATTCTTAAATTTGATATGGTAAACACGTAAACTTAAAATTTTTTTCAATAATTAGTACAGAAATCTAACAAAATATTCCATATTATACGTAAATTAAGTTTCCTGATGTAATTGGTGCTTATGAACGCTCCGTACATGATAGTGCCTCAATTAAAATACATTAAGGGTAATTATGACGGCAAGTGTGCTCTGTTCTGTGACTAAAATCTAATTTACATGGCTTTCTTAGAACTTACTAGTATTGCAATGTAACCATCCTGATAATATAATTTAACCATTTTAGGATTTTCATAACCTTTGTAAAAATGTGAATATTTGGGTCGGGAAGTAGGCATAGTAAGTTGGTGATTCTTAGTAATATCATGTAATATAGTAAAGTAATCAATAAACGTTACAAATGGATGATTACAAAATCATTCTACAAAGACAATTCACTTGTAAGATATTAAATATTATAACACGCGTTTATTTCTTTTACCTGCATCACAGAGAATTAAAAATATGTATCATTTGTAGTAATACCGAATTCATTGCAAAACTACGGAATGCTAATAATTATAGCTGCCCAATCTAACAAACTTTAAATAAGAATAACATTATTATATTTAAATATCAGTACATTAAGTAATTATGTCTACTTGGGTTTGTACTTTCAGGATCATTGGGATTCCAGGAATAATCATAGGCTTTGAATTTACACCAATTCGTGGGTATCATCGTCAACATGAGATTTCGACTTCCGCCGTGCTTTCCCATTGTCACTAATATCTTGTCTATTGCAACGAACGCATCTTCTCTCTCTAGTCTTGCTTTAATTTCAATCTAAAAGATAGCAAACCTAAGTTAAATACTTAATTTAAAATATTTTATCCTTTTGCAAATTAAAACGTTAGTTAGTTAGTCTTCTTAAGAAAAATTTTCAGAGTACCGTTTTCTAACTACTCCACCCAAACAAAAATCATGTTAATAAATACCTTATCAATGAGACCTTGGAAAACTAGAGGAACAATGTGTGAGCAGAATACTGATTTTTTCTTTTCCCCTCCTGGGGTTCCATCCTGTTGATCTCGATTGGAACGGATAATGTAAGTACTGATTGTCCATCGGAAATCATTTCTAAAGCTTATTTCTATTTGTCCAGGTCCTTCAATGTAAAATTGAATGCCAATAGTGGTCTCTACAGGATAATAATATTGAAAGTTATCCAGAACGATAGTGCGAGAATCTTGATTTTTCTTTGTAGCTAACCAAAACCCAACTTCGGTTTCCTCTTTGATTTTTGATGGCGATATTCCGTTTTCCCGGAAGAGAAAACCAAGATTTTCCTTGTTAACGTAATCCCAATTTTTAATATTCCACTTGCCTTGTGATGAACAGTTTTCAATATCATTTTCCTTGTCTAGAACTAAAACTTTCACACGATCCGTGTAGGTGAATCGAATCAAAAGCCATACCATTGGATACAGCAAACCAAAGAAAACTACTAACTTTAGTTTTGTACTAGACTGCACAAAATCGTGAAACTGTCTGAAAAATTTTCGACGACCTCGAATATTAAACCTAAGCATTGCCACCACAAAAACATTTACAATCTTTTAAAACAGTGCAAAACAAACAATTCATTTCTTGAATGTTTATGATTTGATTGAGGATTTATAATACCAAAACTTGACATTGGTGTAGGGATCACACAAAAAACTCTTTCGTGCACGATGTTGATTCAACTATACACTGACTACAATTCCATGTTCCATGTCCAGAGTTGTCCAAAAGCCAGATGTAGACTGCCACTTGATTTCCCCTTTCTTACAATTACATTTATTACTAGGATAATTAATTGCCACGAGTTAAGTATGGTGACAGTTCTCCTCTGCTTTGTTTCAACGATATTTTCAGAGGGGACTGAAAGGTTGGTTCATATAAATCATTTTACAGTTGTCATTTGCATTATCATGAAAGTTTTAAGGAAGGAACTGTAATTTGTTATTAAATGCTTAGTATTCCCATTTCCTCAATGATTTAATATGTGCAATTGTAAAGACAAAGTAATTTAAAAATGAAACAAGAGAATGGGAGTGGAACCAATTGAGGAGAGAATAAATAAAAGACAAATTGATATAAATAAGTAATAGGGGTTTAAAATCCGTGCCATAATGACTTTAACGCTGTGGTTTGGCTATGAACGAAAAGGAAATTGATATTTTCAATTTCCAGTTAATATACCACGTAAGTGAATAAGAACAACTGAACTTGATAAAAATTACAGTGACTCTTGACCAATAAATATATTATACCATACCATTCGGCCTTTTTCTCGCTGTGAAGTTATCACTTATAACTAATCATGTACTAATGTGTAAATTGCAGTGGGTACTGGGTACGTGGAAAGTAGGATGGATGCCACTCAACAAACCGTTCCAAAACAAATGTACAAAGTATCGGAACTTGATTCGTACTTTGGTACTTAATTTATTGATGATACTTACTACTTACTAACATAGTTAATGACTTTTATTCAGAAAATGGAAATCGAAGCAGAAAAGTCGGTATAATTATCATTTATTTTCTTTGCATGTATATGTGGACATAAAAGGTCAGAGAGTCTCATCTTCGAATTTGATGCAGCTATGTCAATGCAAGATATTATATTCTCAAGACTGTGAACGAACTATTTCAAGTTATTTAAGAGAAAAGCCGTTTATTATAGACATGCACTCAGACACAGGACGGCAGGTCAGAGTGGCAGAGCATTCGCGGTGGTTTCCATTTGATATACAAATCAACCTACTTATCTTTATCTTATCTCATTTTATTTGTCGCAAACAATGGAAATCCAATTTAGCCATCCTGAGTTTAACTAATATTATATGTCAAAAGCACCAAGCCGTATACCATTGCCTTTACAAATAATAGTATATATGCTCAAATAAATTGCCTTACTATAACATATAACTTGCAAAAGTATTTCGTCGTTTTGTCTTGCTCAGGTCAGAATAGAAATTAGAATAAAAATTCTTAATTATTTATTCTTCGTTTTAAAATTTTCTAAATTGCGCTTCAGGTGAATGTTTTAGTTGCTTGCATTGCATTCTTTACATTTTTTCATCATAGGAAGTCCGGAACTGAGAAAGAACAACTGTATACGTTATTACAGTACTTACAATCTGAAATGCATTAAATATATATCAGATTATAATCCTATACTGTCTAATTAGAATTTAAAGCAAGCATTGAATATTAAGTTCTGGTTTACTTAACCAACCACAGGCAAAATTGGTTCGCTTACCGAGGTAAATGCATTCCTATTCAAGGAAAAAAAGCCACATCCTTTGATTTCATAATTCAGATCACCGACATACAGCTTCAGGGCTAAGAACTCCTCGTTGTGAATCTTTAAAATTGTAGATTTCAAAATTTCCAGCTAAATAATAAAATTATTGAAATTATTGTATTTTTCATTATCTATTTTTTGGTATTAAAAATTTCGCTTCAGAAGTATTATTTCATTATGCATTAAATTACGTTAGTAAAGTCAGTTAAAATGTTATTAATTTGGGTTAAGGCATACCTGAGAAACAAGGGAATAACAAGTATCAATGAAAGACAACGTTTGGACAATGCTTCCCAAGAAAATTAAAAACGATAAAGAATGAAGGATTGTCAATTCAAAATACGTTACGCAATAGAAGCACAAAATGCACGAAGAGATAGTAAACCAAGTCATGTAAACGAAGGCAAAAGGGGAACTGCTGCTTTTAAATACGTCGATAATTTCGGAGAGCGATTCTATTTGGTTTGTTAGTGTTGAAATATTGAATTTCTGTTTGCTTTTCTCTGAAATATTCCAAATAAAATTTTGTCCGAAGAACAATGCACTAGATTTCAAATCGTGAGTAAGATCGCTTATCATAGTGCTTAGAATAGAAGAAATGATTGCAATTATGATGAGAACGACAGTTGTCAGGAGATGAAAGAGTACCACATGAAATGAGACCAGAGCAAAAGCAATATTTACGCTTTTAGTTATGGAAATACTCCAGTACGTAAATTTGCTCCAAGTTAGAAACTTGCCGTAGGATGCGAAGGGATCTGATTCCATTTCGTGCATTTTGCTATAAAC